>OY856412.1:1376588193-1377188193 GCA_963693085.1 Alisma plantago-aquatica | reverse complement strand
CATCCACCATCTCTGTTCTTAGGAGTGTCTCAATCTAACACAAGAAAAGTTTGTTAGTATTTAATCATGAAGCATAACAAATTTAATTATGATAAATTAACTTACATGTTCCTTAAACCATCCATCAAATGAGTTACTATGTATTCTCTGTACCTCTTTTAAGGACTCATGAGGATGCTTTAGCCTAATGATATCATAGTGCTTCCTGAAAACAAAATATGTGCAATATGTAATTGGAATATGTAATACTATTTTAATAATAGAAGACAATTGTCACTAACTTACTTAATGTAGGGTTCAACTGCATCACAATTGAATAGTACATGCTTATGGGCTTGTTGCAATGTATGTTCTTCCAAGACACATGCTATCATTTTACCAACACCACGACCTACTATCGAGAAAATTGACCAATCATCATTGTCATGTGTTAGCTCGTTCTCCAAATTTATTTCGTCAGTATCGTTTCTATTTGGCCGATTTAATTTTGTTTCTACTCCATCCAAGTATCTTGAACAAAAAGTAAGACACTCTTCAGCTATATATCCTTCTTCTATTGATCCTTCTGGATATCTTTGATTACGAACATATCCTTTTAGGGTCTGCAGATACCTGATAACAAAGTTGGTGAAAATATTATGACAAATTAAATTCCAATAGGTGAAGTGATAATGACGTATGAAAAGTTACCTTTCAATTGGATACATCCAACGATACTGAACAGGGTCGGCTATCTTAGCTTCAAAAACAAGATGGACTGATAGATGCACCATTATGTCAACAAAACATGGAGGGAAAATCTTCTCCATCTCACAAAGTGTCACAGCTATTGAATTTTCCAATGCAGCAAAATCATTTGGATATATGACTTTAGTGCACAACCTCTGAAAATAGTGACAAATATTAATAATACATGACTTAGCATTCTTACTGGGAAAAGACAGTGACAGCTAATGGCAGAAGTTGTTGCATCAACACGTGATAATCGTGACTTTTCATTGGTAGCATCTTCTGATCCATCGGCCGTGCACATCTAGATATATTAGATTCATACCCATCTGGAACTTTGACAAATTTTAGGAGGTTGCAAAATGATATTTTTTCTTCTTTTCTCATCGTATAGAAAGATGGAGGTAATATGGAATGTGTGCCAATAGTTTGTAGATGAAGCGGACATCTAATTCCCATATCCTCCAAATCCTTCCTTGCATTCAAGTTATCCTTACTTTTATCCTTCAGAACTAGCAATGTTCCAACAATACTCTCACATATATTCTTCTCAATGTGCATGACATCCAGATTGTGCCTTACAATGTTAGATTTCTAATATGATAGCTCGAATAATATGCTTTTCCTATCCCAATTTTGTGTCGAATCTTTACCTCTCGGCCTTTTCTTACCAATTACAGTGCTTCTGCCATCAAATTCTGACAAGATTTCAGCTCCAGAAGGAGGTTTAGGTGGACTCCTAAATTCTTGCTCACCGTAAAATGCCTTAGCTTCTTTCTGGAATCTGTGGCCAGCTGGCAAAAACCTACGGTGTCCTCTGTAGCAAACTTTACAGCTATGTGGCAACTAATGTGAGACAATATCTTTATTACAATAAGGACATGCTTTGTAGCCTTTAGTACTCCAACCAGATAGATGTGCATATCCTGGAAATCGCTAATAGTCCATAATAAAGAAGCACGCATCTGAAAGAATTCCTTGGCTCGAGCGGCATATGTTTGTACGCCAGTACTCCATAGTTCTTTTCGCTCATCAATCAATGGACGCAAGTAAACATCTATATTCTGTGGCGAAGATGGTTCAGAAATTAGTAAGGACAACATAAAATATTGTTGCTTCATGCACAACCAAGGAGGTAAATTTTATGGAATAATTACAACAGGCCATGTACTATGAGAATTAATCATTGTCCCAAAAGGATTGAATCCATCAGTGGCAAGTCCCAATCGAATATTTCTAGCGTCTACAACAAATTTTGGATGCATAACATCAAATGTTTTCCATGCACGTGACTCTACTGGTGTCTTAACTTGTCATCTTTTTCATATTCGTCTGCATGCCACTTCATTAAGGAAGTGGTTTTTGATGACATGAACAACCTCCTCAGTCATGGTATAAGTGGAAAGTGTCTGAGCACTTTGGCAGGTGTTCTTCTGGGTTTGTTTATTAGCTCCTCCTCCTCATCATCTGGTGTTGAATTCATTAGCCATCTTGATTCTCCACATGTATCACATACGTCTTTATCAACAGACTCCTTCCAAAACATCACGCAACCATTTGGACAAACATGAATCTTCACATAATGTAATCCCAACTCCTTTATTGTCTTCTTCAACTCATAAAAGGAATTAGGTAATTGTTCTCCTTCTGGTAGCATTTTTTTAAAGAACTTAAGAAACATAGATGATACTTTCTTACTCAAGGCATTAAGACAAACCAGGTGATAGAATTCTAGGATATAAGCAAGTTTGGTAAGTTTCTTACACCCTGGATATAATTCTGTCTCAGAATCCTTTAACAAGATATAAAATTTGTCAGCATTTAAATGTTCATCAGTAGCCGAGTGTACTCCTTACATATTTTAGTCTTCACTGAAACTCGTAAAAACATCATGCAACATATCTTGTAAATTTTCATCATCTAGATAATCACCCTGATCATGGAGCATCCATTTCAACATCGACATCTTCTCCATGAAAATCCCAAGAAATATAGGTTTGTAAGAAGACATTCCATAATAGATGACTCAATGTAGTCTGTCTGGTGGCCTGGTATACATTAGTGCACTTTCCACAAGGGCATACAATCTTGTCTCCAATCGCTGAATGTTGAAAAGTGAAATCCAAAAAGTTGGATACTCCACATAGGTATTTACTACTCATTCGGTCATCCTCTTCTATCCAAGACTTATGCATTCTACAAAAATAGTAAAAAATATAACATCAAGAATTGTGACACCCGTTTGATTGGTGAATTGTGACAAATACTGTAAAAAATACATTTATTGGTGATTTCCTTATTTAAAAGTAACAAAATTTCATCAAGAATTGAGACACTCATTTGACTGGTGACTTGGCCGTTTTGTTGATGATGCTGTGTCGCGGAGGGAGTCCCTCGTAGACGAATCCAATTAGCATGTTCAGAAGCTAGACCTGGTCCTCTCGGTCAATTAGCATGTTCTGAATCCACGCAAGGCAACTAGTTGTGGATACCTTAAAGTGCATTTGCCATCGTACTGAACGTCGATTACAGTTGTCGAGATTCCATACTTTAAAGTCACTTGACCATTCGTGTAGCATCTTCCGTTCAAATGACACCACTGTTTAGTAATGGTGAGTTGTGCTAGTGTATGATGGTCTAGGGTGATGTCCAGATGTTCTGTTTCAGGGAAAAGGACAGGGGGGTCGAGGCCCAGGCGATAGTGATTGTTGTGGGTGGAAAGAGACTGTAAAATATTAGTACTAATAATTGTAAGTATATATAATGATGTTATATATTTTCAATAAGTATATATAACGATGTTACATACTTTCAGAGACAACATGAGAAATACAAATCAGACTTAGATGGAAAGTAAGATGAGTATGTCATTATACCAACAATTATCGTAGTCTACATTATGAATTATTATGTATGTTTTAAGGAGATCACTTATGAATTATTATGTCTACATTATACTTTTGAATTATACTGATCACTGCATTTCACATCACCTGGTTTCTTAAATGATTTTGTGGGAAGACCATGTAAACATCGAATAGAAAATACCAATCTACCATCTTAATAGGGAACTGATTAATTACATGTGATGTTTACATGAACTCTATAAGTCATATTTTGTTAACATCTTTAAAGTGCTATAGTTTCTTCATTCTTGTCGTTCTTCAAAATTATAACACTACAGATAAAAAGTACTAATAATGTATGTAGAACAGAAGTCAGATCCAATACAAACACCTTTTAAGTATTGTCAATTGAAATGGCTAGAAACAAGAGTGGACTACTATTGGTAAACAAGTTATTAGTCGGAATATGTTTTTTTATTCTGGTGCAAGGTTTCCCATTAATAGTTATTGATGATTTAGGATAACCTGCAGATGAACAACAAATTCCAAGTGGCATGGCATTCGATACCTACAGATATTTCATCCAAGCATGAGAATTGTTGACACTTTACATGCCTATTAGCCACCGATCACAAAAGAGACCTTGAAGGAGGTATGTAAGCTACATCTTAGTTAACATAATAGGGTGCGGCGATGGTTACCTGAAGAGGATTGATCTGAGTCCCTCACTCAAGCTCGCCAACGCCGGAGGGGCAGATTGAGTCTGTGGCGGTGCTTCGGCTGGGCTCAGTCCGCCAAGGAAGATGAGGAAGAACGAATGGTGCCTGAGTATGCTTCGTTTCGGATCAGTTAAAATAGGCGGAGGAGGAAGAACTAACGCTCGCGATCACAGGCAAGGTGTCACTATGGCATCGACAACTTGGCACTCCATAGCTAGCAACTATAGGCACCATGGATGGCAACTGGCGAACAACATGGGCCACCAGTATCTCCCAATCTACAGAAGATCGCGAGCCACCAACAAACCTAGGGCACGATGGTCAAGGGAGCGAGGAAGTCACGTAGGGAGAGAGGGGGAGATCGGAAACAATAGGCTGAATGAGAGGAGAGTGCAATGCGAAGGGAAAATTTAATTTGGAGCAGGAAATCAATATAGTTTAGCAAAATATTTCCTAATTTGGTATGGCAATTTAAGAGTGCCACTAATTAGAAATAAAAATGTCTTTAATGTTATGTCCTTTTCAGAAATCCTATAATAGGTGGTTCACCGACATTTTAATTAAAAATACATGTATATTAGAAAGATAGTTGCTTTTTTTTGTAAATGCCACTTAAATAAATGCCACTAATGGGCAGTTTTGCTGTGGTGTGGGTCTACAAGATTACTCCCAACCTCTACAGTAGGAGTAATAGAAGCACGACATGTCACAGGTACCATCTGAGTGGTCATATGAGACACATGCCACTTCACCATTACTTCTTGGACTTTCCTCTCAATTAATTCATCTACCTATACATGGATAGAAGAAACGCTAGCTATCAATTATTGAATTCCCTTTCAAAATAACATTCTAAAAAAAGAATAGGTTACCTCAACTTGTGAAACTCCCTCTTTTGGGATAGGTTTGCGTTGGGATGGCCCAAAGAACGCTTTGATGCCCACACCAGTGCCTGCACCCCTAACACATCTAGGATGCTCTGGGTTACCCAGAGCAACTATCAATTCATCCCTTGTGCCCTTAGGGATGAACTTGCCTTCCTTCCTCTGCTCATGCAACTCCCGATAATCTCCATCAACATACATTGGTAAGTAAACATAACAATAATCAATATCGATAGATTACTCTAAGAGTTGAATTTTACCATTTTTGTAGTCGCCTCAGTAGTTGCGGGCTTTGTTATATATCCCTTCTTGTTTTGCCTCCCAGCTATCCACATAGCATGGCGAGGCAGAGGTACGAGACCAATAGTAGAGGACTCCTGAGTAGCAGCAGACTGAGTAGTAGACTGAGCAATATACTCAGCATGTAGTCTTTGGTGAACGCCTACATAGCCCCTTTGTTGTAGTAACTTGTTCATCATTGTGATGCCCCTCACTTTCTCAATTTTTTTTGGTGCTCATCAAGTGCCCCGATTTCTTCAGGGGGTACATCACCAACCTAAAATTTGACAAAATAACACACTTACATGATATAACTATAAATGTGAGGCGGGATATATTTTTAAAATTTACATTATGAGGCGGCGCATTGACGTCCTCACCCACATGGTAATCATCAACACAGTCATCATATGAATGCTCATCCACCTGAAAGTTCACATTCACATTGTAAAGTTCACATTTTAAAGTTCACATTCACATTGTAAAGTAATTCACATTGTAAAGTTCACATTCAGAAAAATAAAACATATAAAAAAATATAAACATGCATGCCTCTAATATTGCGATCTTTTATCAATTAACAATCCTTCATTGTGATCTCCGCACACATACAAGTCATCATTAGCTTCAATATTTGGTGGTGTTGGCAACCCAATTGAGAATGGACTGGAGTCCTCATACTTATCATAGTATTGTTCTTCATCTATAGGATCTTCAATGAATTATCTTTTACCATGAAGAACAACTGATCATTTATAATTTGTAGGATCATCGATATAAAATACTTGTTTCTCCTGTGATGCCAATATGAATGGTTCACCCTTCTCGCCAATCTTTTCAAAGTTCACTAATGTGAAACCCAATTCATCCACTATAACTCCTTTGGTGTTATCAACCCAATTATATTTAACGAGCAGAATTCTAAAATCTATGTAGTCAAACTCCCATATGTCTTCAATGACACCGTAATCTTGGACAGGTTTCTAGGCCAACAAATACATGTGCTGTCATTCTTATAAATAATACATACATACCACTTATCCCATTCTTGAACACCTAATCTCACTAGTAAGTATATAATGTGTATTGGGTTTTCAAGAAAATTTTGGCAGCATTTACCCGCTATTCTCCAAGTACATATCTTGAAAACCCAATACACATTATACATTTACATCCTAAGTGAGATTAGGTGTTCAAGAACTATCCCAAACCAGTGACTATCCAAGATTTACTCCTAATGAGTAAATCTTGGACGGGTTTCTAGGCCAACAAATACATGTTCTATCATTCTTATATATAATAAATGAGTACCACCTATCCCATTCTTGAACACCTGATCTCACTAGTAAGTGTATAATTTGTATTGGGATTTCAAGAAAATTTTGGCAGTATTTCCCCGCTGTTCTCCAAGTACATATGTACTTAGAGAACAAACGGAGAAATGCTGCCGAAATTTTCTTAAAAACCCAATACACATTATACACTTACATCCTAAGTGGGATTAGGTGTTCAAGAACAGTCCCAAACTGGGGACTATCCAAGATTTACTCCTAATGAGTAAATCTTGGATGGGTTTCTAGGCCAACAAATACATGTGTTGTCATTCTTATATATAATAAATGTGTACCACCTATTCCATTCTTGAACACCTAATCTCACTAGTAAGTGTATAATGTGTATTGGGTTTTCAAGAAAATTTCGGCAACATTTCCCCACTATTCTCCAAGTACATATGTACTTAGAGAACAAATGGGGAAATGTTGCTGAAATTTTCTTAAAAACCCAATATACATTATACACTTACATCCTAAGTGGGATTAGGTGTTCAAGTACAGTCCCAAACTAGGGACTATCCAAGATTTACTCCTAATGAGTAAATCCTAGACGGGTTTCTAAGCCAACAAAATATAACACCAGTCCCTTGTTCACAATCCCATTCAACACACAATTTTCTTATAAAAACACTTATGGAAAGCCATAACAACATATCAATGCTTCCTAATTTAATCAGTGTATTATTTTATATATAACACAAATCTAGTGGGTATAACATAGCAAAAAACTCAATATGTCACAATAGAAACATGTCCTTAACTTAATATACAAATATTTGTAACATAACTCATTAGGTAGAGAGACCATGAAACAAATATTTCTTTCCCATCTAAGGTTGTTTGCAATTTCATGCTTGTTTCATTATCTTTCTTTCTAGTATTTCTACTTGAATTACATATATAATCAATTTCATATAGATAACCACCGCATTATGTTACTAATCATTACTTCATATTATGTCCTATGTAATTTTTACTTAAATAGGAATATGTCCATTTCTCTCCAAGTGACACATTAACAGCTTATGAATGTTTAGATGCATTTATAATATCAATTCCTAGGGTTTACTTTTTTACAGTAGCAAAATATAATAGGGGTTATTTTGATCATTTTGTTACTAAAAATTGCATGTTTCTATGTAACTTCCATAAATAAACTATTATATATTAATATGATACTTTAATTGGTTGTGTTCATAGAGTCCACTTTAGGGTTTGGACAAAGGTTGATAGTTCTACCAAATAGATCTTCTATTTTAGAGGCAATACATATAGTATAAAGGTGAAAAAAAGCAGATTGAAGATATAATCATTTTAGAAATAGAAGACCCACATTTGAGTTAAGTTTGAGACATCAATGTATCTTTAATACACATGTTTCAAGGTTCAAAGTGCATAATCAAATCAAATTAGGATGCTAGAATGGACAAGTTTGAATCTTATTTCAACATGCATCAAAATTTACTGAATTAGGTCAAGCATGAGGATTAGAAGCAAATATATATGCAAGAACAAGATTTGTTCATATCCTAGGTTGATTTACAATAGCAACATCTAAATAAGTAAACTCAAAGCATTACGAGCAGGCGGAGGGCAGGGAGCAGGGGGGCTGACCTGGGGCGGTGGAGGGCAGGGATTAAGAGGAGGAGGACAAGCAGATCACAGTTGGGAGCCAGCGGCGGTGATAAGGGAGCCGGCGAGCACAGTGTCGGTGGCGGCGAGCAAGGAGAAGGGCAGCGGCGAGCAGGGAGCCGGTGAGCACAGCACTGTCGGCAGCGAGTAGGGAGAAGGGAGGCAGCGGTGGCGAGAAAGGAGAAGGAGCGGCGTGGTGGCAGAGAGCACAGAGCAGTAGGGAGCAGGGGGTGGTGGCGCACAAGGAATCGCCAGACCTATTCTCACGGGGATGAAACAGAGAAAGGGGAAGAGTCAGCTTCGCACTCATTCTATTAAGTTAACCTTCAACTTTGGTTATTAAAAACACCGACGCTTATAACAATAGGCATCGGTTACCAAAAAAATCGACACCTCTTCTCAATGATAGTTGTCGGTTTCAAAATGAAAAACGGACGTCTATATACATATGCCGACAAAAAAATGTTCTCGAATTCTGACCATAGTTGTAACATCCCTGACCTGGGTTATGAGTCAACCCTAGGTGTTTTTCCTAAATATGTAATTAAATCTTTGTGATTAACTCTGAGCATGTAATTAAGTTTCTCAGAAACGTATATTTCAGTATTTGCTCCTTTTTATTTAAAGTTGTAGCATTATTTTGATATACAGGGACCTATGTGCAATTTACCCAGTTAAAAAGGGTTAGTTTGCAATTTTTCACATGTTGAGATGTTCCTCTGATGTTGAGACATCATAAGAATCTCTTTGGCAAAGTTTGAGGGATTTCCCAAGCTAGAGCACCAAGGTGCAGCTGTGGAAGCAATCCCAGGGCTTGAAACCCTAATTTGGGGTAAAATGCAATTTACCCAAATGATGGGATGCAATTTGTAAATAATGTCATCTAAAGTATCTTTTTAGACTCTTACCATCATTTAGAGAATAAATGATGAGGAATTCACCTCAATTGAGTTATCTAGTTAAGAAACAGGCTTTGTGATTGAATAATCAGGGTATATGTGCAATATCCCTTTAAGTATGAACTTTATTATTAGATTGTTCTTCCTTGCCTTCTTTTCTATAACTTAAGATAAGGTTTGTCCTTAGAATAAAGAGGAAGGGACGAGCAAGTAATAAAGGAAGGACTTAGTTGGAATTAAGGGAAACTTATGAACTAATGTTGAAGATCCTACCCCATGTATATAAGCTCTCCTTCCCTTAGTTGCAAGGGAACTCACCCTTCGTTCCCTTACTGTTTCATTTCACCAAAGACGACCAAGGACTTCCTTGGAGCTAAGGAGGACGACCAAGGGGTACAAGGTAGGTCTAAACCCCTCTTCTTGCCTAATTCCATGGTTAGAATTCGAATTCAAGGTCATCTTCATGGCTAACTCTTGAAACCCTACCTTTCTAGCCGTCTCTTTTCATCCTTCCTTGGAGTTTTCACCTTGGCCAACCTGAGGGAAACTCAAGGACGCCATTAGAGCTTGGAGCTTGAAAGCTTGGAGCTCAAGAAGCAAGCTTTAGGCGGGTTTTATAACTCTAAACCTATGCTTTACTATGTGCATCTTTATATGCGTTTTAATGATAGCTCTTAGTAGTTCCCTACTTTTCCCTGCTATTTTGCAAGCAAACCCGTGGAATATCTGTACTGTTCTTGATCTAGAAGATGAAGGCGTGATTTTCCAAGAAAAACCCACCGCTTTTCTCTTCCTTAAACGGTCCTAAAAGTTTGCTCTCTCGGACTCAAGACCGCGAGGTGAGCAAACGGTCTCGAGACCGCGACAGGGCAAACGGTCTCAAGACCGTTTGGCCCCGTTGACCGAGTGTGGACCGTATAAGAAATCTGTTCCTAATTATATAGGCTAATTACCCTCAAATTTTGGGAGACTAACTCCAAAGGAATCGGGAGATATGACCTTATTAAGTCACAACGTTAAATGAATTAATTGCTGATTTTCAAACGGTCTGAAATTTGCCTTTTTGGGCAAACGGTCTCAAGACCGTGAGAGGGCTCGCGGTCTCAAGACCGTGAGAGGGCTCGCGGTCTCAAGACAGAGAGGAGGCTCGCGGTCTCAAGACCGAGAGGAGGCTCACGGTCTCAAGACCGCGAAGAGCCTCGCGGTCCTGAGGTCAAACTAGCTAAACGATCAACACCTCTTCACGGACTCAACTCAAATTGGTCTTCGCGGTCTCAACATTAACTTGAACCAATGGGAGGTTTCGCGGTCTTGAACCCTTAAAGGGGGCTCACGGTCTTGGAGCTAGAAGGAGGCTCGCGGTCTTGGAAAGTCAAAATGGGCAAACGGTCAACACTTTCAACCGATCTCAATTCAATTAATGATTAATGATTGAAATTAATCAATGTAATTCAAGGTTGACCACATTCAATCATTTGATGATGTAAATGGTTCAATGTTGCCCAAATCAAACCCTAATGATAATCTAGGATAGTAAGGGGTTATTTGACTAAGGTTTTTGACCATGATGATGATAAAAGGGGTGAATTACCAATATACCCCTGAAGGGTCAATTGAGTTATACCTTACTCAAATTCAAACTCTAAGTTACATGAGAATGATGTTTTTAGTCATAATGACTCTATCCAACTTGATCTAGTCTAATGTTATCATCAACCATTAGTATGATGAAAGAGAAAGTACGTTTAGAGAGAGAAAGTACCCTAGAGAGAGAAAGTAACTCTAAATCACATAATGATGATGTTTTTGGCTATGTTAGCTTATGATGACTCAATCCAACCTGTTTTCGAGTGATGTTGACATCACCTAACATTGTGATGAGAGAGAAAGTACTTATAGAGAGAGAAAGTACTTCTAGAGAGAGAAAGTACCCTTTTTAAGTGGAAACTCGAGTAAAGTATCTCCAATGCACATAAATGAGCATAATTAGGGTATGATCCACCTGTGTGAGATCATAGGAACCCTAATTATGATAAATGATGAACCTTTAAACTAATCCAAGAGTATCGATGAAGATGTTACTCATACATGATGTTGTTATGAGTTTAATTCACCTTGATGTGAATAGTAAACCCTAATTCAAGGGCGATGACATGCTTTTGAGTATTAAACTCTATTTGATTTGAATTAGAGATTTAACTCTTATGACAAGAGTAGGAAGTACATTCCTTATTGTTGTATTACCTTTATCAGATGTATTAACCATGCAGGTTCTGATATGAAGGTAATCATATCCAGGTATGGATGTTGATGTTATATTCATTGAAGGCATGTTGTTAGCCTTATGAATAAGTAAAGTAATATGATGCCTTGCCAGTGGCATCCTATGCTGATAATGGGCTATGAGAGCCATGAATACCATCAAGGTCATGCCTTAGAGATGACTTGTGATGAGGATAATGAGAAATGATGATTGATATGAGTTAGGCCTGTTACATTTAGTATTCTTCTTTTATAGCTGCTATGCTATTGTTATTGTTTGCAGAATAATGTATGCTGTTAAAGAATATTGAATGTACCTAACTAATCAAGTATAATGTAGAGCCCTGATCATAGATCCATCATTGTTAGAAATTAAATGATGGTGAAACAGGTTTTCCTCAGGGAACTCCTGGAGCACATACTTTTGAGTATGTGGGGTACATGGATGTGTAGAACCTTACATCCTAGTGTAGGAAAGTGATGTAGATGTGTAATCCATCCATCCTTCACTATAGTTCCATACCGTATCAGTGGTAGGTAAACATGAAACCTCCTGATGACGAAGAAAGCACAGATATCCGTATCAGTGGTAGGTAAATATGAAACCTCCTGATGATGAAGAGAGTACAGAACGCCACTGTGACTCTAGAATAGCGAAGGACCAGTTTACCCTGGTGAGCTATAGTAGTAGAGACACGAGATGTCCTACAAGTGATCCTCTTACTGACTGAGGAAGGTGAAGGTCATGAGAATCCGGCTCTCTTAATGACCTATGTATGATACTGATGTGACTTCTCAGCGATCAGTTGGAGTATGAGTGGTAAGCCTCATCTCCACAGGGCATAATGTTGTTTGTAAAACATAATCAACCATGTAGTATAACTTGTTAGAGATGACTCCAAGTTAGTTGATTGATGTTACATTGCAATAATGTTGATATTCTCCATATCTTCTAAATTGTAGAGATCTTGTTATACCTGCAACTGTTATAGAATGCTTTGAAGGCTTTACTATTTAAAATAATCTTTGATGTTATAATAAAGCTTCTGGAGAAGAGTTATAACTCTCGCTGGGATAATTATGTATAATTGTCTCACCCCGTAGGCTTCAACTTTTTAGGTGGATGTCGGAGACGAAGGAACCAGCCTACAGGTGACCAGTCTCAGCAGCAGCAACACCAGGGGCAGCAGTAATCTCAGGTGGAGATTTGTCCTACCATTTGGTGTAGTTAGAGTCAGTCCTATGTGTCCTCTGTACTCTCAGGTCTTGGAGTCTTGTGTTATGTGATCTTGAGATTTTGTATCTTGATGTATATAATTACTCAAGAAGTAATTATCCTGAGATGTAAACAGTTACCTCTCTTTATGAAAGGAGTTTTTATGGATACAAGTTCTTATCTCGAAAAGTTTTAATTTCCCGTGATTTTTGTCTTCCGCTGATTACCGATTCGCTTCCGCTAAGTTTTAATCATGTTTATGTCATGGTTTGGAGATCAGAGCCCACAAGTAGTGGTATCAGAGCTCCAGGTTCAGTTGAGTCTACAGAGGCATAGGACTTAGGATGTAGAGTCTACCTTTAGTACTCCTTCCTCATCTAATAGAATCTTCTGCTCCTCAGGAGAAGAAGATACATAAGAATGTCAGAACATCGCGATGAGCACGTGGTAGAAAGTAGTGCTAGTGCACCTCGAGGCGGTGCAAGAGTTCCGAGAATAGAACAACCTGCACCTGAATCGCCAAGAGAGCCACCCCAGTTCGACCCAGCTGACATGAGTGATCCAGCTGTACAGACGATGTTCGGGCAGTTCATGACTGCCATGACACATATAACCGATAGGATGCCCATTCATGCACCTAGGGCACCTGTCCAGCCTGAAGCACAAGGTATCGGTAAGACGTTCGAACGACTTCGTCGTGTCGGAGCTACCGAGTACTTCGGAACCGCCGACCCTGCAGATGCTGACTTATGGTTGACAGAGTTGGAGAAGGCTTTCAGGATTCTTATGATTCCGGAAGCTGAGAAGGTTAGACATGCTGTCTATCTTCTCAAAGGCAGTGCTGGTCACTGGTGGAATATGGAAGAGCAGAAGAGACCTGGAGTAGAGTTCTCATGGGAAGAGTTTCGCCGGGAATTTATCAATAGATATTTTCCAAAGACCTTCCTAGATGAGAAGATCTCTCAGTTTGAGGAACTAAGGCAGGGTATGATGAACATTAGTGAGTATGAAGCTAAGTTCATGGAGTTGTTGCGGTTCTGTCCGCACATGGCTGCTACGGATGAGGAAAGAATCAGAAGATTCGAGAAGGGTTTGAATTCTGATATGTCAACCCCTGTGTCTGCCTTAGAAAACAGAGAGAGATTCTCTACCTTTGTTGAGTCAGTCCGAAGGATAAAGAGATCTGTGGTTGAGAAAAGACAAATCCATAAAAGATATCCACAGTTCCAGGGTTCTTCATCTAGGGATTCCAAGAAACCTAGATTCTCTACACCTAACCCTCCACCACCCAGATCAAGTTTTCAAACTCAATGGACACCAAGCAGAGGTAGAGGGCGGAGTCAACCGCTTCAAGGGACGCACAGTTCTACATCAGTGTCAGTTACTGGACCACCCAGACCACAGCAACAGGAGAAGAGTTGCTACAACTGTGGTAAGGTGGGACACTTGATGAAGGATTGCCGTTCTAGGCCTGTCGGTGTGACACAACAACCTCCGAGACAGAATCAACAGGGATCTCAGAATAGACAACATCAAGGAGCAGCTCGAGAACGTGGACAAGCATCTCAAGCTGGATCATCAGCACCACCTCAACACCAGACGACTGCGAGGTTCTATGTTATGAACCCACCTGAGGCAGTGGTCAATCCACGGGTAGTGGCAGGTCAGATGAAACTTTTATATTCTGATATTTCTATATCCTGTGTTGTATCCGTTCTGATTGATCCGGGTGCTACGCACTCTTTCATCACTCGTGAAGTGATTCATAACTGCAATGTGACTGTTAGTCATAGAGCAGATAGTTTGTTGTTAGAGACTCCGTTGAGTGGGTCTGCCGTTTTGCAGGAGGTATGTTCTCCCTGCATCCTTTTCTTTTCTGACCATCGCATTCAAGTGGATCTTATACCACTTGATATGCAGGGATTTGATATAATCCTCGGGATGGATACCTTAGAAAGGTATAGAGTTGTCTTGGATTGTGAGTCCAAGTTGGCTGTGTTTTCTGATGAAAGCAGCACATGGATCTTTCAAGGAGAAAGAAAGATTCTGCCCACCTGTCTTGTATCAGCTATGGTTGCTGATAAGTTGTTGAGGCAAGGATGTTATGCATTCTTAGCCCATGTGGTAGATGTTACCAAGGAAAGGACCAATCCTACTGAAGTTCCCATAGTCAGGGAATTCGAGGATGTGTTTCCTGAAGAACTTCCTGGTATACCACCACCTCGGGAGATTGACTTTGAAATCAATCTGATTCCAGATACGAAACCCATAGCTCAAACTCCGTATAGAATGGCTCCTGCCGAGATGGAAGAACTCAAGAAACAGCTTCAAGAGCTACTTGAGAGAGGTTTTATCTGACCGAGTACTTCACCTTGGGGTGCTCCGGTCTTGTTTGTTAAAAAGAAAGATGGGTCAATGCGGTTGTGCATCGACTATAGACAACTCAATAAAGTAACAATAAAGAATAAGTATCCTCTGCCGAGGATTGATGATCTCTTTGACCAGTTGCGTGGTGCAACAGTCTTTTCAAAGATAGACTTGAGGTCTGGATACCATCAACTCCGTATTAAGGATAGTGACATATCCAAGTCTGCCTTTAGAACAAGATATGGTCACTATGAGTTCACGGTTATGTCGTTTGGGCTAACCAATGCACCAGCTGCATTCATGGAACTCATGAATAGAGTTTTTTGACCTTTCCTTGATCAGTGTGTTGTCCTCTTCATAGATGACATTCTGATCTATAGTAAGGATGCTCAGCAGCATGAGCAGCATCTTCGCCAAGCCTTGACCTTGCTAAGAGAACATAAGCTGTACGCTAAGTTTAGCAAGTGTGAGTTCTGGCTGCCGGAGGTATCTTTTCTTGGACATGTAATATCTGCCTCGGGAATTCGTGTTGACCCTACAAAGGTAGAATATGTTCTACAATGGGAACAACTGAAGACACCGACGGAGATTCGAAGTTTCTTAGGGTTAGCTGGCTATTATCGAAGGTTCATTAAGAACTTTAGTTCTATAGCTTTACCTTTGACCAAGTTAACCCGGAAAGATGTTCCTTTTTCTTGGAGTGATAAGTGTCAACAATCTTTCCAGTTGCTGAAGGAGAGGTTGACAAGTGCACATGTATTAGTGCTACCTGAACAAGGAAAAGGATATGTAGTTTTCTGTGATGCTTCCAAAAATGGACTAGGATGTGTGTTGATGCAGGATAAAAAAGTGATTTCTTTTGCTTCCTGACAGCTTAAGAAACACGAGGAGAATTATCGAACACACGATCTGGAGTTAGCAGCTGTGGTTCATGCTTTGAAGATCTGGAGACATTATCTCTACGGAGAGACATTCCAGATTTTCACAGACCACAAAAACCTTAAGTATATCTTTTCTCAGCATGAGCTCAACATGAGGCAATGTCGCTGGATGGAGTTAATCAAGGACTATGACTGTACAATTGATTACCATCCAAGCAAGGACAATGTTGTTGCAGATGCCTTGAGTAGGAAATCAGCAACATCAACCATGAATAGAGCACAACTAAACTCTTTAGTATGCTCTAGAAGAGATATGCTTATCTCTTTAAGGCAAGACAATGTACAGTTGAAGGTGTCATTGCTAGCTGGTTTGTTAGCTGAGATGCATATTAAACCTACCCTAAGAGAGCAGATTAAAGAAGCACAGCTAGGTGATGCTGCAGTTCAACATATAAGATCTGAGTATGGAAATGAGAAGCAAGATGGGTTTCATGACTCAAAAGATCAAGTAGCTTGTTATAATGGAAGAATGATAGTGTCGGATGTGGACAACTTAAGGAAGTTAGTCCTGGAAGAAGCCCATTCTTCCATGTATGCTATGCATCCAGGGAGCACCAAGATGTATCGGAATTTGAAGGATCTGTATTGGTGGCCTGGGATGAAGAAGGACGTTGCAGAGTTTGTTCTGAGGTGTCCTGTGTGTCAGCAAGTTAAAGCTGAACACCAGAAACCTGCAGGGACAATGCAACCTTTACCCATATCACAGTGGAAGTGGGACCATGTGACCATGGACTTTGTTGTTGGCCTACCCAGGACAAGCAAAGGACATGATTCCATTTGGGTAATTGTTGATAGGTTGACTAAGACAGCACATTTCTTACCTGTCAAAACAACCTATTCTGCTGAAAGGTTATCAGAGTTGTATGTTCAAGAGATAGTGCGTTTGCACGGAGTTCCTGTCACAATAATTTCAGACAGAGGACCTCAGTTTACAAGTCGTTTTTGGGAACAGTTGCACAGAGCCTTAGGCACCAAGCTAAGATTTAGTACGGCCTTTCATCCACAGACTGATGGACAGTCGGAAAGAACCATACAAACCTTAGAAGACCTGTTGCGAGCATGTGTTCTCCAGTTCACCGGAAGTTGGGATCTACACCTAAGCTTGATAGAGTTTGCCTATAACAATAGCTATCAGCATAGTATTGATATGGCACCTTATGAAGCCTTATATGGTAGACGTTGTAGATCACCCTTGTGTTGGTTTGAGACTGGTGAGCACCAGTTGTTAGGTCCTGACCTGGTGCAGCAAACCACAGAAAAGATTAAAGTTATACAACATAAGATTAAGACTGCTCAGGATAGGCAGAAATCTTATGCTGACAAACGTCGTAGACCCTTAGAGTTCCAGGTTGGAGACATAGTGTATCTTAAGGTCTCACCTTGGAAAGGGGTCCTTCGTTTTGGGAGGAAGGGGAAGTTAGCTCCTAGATATATGGGGCCTTATCCAATCATTGAACGGATTGGAAAAGTAGCATATAAACTAGAGCTTCCCCCAGAATTACAAAGGTTACATCCTGTGTTTCACATTTCTATGATGAAGAAATGTCACCCAGACACCGAGTCAGTTCTACAACCTATGGAAGTAGAATTGAATGATGACATATCCTATGAGGAGGGACCAGTGTCAATCCTTGATAAACGAATTAAAAAGTTAAAGAAGAAAGATATAAGTCTTGTGAAAGTCCTCTGGAACCATCGTGGTATTGAAGAAGCCACTTGGGAGTTAGAGGATGAGATGAGAAGGAAGTATCCTGCCCTTTTCTCTTAGTATGTTTTATCGATTTCGGGGACGAAATCCTTGTAAGGGGTGGATAATTTGTAACATCCCTGACCTGGGTTATGAGTCAACCCTAGGTGTTTTGCCTAAATATGTAATTAAATCTTTGTGATTAACTCTGAGCATGTAATTAAGTTTCTCAGAAACGTATATTTCAGTATTTGCTCCTTTTTATTTAAAGTTGTAGCATTATTTTGATATACAGGGACCTATGTGCAATTTACCCAGTTAAAAAGGGTTAGTTTGCAATTTTTCACATGTTGAGATGTTCCTCTGGTGTTGAGACATCATAAGAATCTCTTTGGCAAAGTTTGAGGGATTTCCCAAGCTAGAGCACCAAGGTGCAGCTGTGGAAGCAATCCCAGGGCTTGAAACCCTAATTTGGGGTAAAATGCAATTTACCCAAATGATGGGATGCAATTTGTAAATAATGTCATCTAAAGTATCTTTTTAGACTCTTACCATCATTTAGAGAATAAATGATGAGGAATTCACCTCAATTGAGTTATCTAGTTAAGAAACAGGCTTTGTGATTGAATAATCAGGGTATATGTGCAATATCCCTTTAAGTATGAACTTTATTATTAGATTGTTCTTCCTTGCCTTCTTTTCTATAACTTAAGATAAGGTTTGTCCTTAGAATAAAGAGGAAGGGACGAGCAAGTAATAAAGTAAGGACTTAGTTGGAATTAAGGGAAACTTATGAACTAATGTTGAAGATCCTACCCCATGTATATAAGCTCTCCTTCCCTTAGTTGCAAGGGAACTCACCCTTCGTTCCCTTACTGTTTCATTTCACCAAAGACGACCAAGGACTGCCTTGGAGCTAAGGAGGACGACCAAGGGGTGCAAGGTAGGTCTAAACCCCTCTTCTTGCCTAATTCCATGGTTAGAATTCGAATTCAAGGTCATCTTCATGGCTAACTCTTGAAACCCTACCTTTCTAGCCGTCTCTTTTCATCCTTCCTTGGAGTTTTCACCTTGGCCAACCTGAGGGAAACTCAAGGACGCCATTAGAGCTTGGAGCTTGAAAGCTTGGAGCTCAAGAAGCAAGCTTTAGGCGGGTTTTATAACTCTAAACCTATGCTTTACTATGTGCATCTTTATATGCGTTTTAATGATAGCTCTTAGTAGTTCCCTACTTTTCCCTGCTATTTTGCAAGCAAACCCGTGGAATATCTGTACTGTTCTTGAGCTAGAAGATGAAGGCGTGATTTTCCAAGAAAAACCCACCGCTTTTCTCTTCCTTAAACGGTCCTAAAAGTTTGCTCTCTCGGACTCAAGACCGCGAGGTGAGCAAACGGTCTCGAGACCACGACAGGGCAAACGGTCTCAAGACCGTTTGGCCCCGTTGACCGAGCATGGACCGTATAAGAAATCTGTTCCTAATTATATAGGCTAATTACCCTCAAAATTTGGGAGACTAACTCCAAAGGAATCGTGAGATATGACCTTATGAAGTCACAACTTTAAATGAATTAATTGCTGATTTTCAAACGGTCTGAAATTTGCCTTTTTGGGCAAACGGTCTCAAGACCGTGAGAGGGCTCGCGGTCTCAAGACCGTGAGAGGGCTCGCGGTCTCAAGACCGAGAGGAGGCTCGCGGTCTCAAGACCGAGAGGAGGCTCGCGGTCTCAAGACCGAGAGGAGGCTCGCGGTCTCAAGACCGCGAAGAGCCTCGCGGTCCTGAGGTCAAACTAGCTAAACGGTCAACACCTCTTCACGGACTCAACTCAAATTGGTCTTCGCGGTCTCAACATTAACTTGAACCAATGGGAGGTTTTGCGGTATTGAACCCTTAAAGGGGGCTCGCGGTCTTGGAAAGTCAAAATGGGCAAACGGTCAACACTTTCAACCGATCTCAATTCAATTAATGATTAATGATTGAAATTAATCAATGTAATTCAAGGTTGACCACATTCAATCATTTGATGATGTAAATGGTTCAATGTTGCCCAAATCAAACCCTAATGATAATCTAGGATAGTAAGGGGTTATTTGACTAAGGTTTTTGACCATGATGATGATAAAAGGGGTGAATTACCAATATACCCCTGAAGGGTCAATTGAGTTATACCTTACTCAAATTCAAACTCTAAGTTACATGAGAATGATGTTTTTAGTCATAATGACTCGATCCAACTTGATCTAGTCTAATGTTATCATCAACCATTAGTATGATGAAAGAGAAAGTACGTTTAGAGAGAGAAAGTACCCTAGAGAGAGAAAGTAACTCTAAATCACATAATGATGATGTTTTTGGCTATGTTAGCTTATGATGACTCAATCCAACCTGTTTTAGAGTGATGTTGACATCACCTAACATTGTGATGAGAGAGAAAGTACTTCTAGAGAGAGAAAGTACTTCTAGAGAGAGAAAGTACCCTTTTTAAGTGGAAACTCGAGTAAAGTATCTCCAATGCACATAAATGAGCATAATTAGGGTATGATCAACCTGTGTGAGATCATAGGAACCCTAATTATGATAAATGATGAACCTTTAAACTAATCCAAGAGTATCGATGAAGATGTTACTCATACATGATGTTGTTATGAGTTTAATTCACCTTGATGTGAATAGTAAACCCTAATTCAAGGGTGATGACATGCTTTTGAGTATTAAACTCTATTTGATTTGAATTAGAGATTTAACTCTTATGACAAGAGTAGGAAGTACATTCCTTATTGTTGTATTACCTTTATCAGATGTATTAACCATGCAGGTTCTGATATGAAGGTAATCATATCCAGGTATGGATGTTGATGTTATATTCATTGAAGGCATGTTGTTAGCCTTATGAATAAGTAAAGTAATCTGATGCCTTGCCAGTGGCATCCTATGCTGATAATGGGCTATGAGAGCCATGAATACCATCAAGGTCATGCCTTAGAGATGACTTGTCATGAGGATAATGAGAAATGATGATTGATATGAGTTAGGCCTGTTACATTTAGTATTCTTCTTTTATAGCTGCTATGCTATTGTTATTGTTTGCAGAACAATGTATGATGTTAAAGAATACTGAATGTACCTAACTAATCAAGTATAATGTAGAGCCCTGATCATAGATCCATCATTGTCAGAAATTAAATGATGGTGAAACAGGTTTTCCTCAGGGAACTCCTAGAGCACATACTTTTGAGTATGTGGGGTACATGGATGTGTAGAACCTTACATCCTAGTGTAGGAAAGTGATGTAGATGTGTAATCCATCCATCCTTCACTATAGTTTCATACCGTATCAGTGGTAGGTAAACATGAAACCTCCTGATGACGAAGAAAGCACAGATATCCGTATCAGTGGTAGGTAAATATGAAACCTCCTGATGACGAAGAGAGTACAGAACGCCACTGTGACTCTAGAATAGCGAAGGACCAGTTTACCCTGGTGAGCTATAGTAGTAGAGATACGAGATGTCCTACAAGTGATCCTCTTACTGACTGAGGAAGGTGAAGGTCATGAGAATCCGGCTCTCTTAATGACCTATGTATGATACTGATGTGACTTCTCAGCGATCAGTTGGAGTATGAGTGGTAAGCCTCATCTCCACAGGGCATAATGTTGTTTGTAAAACATAATCAACCATGTAGTATAACTTGTTAGATATGACTCCAAGTTAGTTGATTGATGTTACATTGCAATAATGTTGATATTCTCCATATCTTCTAAATTGTAGAGATCTTGTTATACCTGCAACTGTTATAGAATGCTTTGAAGGCTTTACTATTTAAAATAATCTTTGATGTTATAATAAAGCTTCTGGCGAAGAGTTATAACTCTCGCTGGGATAATTATGTATAATTGTCTCACCCCGTAGGCTTCAACTTTTTAGGTGGATGTCGGAGACGAAGGAACCAGCCTACAGGTGACCAGTCTCAGCAGCAGCAGCACCAGGGGCAGCAGTAATCTCAGGTGGAGATTTTTCCTGCAATTTGGTGTAGTTAGAGTCAGTCCTATGTGTCCTCTGTACTCTCAGGTCTTGGAGTCTTGTGTTATGTGATCTTGAGATTTTGTATCTTGATGTATATAATTACTCAAGAAGTAATTATCCTGAGATGTAAACAGTTACCTCTCTTTATGAAAGGAGTTTTTATGGATACAAGTTCTTATCTCAAAAAGTTTTAATTTCCCGTGATTTTTGTCTTCCGCTGATTACCGATTCGCTTCCGCTAAGTTTTAATCGTGTTTATGTCATGGTTTGGAGATCAGAGCCCACAATAGTGGTCATTTGCCGTAGAAAACCGACGCCACAGGGGATGAAAATTTTTGCAGGGACAGCGCGTGAAAATACATAGCCGTCGGTTATTGCAATTAAAATGACAATAAAAATGGGCCCAATTTCTGTCTCATGAAAAACCTTTAGTCGTCGGTTGGTTTGTTAACAACCGACGTCGTATGTTAAATTTTGGAGGTAATTTTTTTTCATTGAAAATTGTGGATTTGGTTTTCGATTTTGGGCATCAGTTTCTTATTGAGGAACCGACACTAAATAAAAAGTGATACATGTGTTTGGCCACTCCCCATAGATATATGTCAGTTTCTATATTCAACCGACGTTGTAGGTTTTAGGCGTCGGTTTTTGTTAACAACCGACACCTGTAAATGTGACGTTATAAGCCATTACTGTAGTGGTGAAGGCATTCCATATCTTAAGAATCAATGGAGGACTAAAATCATTTCCTAAAACCTTAGAGAGTCATCTAGAATCTCACCTCTTCTATAAGTATCACCTAATCCACCCAATTAGATGATTATTAGTTAGTCTCCTCATGTGGTTCTTCTCTCATGAATATTAACCACATGATCTCTTGATTATAGGTAGCTTATGCATGGGGAAACTAAAATTCATTTGAAATAATAGAATATGATTAGGATGATAATGCCATGATCTGACCTAAAATTAAAAACCCTATATGATCAATGGAAGTACTCTTAAAAGTGATGTACTCATGTATAATGTTTATGAAAATTGAATGTTAAAATATTGGATATAAGTGCTTTCTGTGTTTGAGGTGAATTCTTTATATGGTGAAATAAGGCAGAACTCATGCTTTATACCTCATGTATGATGAGGTCCCTATTGATTAAACCCATGTTGCCCTATTATTGATCAAACCTCAAACATAGTTAAGCAAAAAATTTCCTCTATTTGATATGTCCATGATTGTGCCATGAAATGACCATGTCTTTAGAGCCCTAGATTATGATGTGGAAATTTGTTACAAGAGGAAAATCCCAATTTGGCCATTATCTTGTAGGCTCAATTTGAACAATATGATAGTCCTAGATCTCAATCTTTCACTTTTACACTTAAGACTCTAAGCTCTGAAATGCAATACAAAAGGGTATAATTGAATATAGGAATTGGTACATATCTCTTATCTCTAGTTTTAGTGGCTTTTTATTTCTTGTTGTTACTACTTCTACATATATAGTGTCTGTATGAAATATTTGTGCCATTCTATAGATGGACACCATGTCCACTCGCCTTTGGCTAAGTAGCCATTAAGAGTGTGGACTAGGGTAACAAATAGTTCCATGACAAATGGTATCAGAGCTTGATATTAAATCTAACCTATGAAAACTTAAATTATTGGGTTCCCAATTTGACTTCTCAATTTCCATAATCTATTGTTACCTTGATATTGAAAGGAAGGGAATGAAGTTATGACCTTGATCTTACAAGCTCTTGAAGTATGGTTGCCCTATTATAATCTTGATGCTTAACTCATGATCTTATGAAATAAAATTTGATAGTTGATATTCGCCCTTGTAGGACATGCTTGATGACTCATGATTATGGATTAATGTGCTAGTCTAGGGTAAGTGTTGACTTATGACCCCTTAACCTAAGTCACACCCCTATTTGGACTATATCTAAATTTTTTATCTTGTCGATTATTTAGAATTTGAAAAGGTAACCCCTTTCACACGATTTTGATTTCTTGATTGAAGCCTCTAAAAGGTCAACTATGAGATTATATTGATATTTGACATGCATCCTCAATTTGATGATGATCTTGAAATAGGATGACATTGACTATAGTTAGTGGTTAAGTTTCTAGGCCTAGATCATTACTTAGGCCTAGATCATTCATCAGCCTTGAATACCATAAAAAGTAACTCAATATTGACACCATGAAGTGTTGAATAATGCTCAAAATGTTGCTAATTGTTGCTCGATTGTTGTATATGACTGAATGATCACCCCTAAGGTCTAAATAGGAACCTAAACCCTAGCTTAGAATTGTATGGACCCACGAATTTTACATCCAAACTTGACTCTTGATATTGATGTATGAAATCTTGACTCATGATGGATGATCATGATATTGATTTAGCTCCTACAACCACCCTATTGGATCTTGAGATGACACTCGATATATGACTGATGACTTTCATGTTCCCAACTTTCAAAATTTGAAATAATGATTATGATGATTCACTCAGTTTATGACTTCGGGTTATGCTCCATGTAAACTAGGGTGGGACCTTCCATCGATTTTGAGCACGAAATCACGATGTTGAATTATGATGTTTGTATCAAATTATTGAAATATGAAATTTCAAATCATGGATGTATAACCCCATCTAGGCCAATGTAGAATCCAGAACCCTAAATGTTTGGAAATAAAGTCATGCCTTACTCTTGAACTCTATCAAATTGACTTGAGATGTGATAACTCTAGATCAAGTGATATATAGAATAATCTCTCCAAAATTGTGACTCATATGATGATACGTCCTATACGATGATCTATGTGACTATGTGTTGACCATGACACTTGATTTCTCGATTTTGGAATAAGATAGATATTGTAAGAGGTAAAGATAACCGATGATAATACTATGGAGATTTTGATGTTGAATAGGAAAACTCAATTTAGATTGTTGACTTGATCTAATTTTGGGGGACTAAATCCCTTTTAAGGTGGGGAGAATGTGATAACATGAATTTTCTCTCATTCAATTTATGTATATCTTGATTCATTAAATTCCCTATTGTACTCAATGCCCTTCCACACCCTCAATTTGATGAATTCTAGTTTCCTTATGATCAATTGATTTGATTAAACACCATGTTGTACCTATTTATGACTCTAATTTGGGTTTTGAACTAAAGGTCATGCTTTAATATGTGTCATCAACTTGCAACCAAAATTGAACCACTTCAATGAACTTTTCTTGTAGTAACATATATGTCATGTTGTGAAAGGAATCAATTACGAATCTAACATTGAAAAAATCACCTCAATAAGACCATCATAACCCATGTTATGTCCTTCAAAAGTTTAACTCTTATATACTAGATTTAATTGATTAAAATCAAACATGAATCCTATCAGGCCAAAATAGGGTGTGCATCCCAACTAAAAGAGGCACCCCCTTTCCCTTAGCCATGTCATGAATCTTTGAAACCACCTCCGAGACAATCAAGTATCGCCTCTATGGATCAATCTTGAAGCTTAGATCTCGTTCCAGGGATCTCCCCTCATAATCCAACTACTAGCATGTCATCTTTGGTCTCTGTAATACCCACCAACATAAAGAACACTGGTGCCACCTACTCCTACCCTGGCACCACAAATCGACCACATTCTCGCCAGCTTTAGCTCCAATTGAGGCCCCTTTTTCCTATAAAAGCTCCTTCCCCTCCTCTTTCACTCATTTTTCTTCGTCGTTCCCAAATCTTAACCCCTGATTTTGTTGTTCCTCCCCTTCCTCCCATAGCGGCGGCAACAAGACCTATTTTTGGGCATTTAGCCCCTGTGTATCCTCATTATGTTTTCTGATTAGAAATGACCCCAACGGATAATGGCGAGCTAAGTCGTCACCTTTTTATCCCCCCCCTAGTGGTCTAGATCTCAAAATTCCTCCCCTTTCAACAATCTCGCGTTGTCGTAGAGCCAAGCTTCTCGTGTGGGTGTGTCTTAAAGGTGGGGTAGAGGGTAGTGACTGGGGACAGCTGTGCACCGCAACCACCACACCTAGAGCGACTTGAAATGACGAGTGGCCACAATTGGCTAACAAACAACGTTCGTGGATTGGGCTCAGTGGTCCGAACATCCACTATTGGGTGGGGCCTGATCCAAATGGTAGTCTCCATAGGATCCCAGATCCATGGCTTGAGTTGATCAATGAATGAAATTGTAACACCCCCCTTCTCCTATGTTTCTGATTCAAATATTCCAAAAATGATATCTACCAATTCCTTGGGCCAAATAGACATATAATGCATGAAAAGTTGATCTAGAGAATGAAATCTATCTAATGGGACTATTTTCATGACCTAATTCTACTTGTTTTTCCATTGATACTCGATAAAAAAAATAGTTCTTGACCTCTTTCTACATGTTTTATGCCATCAAATGGTCAATCTAAATCTCTATGTTCCAAATCTCAATGTTAGCCTAATAACAGTTATTTGAACATCTGGATACATCAATAATTTGAACTTTGTATATCCATGTACCCTAAAGTAAATATTGCTTGAATGAACTTAAATGGACCTATAAGAAAAAGATCACTTCTTTTATGTTGTAACTTGATCAAATGTTCTTGAAACCTCTATGGATGCTCTACATCAGTGCATTAGAACCTCTAACATAATCATTATTGATCATGACCCTTCTTGGACACTAGTGATAATCTTGTTATTCTTAATGTCTCTTAATATGGCCTTATGTGCACATTGGTGATGAATGTTAAACCCTATGCTTATATTGATATAAAGTTACTTAAGGTGATTATGTGGACTACAAATTAGTAATGTTACATGCCTTGTATCCCTATTTGCCTAACGAAACATTCTTATGTCCTAATGTACCTAAATGCCCTAATCTTAACTTGGAATGTGATCTTGTATACATGCTAATAACCGAGCCTTGAATCTTGTATGAATCTTTCTCTAATGATGATCTATGATGATTTAAAATTAGTAGAATTATGATGTCATAGATCTACATCCTAACTTCATCTACTTGGTGCTTCTATGACTTGAAAATGTGACCTATTTGCATAGAATTGATCTAATATGACTTAATCATGATCTTGAATCTTGAAACACTGTAATAAACCAAATATTATGCTTCCCCTATCTCTAAATCAGAGTTTATCTACATGTATAATGTGGATGTATCACCTAGACCTAAGTTGTTGGTATGAATTTTGGTCTATGATTGAATACTTGCATGCTTGTTTGTAACTAAGATTGAAATACTTGAAACCTAGGTATAAAGGGACATCCACATGAATCATATGATGATTTTATTATCAAAATCCTTTGGTTTAAGACTCCAAGTTATATAATTATGCATCTTAGGTCCCCTTGGGTTGGACTATCTCTATATATATTATCATAACTTGCTCTCTACTCATAAGGTATGCTTAATCTCTTGACGCTACTATGTTATTGGATTTCTTGTATGTATTCTCATATGAATGCTTGGCTAGATAATTACTTGTTTGAGCTACTTATTCCCTATAATTAGTATGTTCATTTTTCTTGAAATATATTGAACTAACCTCGAACATAATTGAACTTGTCCGTTATACAAACCTTATGTACATGCATGTATTCCCGGGGTAAGGACACAAGGTTGGGTTCCTTACTTGAGATGTCAAGATAAGGCATACTATGTCGATAAAAGGGTTGGCTAACTTGAGCACCCTTACGGACCCTTCCAATGGAAAATTGGTCAATGACCATGATATGTTGTTGGGTAAAATGGAAATACACTTAAAATACACTTTGTATAAAAGAATTTCGTTAAGTGTTTCATATTTTTTTTCTACTTCTTTCTTATTATGATGTTTCTAGCCAAATAACTTTTATATTACTCTTAAATTGTGGTTACATGTTTTTCATAGTGTATTCAATGCATTCACATTGATATATTTTGTTTATTGAATTTGTAGTTGTCAAATGAAGATCCATTGTATCAAGACTCTAATCTTTAAATTGAACCACCAATGGGTATAATTGAATATCGAAATGGATACATATATCTTATCTCCAGTTTTAGTATCTTGTTATATCTTGTTGTTACTACTTTTACATATATACTACTCATGTTAAATATTTGTTCCATTCTATAGACAAGCGCCTAAGTCTACTCTCCTTTGGCTTGGTATCCATTAAGAGTGTGGACTTAGGGTAACAAATAGTTCCATGACACCGACCTTACCCCAGGTTGTCAGGTTCAATGAGAGGCAAGGAAGGTGGCAAGCATCTCCATCACTATCATCTCACATTGTTAATAGGTTTTGGATCACAATTTCGAGCTTCTCAAGATTTGGTACTCAAAAGAGTTTGATGCTCTTCTATTCTGATTAATAGAGTTGAGAAAATCTCAAAACTGCCTAGGTGTTTGTTTCATTAATACCATGCCTCCATTGGAAATTAAAAGTTTTTGCCCCACTATTTGGTTCTTTCCACATGTGGGTGTTGCGCGGTCCTGATGACACATGTCTCGCCTTTATAGATCCACTTCAATTTGATGTTTAAGTTGATAATATAATACAGGTGCTTTTCTGGGATTTCTTATTGGTCTGATTTTCTAAAATTCATAGTAGTCAATTTGTAATCCAAAAAAAAAAATAAAATACGTTCTAAAACCTAGTAATTGTTCTCTATCATTCGGTGTCACTTTTATCACCTAAATAAAATATAATAAATATATGCTTATCCAAGGATTTTCGTAATTATTTAATATTTCTAAAATTCATAACTAATAATATATAAGTCAGAAACATAAAGTAAACTGTATTATAATCTAAAAAACATATAATCCATAAGATCACATGGTTTGGACAACCTAATTCAATAATAATAAAATGTCAATTTGTATGGTTTACATAATTAATGTAAACCTAACCCTAATCTCATATATTCCTTTAATTGATTTCTTATGGAATGATATGGAATTAAGGTTTTCACCTTGGACACATATAGACTTCATGTGATGTATGATGCATCCCTATTTATCATATTGAGCAATTAGCCAGATTTATATCTTTCTCTTGGTCCATTTGACATATGCCCTACACATTGTTCTCTCTCTCCTAAGAGGTTGCTTCATTTGGGTTCTTATATTTTTTATTGATCTTTTTACCTAGTTTGAAGGATATTCTTATTACACTCTCATTTATAACTTTTTCATTTATTCCATGTGGACACTCTAATTTGAGTATCTAATGCTCTAGTCCCCGTGTTGTGGACTTTATGATCTTACGTTGCATATTATATGTGGACATGATTAGATATTGGTTATGGGTCCTCTGACCCCACATGATAATTGTTGGATGATCTCATCTTATTGTTTTAAAGTGACTGAACTTGTTCTTGACTCTACATTGTGCATGGTTTAGACTAATTTTATTTCATGTAGTGGTACATGCATACAACCATACTTATGGATGTGTGTATTTCGTCTAGAGTATGCATATTCCACTCATATATATATAAGGGAACATGAATTCTTCCTGGCGTGTGTTTCTTCCACCCAATACTTTTAGGATGAGATCCTATGATGTCCCAACCCTTCTTCAAATAAACTTATCTATGTTTATTTACATGCACTGCTATGATTTGTGATATCACTATTGTGGCATTATTTTAAAGAAAGAAATATCTTATTCTTGATTATCATTATATATGAAATCCATATAATTTTGATAGCTACTTGGGTGGAACTTTTCTATGGGAATCCTTGTTACAGTTGATATCATTTTCCCTTATATTTCTCAATCCCCAATTAATATGTTCATATCACCTTGTATATTGATTACTTCAATTTTTATCTTCCCTTCTGAGGTATACAACCAACCCCAGATGTAGGTTAGGGAGGACATGACACACAAATGTGGAACTAGCTTATGGAGATGAATATTAATGGGAGATAGACTTGAGATAGTTGGATAACCCTCTACTTAGATCCAAATGATGTTGTACTTGCATGTAAGGCCCTTATTGAGAGAATTATGTAACTTTGATAAATTGAATATAGTCATGAAATATTATTTGCTGCTATATTTTGGTCTTTTGCACATCATCATTTGAGAATGGAAAATTTTACACCTATTCCAACATACCTTTTTGGTAAAGGTATGTTGGAATAGATAGATTCATTCCTCAAATTTATTGGGGAGTGGATCCCCTCTCTAGTCCCACTCCTTGCAATTTCTCCATGTAAATAAATAGATTCTTATTACCAGTCATATGGGTTGTAAAATCCAAATCAATAACCTGATCATATTTGGATGAAGATGAAGATTCTTGAAGACATGAAGGTCACCTAAGTGTTGTATTGGGATATATTTTCTTGAGGTGTAACAATAAAAGTAGAAGCAGCCGTAATTAGTGTTTCATGGTCAAAAGAACTCAATTTTAGCATCTAATGATTGGTACCACTAGAGAATAAAAGTAGATTCTTCATCAACATCAATATTTGACACTTGATTTTCCTATTCATGTTTTCGATGCTTTTTCTAGCATTTGTCTTCATTTTAATTAGTACACTAGAAAAATTTGCATAATCTAAATTTGGAGGGAGATGATCTTCTTCCACTATTGTTGATACTTTTTCCTCAGACACAAGTAGGATTACCACACCCTCGTACTACAACACCAAGGGAAGCAGGCTCCTTGAAGGTAGTAGTAGAAGAGATAATATGAGATATACACCACTATAGAAATAGCTTATAACGTCACATTTAGAGAAGTCGGTTGTATCCAAAAAACCACGCCTAAACCCTACAACGTCAGCTGAAGACACAAACTGACATCTATATGTGAAGACCGGCCAGACACGGGTATCACTTTTTATTTAGCGTTGCTTTCTCAATAATACACCGACACCTAAAATCACCCGCCAAATCCAATTTTTCCATTACAAAAAAATTCCTCTAAAATTTCACATACAGCGTCGGTTGTTTACCAAATAACCGACAACTAAAGATTTTTCGAGAGATAGAAATCGGCCCCATATTTTTCATCGGTTTGCTTACAATAACCGACGCCGATGTGTGTTAGCGTGTTGTCCCTGCAAAAAATTTTACCCCCCAAATTTCCCAATTGGCGTCGGTTTTTTATAGCAACCGGCGACTATGGTTGTAACTCAAGAACATTTTTTTTTGTCGGCATATGTGGAGAGACGTTAGTTTTTTTTGTAGAAACTGACAAAAAATATGTGTATAGATGTCGGTTTTGGTATAACCGATTCCTATCTCCCACTTAAGAATCACAAAATGTCCTCCCCTTCTATTCGTTGTTTCATTCTCTACCCGACCTACTAATGCTCTAGTGATTTGTTCCTCTGCCGCCACTCTCCCTTCTACTCTAGCCACCGCCATAGCCGCTCTTTGGGCTTCCTAGCCGCCACCGCCACCGTACCACCCCCACCGCCGGTGAGGAGCTGTGCTCACTGTCGGACACCACACAATCACCATTGCCGCCACGCTACCACATAACTGCCGCTGCTACTGCGTTGAGGAGCCACGAGCTCACGTCTCTACCTACAGGTACTTCCTACTCTTCTTCTTCCTACTCCTCTTCTTCCTCCACTCGTCTTCCTATAATCCAGCCTGGTCCTCTTCTTCCTCCACTCTTCTTCCTACTCCTTCTCCCTGTTCGTCCTACTCCTCTTCCTCTGCCACGAGATAGGGTTTGTTTGGTGGTTTTGGTGGCGAGTAGTGTATTAGACGAGATTGGGATGGCTTTGTTGATGATGCGCTCTGCATTCGTGTGGGTCTCTTTGCTTGTTTGGGTAGCCATTGCGCTTCATTTTGTTTTTTTGTTGTTTATCCTCTCATGGTTGTGAATTTGTTCTATTGTGTACATTCATGCTATTTATGTACATACGCTTGATTATTACTATTAGCAATTTGAGGTTGTGGAATCATTTCATATGTGGTGGTTTCTATGCATGTTTGTTTGGCGTGAGTTTATGTGGTAAGTTGTGCAACTCTTAATTGCTTTGTGGTGTATGGACCATTGGTAAACTTTCTCCTCTGGGCTGTGTTACTACCTCAGATTTGAGGCATGTGATGAGAGGACCGTTATGTTGGTTGCCTATTTGACCCCTAATTGGATATTGGGTACATGTTTCTACAATGATGTTAATTCTTCTTGCTCCTCTAAAATTGATGTATATTGACCCCTAACTAATACATTATAATAGAATTGAATGGTGCATTTGTCTTGTTGCAGGTGCTGAATTGAGTTGATGTGCTTGTGCTCTTGGGGCTGAATTGAGTTGTTGTGTCATCCATTTGTGTTGTTGACTTGCATATATTTCTTCTTCATCCTTCAAGTGAGGTATAATATTCTCACTATCCCAATGTGCCATTAGACTTTATTTTGATTCAAATCTTTGATATTTGGAATCATGGTTTATTTATTGTTTAGTATTTACTGACAAGCATGATTAAATGACGTTACACAAAACTTAGGATATGAATGATGAAACTAGGATTGTAGGTATAAGAATGACAACATACATGTATTTGTTGGCCTAGAAACCCATCCAAGATTTACTCATTAGGAGTAAATATTGGATAGTCCCTAGTTTGGGACTGTTCTTGAACACTTAATCTTACTTATGATGTAAGTGTATAATCACTACTACAGAACACACATTTGGCGTCGGTTGTTTAACCCCCTTTGGCGACGGTTTTCAAGCGACGCCTATATGGGCGCCGCTATAGGTCAAACTCTTTGGCGTCGGTTTTCTAACCGACGCCTACATGATCTCTAGGCATCGGTTATATATAGTTGGCCGACGTCTATAGGGTTCACGCCACAAAAAAGGCACCACCTAGGACACTTTCGGAGTCGGTTCACAACTGAACACCCGACACCATACTCCCAGACGACACGACCGTGCTTCACTGCACGACCGTATTTAGCACTATAGGCATCGGTGTTATACAAATACGCGACGCCTTTTCCACCACAGTCGTGCTTTCCTGCACGGTTGGGTTATTTGTCACATTCGGCGTCGGTGTTTATCCAATAACCGACGCTGTATTCCTGAGGCGTCAGTATTCTATAAATAACCGACGCCTATACTTTATTTTTTTTTTCTTATCAGTTTGCAGGCATGTTGTGGCTGGTCAGTAGGATGAGAACCTATAGTTCAGTTTCCTGAACTGTAGGTTTACGACATCCATTGATATCAGCCTACAAACAGGCAACAAACCTGCAAAATCAACAAATATTTTTTCACACAAGTAGATACATTCAGACATCAATTCAATTCTCACATTAATACATGTAGAAACATTCAAATACATGTATAAACATTCACAAATATTCATTTACAAAATATCATTTAGGATCGCAATCAGCATCCCAATTATATCTTACAGTCGCCACTGCTTGTATGGCTTTTGCCCATTCTTCTCTTACTTCATTTATTGCTTCCATCGTATATGGAGCATGTACATTTTTTAAGCATTTACCTGTAGTGTGGTCAGTTTTAAACACCTGCAAAGAGAATGATGTATATATATAAGTAATAATATAAAAATAAGATTGATATATTTCATACTAACTAATGAGACTATATATAATACCTCATGTATGGTATTAATCTCCAATGCGGCATGTCGGATAATCATCTGCATAAATCACATCACATAGTATGTGCATGCCCAGCCGTTGTCTTGTGTAGTGCACTATAAATTGAAACATACAAAATATTAAAAAAATATAACGAAGCACAGTTCACATAAATAATATATACATTGGAGTCGGGAACTTACTTTTACGTTCTCCCAAATTATTGGCTGGTTCTTTTTCCTTGGGACATTTCCTCCAGCATTTTTGAATGCATCTAAACCCCTACATGTTAATGTAACACAGTAAATTGCATAATTAAATAGTAATGTAATAACATATGTTAACGGATATAAAAATGAAATATTTCTCACTAGAATAATGTCATTCTCAATATGTGTCCAATTTTAGTGTTCAATGTACTTCCCGCAGGATCTAGATAATAAATAGTGAACATCCCGGGGACAATAACTAGTAACTCCCAATGTCTAGCGCTATAGGTAAAAAATTTAAAAATTAATAACTCAAAATGCACAATAAAAATGGAATTTTCTTAAGTCCAAATTATAAATAAAGTAAACTTACTTGACATTGAATGGAGCTATTATTATCGTCTTATTTTGCTGACCGAAAATTGTAAAAGCATTTATACAGTATTGTTGAACACTATCAGGGTCTTTAGCTACCATACTAATCAATGATGGAATCAAAAATTCCACATGATCAAATGCAAATTGTTTGCATTGATCTTCGACTAAGTAGCTGCAAAACATATATTACGTATGCATTAATATATAAGAAACCAGATCACCGGATCTTACACAAGGTATATGGATGTATAAACAAGATCTCACCTTATCCATGTCTCTATCATTGATGTATTCAGCCAATCATTCATAAACAACTCAATAATATCTTGTATAAATAAAGAGCTATCATATGATTGACCTGTATAATCTTCTTCTAAAGAAACAACTATAGGGCAATGTATATTATGTGCCTGTAGCCAACATGTCATTCCCCTACAAGCAGGACCTAACGGGTATTTTAGGTCAGTTGGAACCCAACTTGGTAATGCAGGAAGTGGAGGTGGAGGCCTAGGTGCTCCGGGTGTCTTATTTTTACCTGTATATATAATTTCAGATCACTTGACCTCATATATACACATTAACAATCTAAAGTAATGTAAATTTATCTTACAATTTCAGTAGTGTAGACAACATCTGCTTTGGGCCACAATATCACCCCGCCTTCTGCCTCACCAAGTGTATCAATATCTGGGTGGGCATATGGCAATGCAGCTTCCCTCCAATCGGGTAATACACACATCGGGCTCACACGAACGTAGCCTTGCGGCATTGGAGTCCCATGAAACGTTGCCCCAGGAAGGGACAGGTAAGCCCACGCCTCTACAACAACATAGTCTTGCATTCTTAAGCGGCATGACTTCAATGCCAACAAATTTACGTAAAGAATGTTATACATATATACATATCATCTTGAAAACATATCATCTTGAAAAGACTAGCTACAATGTCATAAACAATACTTACAGGAGACGTGCTAGGCGATGGGTCTCCAGGATTACTCACAGTCTGTGCATCACGAGAAGAGTGGCTCGCCATAGGCTGATTGGAAGCCTGAGATGCCTGCCACCGCACTATTGCTTCCTTGACCTTCTCAGCAACTATATCATTGACCTTCTTAGCAACTATATCCTCGACTCTCTTATTCTCCTATACATGGATAAAAGAAACATTAGCTTCTTATTATTGAATTCCCTTTTGCAGTAACATTCTTAAAAAAGAATAGGTTACCTCTTCTTGTAAAAGTCCCGCTCTGGGTTTGCACTGGGATGGCCCAAAGAATGCTTTGATGCCCACACCAGCGCCTGTACCCCTAACACGTCTAGGATGCTCTGGGTTACCCAGAGCAACTGTCAATTCATCCCTTGTGCCTTGAGCGATGAATGTGCTGTGTTTCCTCTGCTCGTGCAGCTCCCGCTAATCACCATCAACACACATGATTAGTTAACACCACAAATAATCAATATTCAAACGATTGCTCTAAGAGTTGTATTTTACCATTTTTGCAGCCGCCTCAGCAGTTACGGGCTTCTTTATTTCACCCTTCTTGTTTTGCCTCCCAGCTATCCAGATATCATGGTGAGGCATGGGTGTGGCAGACTCCTGAGTAGCAGTAGACTCCAGAGTAGCCAAAGACTCCGCCTGTAGTCTTTGGCAAACGCTTGCATAGCCCTTTGGACCCATAGTGTGGTCATGCACATTCAGTGCACGCCTTGCTTTTTGCACGTCACTGAGGGCCTAGTTAGTATGCACATTAATGATTTGGTTAGTAGCACTAAATGTTAATCTTGAATAGGTGAATACAACGTATATTAATTAAATTGGGAGTGACGCCTAATACCTTGAATTCTTCAGATTTTCTTAAAGCAACAAAATTGTCCCAATCTTCTTTGTCCAAGAAGTTCCACTGCTCAAGGGCTGACTTCTTCTTCTTATCACCATCTTTTATGTATTCTCTGTTCAGATTTGTCCTATAGTTCCTAAGCATCTTTCCAGCACGTTGCATCACACTTTTACGATGCTGCTTCTCATCCAATGCAAACAGATTCTGTAAAACAGAATTCTTATTAACTAGTATCCAAAAATAGAATTGCAAATAATATAATTTGTCATCTACAAAATAAAATGGCAAATAATAATAACTCACGCATAAATCCTTCCATATCAAGTCTTTCTTCGCCTGAGGAACTTTATGCCAATTATCATACTTAACACCACAATGGCTTCGAGTGACACACCCAAGATAGTTTACAATATTATTACAGTTCACTCCAATTGCATTTCCTCCATTATCAAACTCAACAACCAATTTGGATCCACTGCCACTCAGCGCTATTAACTTCTTCATCAGAGTGATGCCCCTTTTCTTGTTAAGTGTTTGCTGCTGCGCATGAAGTTGCTCCAGTGCTTCAGTGGGTACATGTGAATCATCAACCTCAAATTTGACAAAAATAAACACACTTAATTAGCACAATATAGAAATATGTGATATATGACATAACTAGAAGATAATGAATTTTATAGAAATATAGGATATGATTTTTAGAACTTACATTGGTATCCTCGCCATGCTCGTCATGGACAGCATGCTCATCATGGACTTCATGCTCATCATGGACATCATGCTCATCATTGTCAGCCATCTGAAAATCTCATTAAAAAGGCAAACATTTAGCATTTGTATTAACTAGAAAAAGGAAAACATTTAGCATTTGTATTAACTAGAAAAAGGCAAACATTTAGCATTTGTATTAACTAGAAAAAGGCAAACATTTAGCCAACAAACTTGTGATATTTTATCAATAAAATTGTGATCTTTTATCAATAAAAAAATATAAACATACATGTCTAGGCCAACAAACACATGTGATGTCATTCTTATATATAATAAATGTGTACCACCTATCCCATCCTTGAACACCTAATCTCACTAGTAAGTGTATAATGTGTATTGGGTTTTCGAGAAAATTTCGGCAGCATTTCCCCGCTGTTCTCTAAGTACATATGTACTTAGAGAACAAACTGGGAAATGCTACCGAAATTTTCTCAAAAACCCAATACACATTATACACTTATATCCTAAGTGAGATTAGGTGTTCAAGAACAGTCCCAAACCGGGGACTATCCAAGATTTACTCCTAATGAGTAAATCTTGGACGGGATTCTAGGCCAACAAACACATGTGATGTCATTCTTATATATAATAAATGTGTACCACCTATCCTATCCTTGAACACCTAATCTCACTAGTAAGTGTATAATGTGTATTGGGTTTTCAAGAAAATTTCGGCAGCATTTCCCCACTGTTCTCTAAGTACATATGTACTTAGAGAACAAACGGGGAAATGCTACCGAAATTTTCTCGAAAACCCAATACACATTATACACTTACATCCTAAGTGATATTAGGTGTTCAAGAACAGTCCCAAACCGGGGACTATCCAAGATTTACTCCTAATGAGTAAATCTTGGACGGGTTTCTAGGCCAACAAACACAATAATAGATATGTAAATCATATCATTAAGACCATGGTTTCATGTTAGGTCATCATGGTGTTAAAATAGCATAAGAGTATTAGATTTAGAGTGTACAAGACATAATAGTGACTACTGATTTTATGGGGTGATATCAATTCATAGGATTTATAGATTCAAATTTAACAAGTGTACAAGTTGCATCATTTTAAATTTTAATACTCTAAAGGTGACTATGTCATAGCACATAAAAGATGGCATTACAAGGAAAGTAAGCAAACTAGATCAATTAACACTCATCTCAAGGGAACATTAGTTATTGAAGGGACCAGGAAAGAGTGCTTTTAATCACTAGGATCATACAAGTAGCAATGTTGAGTAAGTCTATGTGATTAAAGATCAAGCAGTGTAATAAAACAGGGTTTACCTCTGTTTGGGCGAGACGGAGGGTAGGCTAGTAGGCAGGCAAGCAGGCAGGTGAGCAGGCGACGGGCAGGGAGACGGCGGGCAGAAGTAGATGATCGATTAATTCCTGAAACAATACATAAATAATTACAAATCAGTACATAAATAAACACAAATCAGTAAATAACTTAATTTTAAAAAAAAATACACAGCAGCATTGTGCCTTGGCGCAGCCCAAGCATCGCCCAGGCATCCCAGAGGCCTAACTAGGTTGGGCGCCTGGGTTTGGGACCCTAGGTGAACGCCTGGCCGCCTAGGCGCACCTGGGTGCCACCTGGGTAGGTCGGCAAGTACCTGGGCAAGCGAGTAGGGTGAGGTGAAGTCGACAGGGCAGGCGCAGCGCAGGCAGGGCGAGCTCCAGGACCGTCGATGTAGGGCAGGAAGGTAGCTGCAGGGCGCAGAAGGAGCAGGCGGTGCACAAGCAGAAGGAGTAGGGAGACGGCGGTGCAGAAAGAGTAGGCGGCGCACAAGCAGACCGGAGATGGTGGCGCAGAAGGAGCAGGGAGCGGTGGCGGAGCGACGGCGGCGCAGAAGCAGCAGCAGCGGCGGGTGGGGGTTGTAGTCGGGCGGCAGCAGCACCGGGGAGAAATTCTAGCAATGAAACAGAAGATAGGGGTCAGTGGTCGATCGAGAGTCTATTAAGTTGGTAAAAGGAGTCAGTTATAAAATACAACCGACCCCTAACCTCTTCGGCGTCAGTTCTACTTAAATAAGCGACGTCCAATTAGACAAATTTTGCCCTAAATAGTATGGAGGGAACCATTATCGGCGTCGGTTATCAACGAATAACCGACACCTAAGATGGAACTTTTTGCGCAATTTTTCATCTTATATAGGCGGCGGTTTTTTGGTAAAACACCGACGTTGTATGTGCCAAATTTTTTTTCGCTTGAAAATTGGATTTCATGGGCAATTTTAGGCGTCAGTTGTTTGTTATGCAGCCGACGCTGAATACAAAGCGGTACCCGTGTCTGGCTGGTCTTCAAATATAGACATCAGATTTGCTAAATAACTGACGTGTAATGTTATAGGCGGCGGGTTTTTTAAATAACCGACGCCGAGAAAAGTGACATTGAATGTTGTTTCTGTAGTAGTGAATGTGTATTGGGTTTTCAAGAAAATTTTAGCAACATTTCCCCATTTCTTCTCTAAGTACATATGTACTTGGAGAACAATGGGGAAATGCTACCGAAATTTTCTTAAAAACCCAATACACATTATACACTTACTAGTGAGATTAGGTGTTCAATAATGGGATAGGTGGTACACATATATTATATATAAGACCTTAAACCGTAAACTTTAACCATAAACCCTAATCTTTTAACCCTAAACTCTAATATAGACTTGTTTTCTCTTTGATCATAGAATGGATAGATCATGGATGTCCATTCCAAATCGCTGCACCCCAGAGTTTATTTCTAGTCTTGATTAGTTTATTATATTTGTCGAGGAACATAGGAAACAACCTGCAGATAGGTTCTTTTGTCCATGTAGGCATTGCAGTAACAACTTAAAAGTCAGCACTGGTGACGAAATCAAAAGTCATGTCATGTTTAATGGGATTGTACAAGGCTATACATAATGGCACTGACATGGAGAGATTTCAAACCTAAAATCAGAGAATGTCGATAGCAGTGCTTGTGTGGAATAAGAAATTGCCTCCGATGACGTAGATGTGAACAAACCAGTTCCAATAATCATTGTTGATGTGATGCTGGATAGTTGTGGGGTAGAGCACACCGATCCACCTCCCATGTTTAGAAACATTATGCATGATGTTGAGATACTGTTATACATAGGTTGTACTAAGTTTATGAAGCTTAGTGTTGTGTTGAGATTGTATAAGCTGAAAGCTAACAATAGATGGAGCGACAAAAGCTTCACGTCATTGTTGTCTTTGTTGAAAGAAATTCTTCCTAAAGGAAACGAGCTACCAATATCAACATACCAGTTAAAAAAATTGTTGTGCCCAATGGGAATGGAGGCCAAGAAGATACACGCATGCCCAAATGATTGTGTACTATTTCAAAAGGACTATGTGGATTAAAAAGATTGTCCAAAATGTGGTGCGTCAAGGTATAAATTGACGACTTCAGGGGAGCTCAAAATTGGTTGTCCGACCAAGGTGATGTGGTATCTACCTATAATATCACAGTTTCAACGCTTATTTGTCAATCTGATAGATGTGAAGAATTTGAGGTTGCATGCAAATGTTAAGAAAAATAATGATGGGATCTTATGACATCCGTCTGAATCCCCACAGTGGAAGAAAATTGATTTATTGTACCCTAAATTTGGTGAAGAAGTCAGGAATCTAAGACTTGGGCATTGTACAGACGGGATGAATCTGTACGGACATTGAGCAACCAACATAGCACTTGGCTAGTTATGCTTGTTATATACAATCTTCCTCCCTGGTTGTGTATGAAAAATAAGTATGTTATGATGTCGTTGTTGATATCGGGCCCTAAACAACCTGGAAATGATATCGACGTTTATCTTGAAACTCTGATTGATGAGTTAAAGAAACTCTGGGGTGAAGGTGTAATGACCTATGATGCTTCATGAAGAGCGACATTTCATTTGCACGCTATGTTGTTTTGCATTTTTAATGACTTTCCAGCATATGGGAATTTGTCTGGATATAGTGTCAAAGGATCTAAAGTGAGTCCTATATGTGAAGAGAACACTGATTCAATACGACTAAAACATGGCGGCAAGACTATATTTCTTGGTCATCAAAGGTTTCTTCCAAAATTCCATCTGTGTCGTAGGTTGTGCAAAACATTCAATGGACAGAATGTGGAATGGAGTGCACCTAAACCTATACTAGGGGAGTTTGTTTATGAAAGAGTAAAAGACTTTGCCAATGAATTTGGTAAGAGATCACAATGTACCGTGGCCACACAGAGTGACAAATCTTTATTCAAGAAGAAGTCAATATTTTGGGATCTTCCTTATTGGAGTTCTTTGGTAGTCAGGCATTGTATCGACGTCATGCACGTTGAGAAAAAAGTCTATGATAGCGTCATTGGTAATCTGTAGAATATACTAGGTAAGACTAAAGATGGGATAAATTTTAGAATGGACCTACATGAAATGGGAATAAGGTCAAAATTAACAGAAGTAGTCAGTAGCAATCGCAGAACATACTTACCTCCCGCTTGTTACAGGTTGTCTCGAAAGGAGAAGAAAGCTTTTTGTGAATGCTTGGTTAATGTTAAGGTGCCACATGATTACTCATCCCACATCCGTAGATTGGTATCAATGAAAGATCTAAAGTTGATAGGTCTTAAATCTCATAATTGTCACACTCTAATGCAACAAATATTGCCTGTGGCAATTCGATCTATATTGCTGAACCATGTAAGGTTTGCAATCACCAGACTTTGTTTCTTTTTCAACAGTCTGTGCAGTAAAGTTATTGACCTTGATACTCTCAAAAAATTGCAAAGATAAGTGGTTGTTACCCTATGTTAGCTTGAGATGTATTTTCCTCCTTCGTTCTTTGATATCATGGTACATCTTGTTATCCACTTGATTAGGGAAGTGAAAATGTTGGGACCAGTTTTCTTGCATTGGATGTATCCCTTTGAATGATACATGTGTTTATAAAGGTGATGTTCGAAACCTTTATCAGCATGAAGGGAGTATTATTGAGGGTTATGTGGCGAGAGAGGTTATGGATTTTTATAATTACTTTCTGAGTGGTAATGGTGATCCTATTAATGACAAGAATATTGAGGAGTATTCCGGAAAAGGAATTTTGGGATCACAGATATGAAAGTAATCAGCTGTGAGCAGTTGGAACAAGGTCACTTGTATATTTTACACAACATCAATGAAGTGAGTGTTTATATCGAGGAACATCCCAATTTCATTAAGAGACAATATCCTCAATCCAATTCCATGTGGCTTGCTAGAGAGCATAACAAGACATTTATTAAGTGGTTTGAAGATAAAGTCTTATATCAACTATCTCAAACACCAAATAATCTTACTGAAACTATCAAATGCCTCTCCTTTAAACCAAAATTGAATGTTATGTCTTATGAAGGGTTTGACGTACATGGATTCTCATATTACACAAAGCGTCAAGATGATAAGAGTGTCGTCCAAAACAGTGGGGTCACCCTTCAAGCGTCTTCATTGTTTTTTGCAAGTGCAAATGATAAGAGTCCACGTGAAGCTAAAATGTCATATTACAGTGTCATTGAAGACATATGTGAGTTTGACTATGTAGATTTTAGAATTCTGCTCTTTAAATGTAATTGGGTTGATAACACCAAAGGAGTTATAGTGGATGAATTGGGTTTGACATTAGTGAACTTTGAAAACATTGGTGGGAAGGGTGAACCATTCATATTGGCATCATAGGCGAAACAAGTATTTTATATCGATGATCCTACAAATGATAAATGGTCGGTTGTTATTCATGGTAAAAGATAGTTCATTGAAGATCATATAGATGAAGAAGAGTACTATGATAAGTATGATGACTCCAGTCCATACTCAGTTGGGTTGCCAACACCACCTAATATTGAAGCTAATGATGACTTGTATGTGCGCAGCTATCACAATGAAGGATTGTTAATTGATAAATGATCACAATATTAGAGGCATGCATGTTTATATTTTTTTAAATGTTTTATTTTTCTGAATGTGAACTTTACATTGTTTTATTATCTTCTAGTTATGTCAAATGCTAAATGTTTGATTTTTAATGACACTTTCAGATGGCTGAGCATGAGCATGATGATCGTGATGATGATTATCGTGCGGGTGAGGATATTAATGTGTCGCCTCACAATGCAAGTTTAAAAATATATCCTATATTTCTATCTATATGTCCATTTATAGTTATATCCTATAAGTGTGTTTATTTTGTCAAATTTTAGGTTGATGATGTACCCCGTGAAGAACTTGGGGCACTTGATGAGAAACAAAAAAAATTTAAAAAGTGAGGGTCATCACTATGATGAACAAGTTACTACGACAAAGGGGCAATGGACCCAAATTGGCTGTGGATTTTGACCATGCAGGAAATCCAGTTGGAGTGAACTGCAACTCATTTATTTCATATCTTGGGGTTCTTACTCATAGCCATTGTAGTCCTAATGTAGAATCTTGGCATAAATTTCCTAAGGGGAAGAAAGACCTAGTATGGAAGGAACTATGTGTGAGTTATTATTATTTGCAATTCTATTTTGTAGATTACTAATTTTTAGGATACTAGTTAACAGCAATTCTATTTTGCAGAGTATATTTGAACTGGATTAAAAGCTGCATTGTAAATGCGTGATGCAACATTGTGGGAGGGTCCTAAGGAACTATAGGACAAATCTCACCTGAGATTACATACTTGATGTTGAGAAGAGGAAGAAGCCACTGAGCAATGGAACTACCTGGACCCCAATGACTGGGAGGAGTTTTTTACCAAAAGAAAAATGGATGAATTCAATTTATTAAGCACCACTCCCAATTTAATTAATATACGTTCTTATGTATTCACCTATTCAAGATTAACCTTTAGTGTAACTAACCAAATCAATGTGCTTACTAATAAGGCTATCAGCGATGCTCAAAGACCAAGGCGTGCCCTAAATGAGCATGGCCACACGATGGGTCCAAAAGGATATGTAGGCATTCACCAAAGACTACATGCTGAGTCTACTGCTACTCAAGAGACTACAGAGTCCTCCACTATTGGTCTCGCACCTCTGCCTCATCATGCTATGTGGATAGCTGGGAGGCAAAACAAGAAGGGAGATATAACGAAGCCCGCAACTGCCGAGGCGGCTACAAAAATGGTAAAATTCAACTCTTAGAGCAATCAATTGATATTGATTATTATTATGTTTACTTACCAATTTTTGTTGATGGTGATTAGCAAGAGCTTCATGAGAAGAGGAATGAAGGCAAGTTCATCCCTGAGGTCACAAGGGATGAATTGACAGTTGTTGTGGGTAACCCAGAGCATCCTGGTCGTGTTAGGGGTGCAGGCATTGGTGTGGGCATAAAAGCATTCTTTGGGCCATCACAGTGCAAACCTGTCCCAAAAGCGGGATTATCAAATGTTGAGGTAACCTATTCTTTTTTTAGAATCCTATTGTGAAAGGGAATTCAATAATCCAAAGCTAGCATTTCTTTTGTCTATGTATAGGTAGATGATTTAATTAATAAGAGAATCCAAGAAGCAATGGTGAAGTGACAGGCGTCATAGACTGCCAATCATACAGTACATGTGGCGTGCTGCTCTTCTCCTACTGCAGAGGTTGGGAGTAATCATGTAGACCCACCTAACATGTTCATTGTAAGTCTTTTTATGACATAGTAGCTAGTCTTTTCAAGATGATATGTTTATGTATATATGTATATAACATTCTTTACGTAAATTTGTAGGGGTTGAAGCCATGCCGTCTAAAAAGTAAAGAATATATCGTTGTAGTGGTCGAGGCTTACCCACCCCTTCTAGGGGACATGTTTCATGTGACTCCAATACCATATGGTCTGATTCGTGTGAGCCCGATACATGTACTCCCCAATTGGAGGGATCTTCCATTGCCATATGCCCACCTAGATTCTGAAATGCTTGGTGAGGCAGAAGGCGGAGTGATATTGTGGCCCAAAGAGGATGACATATATACTAATATTGTATGGTAAATTTACATTACATTAATTTGTTAGTGTGTATATATGCGTCAATTGATCTGAAATTATATATACAGGTCAAAAAGAAGACACCCGCTACATCTCGACCTCCACCTCCACCTCTTGAAGCACCAAGTTGGCTTCCAAGGGACCTACACGCCTTGTTAGGTCCTAATTGTAGGTGTATGGAAGTATGGATAGGTGAACAAGATCCAAATTTCCCTATAAATGTTTCTATTCCAGAGGATGTTGTAGGTCAATCATACGATAACAATCTATTTATACAATATATTTTGGAGTTATTTCATTATGATTTGTTGAATACATCTATGATAGAGCTATGGATATGGTGAGATCTCTTTTATACATCCATATACCTTATTTTATATACGGTGATCTAGTTTCTTATATATTAATGCATACGAAATACAGGTTTTGCAGCCACTTACACACGATATGTACAAATTTTTCATTTTCCCATGTGGGATTTTTGGTTCCATTTTTTATTAGTCTTGTAGATAAAGACCCTTCATCAATTACTTCATACTGCTCTGCTGCTTCTAAATATTTTGGTAAAAAAGAAGATCTTTGATTAGCGGGAGCCGTACGAGAAGAGGAAACAAGGCACGGTCGTCCCTCAAGGCACAAGGGATGAATTGACAGTTGCTTTGGGTAACCCAGAGCATCCTGAACGTGTTAGGGGTGCAGGAACTGGTGTGGGCATCAAAGCATTCTTTGGGCCATCCCAGTGCAAACCCAGAGCGGGACTTTCACAAGAAGAGGTAACCTATTCTTTTTTTAGAATGTTACTGTAAAAGGAAATTCAATAATAAGAAGCTAATATTTCTTTTATCCATGAATAGGAGAATAAGAGAGTCGAGGATATAGTTGCTAAGAAGGTCAATGATATAGCTACTGAGAAGGTCAAGGAAGAAATAGTGTGGTGGCAGGCATCTCAAGCTTCCAATCTGCCTATGGCGACCCAGTCTTCTCCTGATGCACAGACTGAGAGTAATCTTGTAGACCCACCGCCTAACACATCTACTGTAAGTATTGTTTATGACATTGTCGCTAGTGTTTTCAAGATGATATGTATATATGTATAATATTCTTTAAGTAAATTTGTAGGCATTGAAGCCATGCCGCATAAGAATACAAGACTATGTTGTTGTAGAGGCGCATGCTTACCCGCCCCTTCCTGGGGCAATGTTTCACGGGACTCCAATGCCACAAGGCTACATTCGTGTAAGCCCGATACGTGTATTACCCGATTGGAGGGAAGCTACATTGCCATACCCCCACCCGGATATTGATACACTTGCTGAGGTAGAAGGTGGGGTGATATTGTGGCCCAAAGCAGATGTCGTCTACACTACTGAAATTGTAAGATACATTTACATTACTTTAGATTGTTAATGTGTATATATGAGGTCAACTTATCTGAAATTATACATACAGGTTAAAAAGAAGACACTCGGAGCACCTAGGCCTCCACCTCCACTTCCTTCATTACCAAGTTGGGTTCCAACTGACCTAAAATACTCGTTAGGTCCTGCTTTTAGGGGAATGGCATGTTGGCTACGGGCACATAATATACATTTCCCTATAATTGTTTCTTTAGAAGGAAATTATGCAGGTCAATCATACGAAAGCTCTTTATTTATACAAGATATTATTGAGTTGTTTATGTATGATTGGCTGAATACATCAATGATAGAGACATGGATAAGGTGAGATTTTGTTTATACAATCATATACCTTGTGTAAGATCTGGTGATCTGGTTTCTTATATATTAATGCATACATAATACATGTTTTGCAGCTACTTAGTCGAAAATCAATGCAAACAATTTGCATTTGATCATGTGGGATTTTTTATTCCATCATTGATTACTATGGTAGCTAAAGACCCTAATAGTGTTCAACAATACTGTATAGATGCTTTTACAATTTTTGGTCAGCAAAAGAAGACGATAATAATAGCTCCATTCAATGTCAAGTAAGTTTACTTTATTTATAATTTGGACTTAAGAAACTAACATTTTTATTGTGGATTTTGAGTTATTAATTTTTAACTTTTTTACCTCTAGCGGTAGGCATTGGGAGTTACTAGTTAATCTCCCTGGGACGTTCACTGTTTATTATCTAGATCATGCGAGGAGTACATTGAATACTAAAATTGGACACGTAATGAGAATGCCATTATTCTGGTGATAAATATTTCATTTTTATATCCGTTAACATCTGTTATTACATTACTATTTAATTATGCAATTTACTGTATTACATTAACACGTAGGGGATTAGATGCATTCAAAAATGCTGAAGGAAAGGTCCCAAGGAGAAAGAACCAGCCAATAATTTGGGAGAACGTAAAAGTAAGTTCCTGACTCCAATGTATATATTATTTATGTGAACTGTGCTTAGTTGTATTTTTTAATATTTTGTATGTTTCAATTTATAGTGCGCTACACAAGATAACGGTTGGGCATGCGCATACTATGTGATGTGATTTATGCAGATGATTATCCAATATGCCGCATTGGACATCAATACCATACATGAGGTATTATATATAGTCTCATTAGTTAGTATGAAATATATCAATCTTATTTTTATATTATTACTTATATATATACATCATTCTCTTTGCAGGTGTTTAAAACTGACCACACTATAGGTAAACGCTTAAAAGATGTACATGCTCCATATACGATGGAAGTATTAAATGAAGTAAGAGAAGAATGGGCAACAACCATACAAACATTGGTGATTGTAAAATATAATTGGGATGCTGATAGCGATGTTGAATGATATTTTGTAAATGAATATTTCTGAATGTTTATACATGTTTGAATGTTTCTACATGTATTTGAATATTTCTACATGTGTGAATGTGAGAATTGAATTGATGTCTGAATGTATCTACTTGTGTGAAAAGTATATATGTTGATTTTGCAGGTTTGTGGCCTGTTTGTAGGCTGATATCAATGGATGTCATAAACCTACAGTTTAGAAAACTGAATTGCATGTTCTCATCCTGCTGACCAGCAACAGCAGGCCTGCAAACTGATAAGAAAAAAAAATTAAAACATAGGCGTCGATTATTTATAGAACACCATCATCAAAGGCTTACAGCTTCGGTTATTGGATTAAAATCGCCTCCTAATGTGACAAACAACCCGACCGTGCAGGAAAGCACGACCGTGGCGGGAAATGGCATCGATAAATAGTATAACACTGACGCCTATAGTACTAAACACGGCTGTGTAGGGAAGCACGGCCGTGGAGTCTGGAAATATGGTGTCGGTTATGTAGTTGCAAACTAACGCAGAAAGTGTCCTAGATGGCTCCCTTTTTGTGGCGCGAACCCTTTTGGCATCGGTTATAAAACTGACGTCGAAGAGTTCGACCTTTAGCAGCGCCCACATAGGTGTCGCTTGAGAACTGTCGCTAAAAGGGGTTAAACAACTGACACCAAAGACATGTTCTGTAGTAGTGACAGTGATAATAGCTCCATTCAATGTTGAGTAAGTTTACTTTTCTTTTATTTTGGGCTTAAGAAAATTACATTTTTATTGTGGATTTTGAGTTATTAATTTATAACTTTCTTACCTCTAGTGGTAGGAATTGGGAGTTACTAGTTATTGTCCCTAAGACGTTCACTATCTATTATCTAGATCCTATGGGGAAGGAATTGAATACATTATATAGATACACAATGAAAATGCCATTATTCCCGTGAGAAATATTTCATATCTTTATATCTGTTAACATCTTTTACTACATTACTATTTAATTATGCAATTTAATGTGTTACATTAACGTGTAGGGCTTTACATGAGTTCAAAAAAGTTGGAGGAAAGGTCCCCAAGAAAAAGAAACAACCACTAATTTGGGAGAATGTGAGAGTAATTTCCCGACTCCAATGTATATATTATTTATGTGAACTGTGCTTATTTATATTTTTGAATATTTTGTATGTTTCAATTTATAGTGTGCTACACAAGACAATGGATGGGCATGTGCATACAATGTGATGTGATTTATGGACCTAATTATCAAACATGCCGCAATGGAAATCGATACCATACATCAGGTATTATATATAATCTCATTAGATAATATGAAATATATCAATCTTATTATAATTATATATATACATCATTAGATGTACATACTCCCTATACGATGGAAGACTTAAATGATGTAAGAGATCAATGGGCAAAATCCCTACAAGTAGTGGTAATTTTTAAATATGATTGGGATATTGATGGTGATAATGACGATGATGAATAAAGAATGATATTTCTAAACATTGTTCTCATAATTATTTTTGTGTGAATGTGAATGAATTTTTCTGAATTGTCATATGTGTGAATGTGAAGATGATCAATACATGAATGTTTCTACATGTGTCTGAATGTGAAAAGAGATGAAATGAATGGAACTGCATGTTGCTAAATGTGTGTGGAAATGGAGGAAATTTGAAATGGAACTACTGGTTTCTACATGAGTGTAATGAAAAATAATATGAATTAAATGTGCTTATACATGTGTGTGATCATAAATTGTTTTCCATCTTATTAATTTTGTAGGTTTGTTGCATGTTATTGGCTGATATCAATGGATGTTGTAAACCTGTAGTTCAGAACTGAACTGTAGGTTCTGCATCCTACTGACCAGCCATACAGCATGCCTGCAAACTAATAAGAAAAACAAATCAGAACATAGGCACATGTTATTAGTATAAAAATGACAACAAAGACATACAGTGTCGATTATTAACAAAAAACTGATGTCTATGTGGCTAGGTACCATGGTCGTGTTGGGGTCTTCATGGCACCAGGGATATGGAGTTGGTTATTAGTATAAAACTGACATCTTTAACTGGATATAGTGTCGGTTATATATAAAAACGGACGCCGATGGTGCCTTTGCTGGTGTGTTTTATTGGTGGCGGGAAGGGTTATGATGTCGGTTATTGTGAAACACCGACGTCTTTGCCCTGGATATAATGTCAATTTTATTAAATAAACAACACCTATAGTGCCCTTTCTGGCGCATTTTTGGTGGCAGGAAGGGTTATTCCATCGGTGTTAAAACTGACGTTGAAGGTTTCAACTTTTAGCAGCGCCCACTTGGGTGTCGCTTTGAAGCCGACACCAAAGGCCTTAAATAACTGACACTAAAGGTCGGTTCTGTACTAGTGATAGTTGTAGATAGAATCATATAACAATGGAAAGGGTTCATATGCAAGAATTTTCTTATGGACAACTTCATAACTTGGAGGTAGAGATGCTAAAAACTGTTATGGCTGTATCCCTTCTTGCTTCTTCTGCATTTTGGAAAGATCAAATGATACAGAGTGATGAAGCTTGAGATCATCCCCAAATCCCTTTAAAGTCATTGAAGTGCAAAGCAAAGGCTGAGTTATCTTCAAGTTTAAGAGAATACAATCGTTTGTATTAGTAAAATATTGGGATGCATTTCCTTTTCTAGAGTATACTTGAGCAATGTGATCCATGCCTCTTTGGTTGTGTTGGTGAAGAGTATATTAGTAGAGATTTTGATTCAAAGACACTCACACTCTAGGAGAGAATTTGGGAGTCATGTTTGTCCCACTTCTTATAATCTATCTTCCTTTTCTAGATGTTTCGTCTGTTACTTTCTTTTTTTCAGATGTCTCTTCTTTAGGTGGATGTGGATAAGTGAGATTCTCCAACTTTCCCAAAGAATGTGCATAGATGTAAAACAACATGTCCATAAGACATAGTTGGAGCCATTAAACTTCATAGAAGTTACACACTTGGAGTGTGTCTGGAGGATCTCAGTAAAAGAATAGGATGAACATGTAGTATACCAACACAAGGTATAATGGAGCAACAAATTTAAAGTAGAAATAGGGCCAGAAAGTCACTAACATGATGTGTCATGAAGTTTACATGCCATGCTGAGTGCAACAAAAGTCACAACTGATGATTTGTGCAAAAGTGGATGACAACACACAACATGTAACAACCCCACCCCCTCAACAACCCCCAATTAAGGAATGCCAAGAATCCATAGTCGTTATCCCAAATATGATCATATGGTTTTGCAAATAATAAAAAAAATAAAAAAAGTATACCACAACTAAGCTTAATGTAGGATATATTTTTTTTTTCTTTTCCCATGCCTTTCAAAAATGGGATTTCAGAATTTTACCCAAGGAGATAACTATCTAACTATATTCCTCCAAACGTTCTATAGCCTTATTCTTTTTCAATGTCACCTTTTATTGAATATCCACTTTCCATTAAGCTTGTAGACGTAACAACATATCAAAAAAAACACCAAAAAACAAAACATCGATCAGTATAACAGGTTATACAGGTATGCGGGGGAAACAAACTATTTGCATATAGTTGTAACAAAATATTGCAAAACAATTATTATTTAATAGATCAAACTTTACAGCTTAAACATAACTACTCAATCCTGACATATCTAAGCCTCTGTTTTATCCCTACAGTGGACATGGATACGACCTCTCCCATATGGTAGATCCTCAATAGCCCCTTTTGGTCCTACCCCAAAGGTAGACAAAGACTTAGAGCAATATAGTTGTATGATCCTACCCAAAGGTAGACCAAACCTAGACTCATGATAATTTGTTGATCCTACCCCAAAGCTAGACCAATACCTAGATCATCAATTTATCGCATATACATAAAGCTGCAGAGGAGGATTAGGATTTTAGCTAGTCATGCACATATATATGGTGATAGCCATAGTCACTTTATAGTTGCAAGAATTAAAGTTCATCCAAGAAGTCAATTTTAAGAAAATCAATGCAACCTCAGAAAACACCTTGAAACTAAGAAGAGTAATCATACACATATCCATATACCTTGATCAGAAGTTCTACATGTCCAAGCAAGAGCAATCAGTTAATCAACCAAGAAAATTTATCCTGAAAGATAAAGCAATACAACCATGTATCATTGTTTTATCCAAATCACCATTAAAACTGACATGGGTCTCAAGTTAGGGTTTCTAGGTCAACTTTAGGGTTTCATTAGGGTTTTAAATTCCTAAACCCTAATTATCACTTTTCATGATCTTTTAGGTTAAAAACCCTAATCTAGACTTTACTTGCACTTTTAATCACATGGAAACCGTATTTCATCATTTAATGAGTTATTAATCTCAAATTTTATCCAAGTTATCTTTTTTATACATAAAAGATCATTCTTTTATTATCAATATCAATTGGATACATTACGATCATCAAAACCTAAAACTTAGGGTTCTTATACATTTAACATATTAAAGATGCTAACTTTAGGTTTTTTTGAATTAGAAGCGAATATAGGATTTGATCATATTGTTATTGCACTCCTTACATTCTCCTTATCAATGTTCATACATAGTTCATCCTAATCTGAGTTACCAATTTTTTTATCAATTTTACAAGACAAAACCTAATCTGACCAATTAACAACTGACACACCAACAATCAAAGGATATCAATCTCGACTTTGGGACTGGGCATAGACAATAGGCTCATTCCACTATGGCGACCCATGCATGTGTGTCTGGCTTAAATGATAGGTGCAAAGGAAAAAAAGGGCAGACTATCTTTACCTTTCATTGCGTAAACCAGGGGGTAAAATAGGAAATCTATAAGTCGGCTTCTTCTTCCTCTTTCTTGTGCCTCCCAAGGATGATAATTTCAAGGATGTGGTCAACCTGACCATTGACCCTCGTCGTACTAGCTCGGATGAGGTAGTTGAGGTGCCTACTATGTTTGCCCAGGTCCAGCGAACTCACAGGTTCTCTTAGATTCGACTAAGGGTCTTAGGAGGAAGAAGCCCGATTGCCATTAAACTACTGTGATGGCACTTATAGAAAGATGAGAAAAAAACCATTGTTTTATTGATATGAAGATTGGGAAAGTCCCATCATGGTGTGGCCTTCATTCCAACAACATCCTCTCTAATTAGAGGGGTCCAATTCCTTGCCATCTACCTTTCACTCCGTTGAAGGGGATGGCTTGATCATTGGTGTGGGGCTGAGGGAAACTGGAGCGAGTGAGGGGAAAGGAAGGACCAGTGAGTCCAGGGCAAACTTCCCACTACCTTATATAGGCACAAGGGGTGTGGGAAAGGTTGGTATTTCTCTGCCCTAAAACCCCAAGTTTTAGGCAGATTGGGTTCTTTTCCAATATGATGAAGTAACAACATTGCAATGGATTATCGTGTTTGTCTTCTCTTCCCAAGTTTGTTGGACTTTATTTCATGGGAAAACCTTTAAGGAACAGAGGGGAAGAGAGGAGAGGAATTCGTTATACTATACACTTGGTTTCCCTTTTCAGTCTCACTGGAAAGAACATGATGGTTGGACCCTCAATCTTTAGATCCATAGTCTCTAGGGTGCACACCCTTATTAGAGGGCATCCCCACTTATTTTCTTTTTAAAGAAAATAATGTGACATTTATTACAACTACTTCGATATCCCTCTCACTTTAGGAAAAACATTTAATTCATAACTCTCTCGTCTTTTATCCTTTTTCTCTCAAATTTTAAGGGAAAGTCTTAAATGACTTTATCTAATTGTGAGCAAAGATTGGGACCAAAATTGAAAATAAAATAGACTTTTTTTCATATGCAATTCATCCACTTTTAATACATATATTGTGCATTTAAAATTCATCTTTTCTCTTTCTTTTCTAGTTCTTTATTTTGATCTCTTTTCATATAAGAAACCATGTGGAACTAAAAACTAAACAATGGTGGTCATCCATGCCACTTTCTAGAGAATTATACATAATTCTCATATATGCACACACTTATCTTTTATTTCTTGTTTACTTATTATAGGATTTCTTTTATCTCTTTTCCCTCTTATCATTATTTGATGTATTAAAATAGGATAAACTATGAAATCATGCATCCAAGGGAAATTTTGCAAAAGAATCCAATCTTTGAAAACAAATCATACAATTGTCCCATTAAAATTCCTTTTATTTATAAAATTGCATTTGAATCAATACAAGAAAAATTTGATGTTATAACACAATGTCAGATCACAGACACACCATATGTGATGCAAAATAGCAGATTCATGTTAGGAAAAGACCCAGAACGTGTGGTGAACCTTATGAATCACCAAGAGAAATAGAGATATGTTGGATAGATCCGATCATATCAAATAATAAGTAGGACAAGCCCTATAAAAGGTGGTCATAGATAACCATAAAAAAGGATGTAGTGCGCCTTTTGAATAATCAATCTTTAGGACATAAGACCGAAATAATATTCATAGGAAGTGCCCTTAGATCCTCTTGTTGGGAAGAGGATAGGGCTAGAAAGGAGCATGGATCTCCCTAGGCGTGAACAACATCGGTGGATAAAAAAGAAGACAATGAATAGATATGGGAGGAGACATGGCTTGGAAAGGAGGGCCTCCCGAGATGGCTATACGTCCTGCTCTGATATCATGTTGAAAGTCATCATTTTTCTATATCTTAGAAAGGTAAACCCCTCTCCTATAAATAGGAGGAGGCAAAACAAGGAAGTGAATAAAAAACCCTACTATGCCTATTATATTTGGGCCCATATTACACACAACTTACATAAAATTGAAATATAAATAAATAGAATAAATTAGATGGAGATAAATAGATCTCAATAAATTTAAAGGTGGGGGGAGATCCCATCATGTGTATTGTTGCTAATAGAATTCAATTTTCATGTGTTAGCTCTTCTAAGCATCAATGCAAGCCTGAGAAATCATGTATTCTCATGTGATACAAACATATTTACACAAGGAACACCAAACTATAGTATGATGCTTGCTTACATACAAAAGTGAGAACTATGACGAAATAAGAGTGGTAAAGGTTAGAGCGAGAGGATAAGCAGTATGAAGTTTTTTAAGTGGATAAGGAATATTTGGGAAGTGGTCATATGAATAGAAATAGATGATAGGAAGGGTAGTACGGGTAGAGACTTTAAGAAAAAAAAATCTAGAAACTAAGTTTATGCTGAAAGGGTATCATTCTTTGCTTATTTTATGTGTGCTTTTCAAACAAATACATGGCCATTTAGGTCTAAATAGGATTCCATCTAAGTGGAAAGTTGTGATATCTTTTTAGCATCTGAATCTAAATTTGGTGATAGGAACAATTAGATAATGATGTGAAGATAAGTGGTGATGTGATAATGAGACAAATAATAGGTACAAGAATGGAGTAGGTAAGTAATTAAGTAACCTTGAGAAATATAAGAGAGTTGAGAAAGGAGGAGGAGTGGTCATTATTAATGAGGATATCGTAAGGAGATGGTATAAGCAGTGATGTGTGGTTGAAGGATGATTGGTAAAATATGTGTTCTATCATGCACTACTTGACAAAATTCCTTTTTGGAGGTACAATTTAGTAATATAAACAAGCATGACATAACCCTGTAACACGTTCCCACACCCAAGGAGGAGGGACATGGTATTTCACCTCCTACTAACATATGATGATGAACAACTTCACTTTAGTGAAGGAATTTGAAGACATAAAATGAACTCAATTGACACATTACCCAAGGCCTTGTATGATCCATAAATGGTTTCTGAAATATAGCATACATATTATGTAAGTATAATCACATTAGGTGCATGGTATGAGTATGTAAAAACCAACGCATATGGTGTGGAATCAAGGATTATGATCAAGTTGTACTTTTTCTATAGTGGTAATAAACAAAAATTCTCATTATCATCAAAAACTCAATCCCAATCACAGTGGTGGCAATAAAACCCAACCAGACCCAACCTTTTGTATTGAATATTTGGGTCACGTGCGGTCGATTCGAGTTAATTTTAGTATTGGTCGGGTTGAATCTTGTCCAATTTGGGTTGGGTTTGCTATCATATTTGCAATACGTTTTTGCTAATACTTTTTGTAGAGTTTTTTTTAATAATGTTCCAGTCAAGTTGGGTAAGTTTGGTCTCAGGTTAGTTTTATGCATGTTTGCGTTAGTTTGGCCCTGTTCGAGTTTGATTCTATTTCATATTGAGTCTATGTCGATTTGGGTCCATTTTGGGGTTGGCCATACTAGGTTGGATTCTATAAACCTAACTCATTTTGAGGCCTAATCTCAACCAAGTAGCAATACACTAATATTGGGTTCTTAGGGAGAACCACACATGAAAAAATATTCATTTCCTCAAAATATGAACCAAAAAGATTTGTATGACTTATTAAATCTTAACTTAGGGTATAACACATTATGCTTTATCATCAAAGAAGTTTGTGTTTCTTTCAAAGATAAAGAGAAATACCAACATTAGGTGCGATCTTAAACCATGTGCACCATAGATACATGTATTTTAAATATGATTTGAATCATTTTTGTAATGTCCTAAGATTTGAGGCCTCAGATAGAATGATCTTAAATGGAATGATTGGACTACCCATACCATCAATGTGCACCTCTTTTTCATGGAGCTCATCACTAAAGAATATGTGGGTAAGCATGCTCAACTAAGAGTAGTACTAGGATTGGTTACCTATCAGGAAGTTTGTCTTGGCTTGCGTGTGGGTGAGGACAAAGCACATTGTTATGGCTAGCGATGGTCTATCAGGATAGTCACCATTCCTGAAACTCTATGATAGCCTTGGGCAGTGCGCCCAGGTGTTACAAATGGTATTAAAGTTATGACCCTCTAGTAGGTGGTCCCCACATGGGCATGTGACATGACAATCTTGATTCGTGCGGTCTAGGCATGTTGGAAAGGTTTGTCCTTGGTGATGTAGACACCCTTGTGCTAGTAGTCATGATCAGGAGCTAGGTCACCATGGGCCATTCCAGGTCTGCACTGAAATAGGAAAATATTATGAGGCCATACAATTGAGCCTTGATGAGGATGCAAGAGTCGAAGTGGGGGAGATTGTTACATGAAATTTCATCACACACATATTATAAATCCAAGAGGTTGATGAATTTCTAAAATTCTTTATCTTAAATTGGTTGACACTAGAAATTTCATCACAGACATATAACACCTCAAAACTAGGGGTATGCTAATAATTATCAATGTTATGGTTACATCACCAATGTCAAAAACCTATATGTGAATGTTGGAAAAGAAATTTCTACCTTCATTAGGTAAACTTACATCATTGTCCCAATATTTGATTTACCTTTTTCAAATAATGAGTTTATTAAAAAGACAAACTAGGATCATAATCTGAATTTTAATAATTGGATCAAAGTTTATAAGACTTGATTGGATAACTGATGTTGGTTTAAACTAACTGAATGTCAATGAATCATAATTACATGAAGGATTAAGTTAAAGGAGTCTAATGTAGTTTGGTTCTCTTTAAGGTTTTTGGAATGTTGTAATATAAATCTGGAAAGGAAGCTCTACTAAATGGTTAAAGGTCATTAACTTCATTAGGTTATAGGGAACTGATGTAACTAATAGGCTCCTGAAGCTGGCATTGACCTACTAAATGTTGATATAGGGGTTGTGTCAATTTGTAAGGTTGATGGTGACTACTTTTTTGGTAGTTTTATGAAATCAAATATAATATGAGAATTTGAGGTCAATCTATCGATCTATGTACTAGTGTCAAATTTCTTAACTTCATTTACACCTACTGGTAAAGCCTACTATGTATCACCATCTAAATGTTCTTTTGTGCAAGGAAGGGGACTCATATGAGACTTGGATTATAAAGATGTACAATACAACTCTACATGGAGTTCATACTAGAATTATTCAAAAACATGTTCATCTCTTGGGTTATTATTTCTAGCTTTAATAAAGAGAACAATCTAGTTTCTCTCTCAAAATTTGTCTTGTATATATCGAGGAATCTTTGAGGATCTACTGGTGTATGTAGTGAGAAAAAATGTGATCCTAGGGTTCCATGTACAGAAGCATCTCAACTCCAAGACCTTTTGAACAAAAGTGAGCTATTTAATCCTCTTTGAATATTTATTTTTCATCTAGATATCCCAATTTATGGTCTAGAATAGTATATAAGATTTTTTTTCAAAGAAATGAAAAAATTGGTGGACTCTATGATACATACTTTATGTAATTTAGAATTACACCATGGTATATAACAAATGTTCTTTTTAAAGATAACAACTTGAATTTATATTTACCTTCAAAAAGAAGCATTAACCCACATAAAGTAATCATCAAGGTGGTTAATTATTATATTTTAAATTTATTTAAGTTAAGTATCATGATTATATAATCACATAGAAAAATTTTGACTGAGACTATTGGTCACTCTCACTTTGTCTCTTCTTATATTATGTAGAGGTTTATCTACTTACTTCTCTCATAAGAGAACTTATCATGAAAAAGTTGACTTTCTAATACATGAAGTGTCTTTTATGCATGTAATATACATGAACCATATATCATTCTCTTAATATACAAAAAATCAAGAAATGAGTTAGATACATGGAATCCTATTCAATGCATAAAATTATTAACGTATGATCAATTACTCAATAAAAAAATGCTCAATCTACGGGATGCAATTAGCACTAGATTGATGTTATTGTTTAATTCTTCATGTTGAGGTATTCTTTACACATGATGTGACAATTTTCATACCTAAATTTTATTAAGGTTATAATTTCCCACTTTTTACCTACACTATTAGATACAATTGATCACTCTCAAGTGAGTTGATCTTCTTATATTATATCTTGGGGATACTCCCAAGAGACTAAATGTTTAAGAACAATATTTTTTTTGGGTGAACCAAGCTCATCGTATTACTTTCTTTTGAAACTATACATGTAAGACATCTCATATGGAACAACCTCCATAAGAGAGTTTCCAAAAAAGAAAACTATACAGGCGGAAAAGCCACTGAAACAGAAAAAACTATAGAGAAAGAAAAGCCTTAACATCACTAATGATGCAAAGCCAAAACTTAAACATATCTCTATCAACATTCCTATGAACTCTGTCATTTCTCTCTCTCCAAAGCCAATGCAGAACAGCAATACTAGCCAATCTGCTCTCCTTATCAGTGAAAGCGCAAGGAACATTAACATCAGCAGGGATCGATTTACTAAAGTAAGACTCGAAACATTTCCACACATAAATAGAAAAGGAACAGCCAAACAAGATATGAGCCACTTCCTCTTCTTCACATTTACAGAAAGGACACTGCGAGGCCAAACTGATCCCCAAATGCTTGATATACCCCGACTTAAGCAGCCTTCCATGACCAGCCTTCCAGGCCGTAAAAAGAAACCTCCTATGACCCGTAGAGTCCCAAAGCCACTGAAAATAAGGCACAAATTCAGACTTAGCTCTTATAGTTTCAAGGAAAATCTGGTAATCAACATTAGGTGTATTTCCAAAAACAAACTCGTCCAAGCCGCCAGTAGGCTCTGGCAGATTCTCCAGAATCGAGATCAGATTAGCGTGCAACCTCGTCTCCTCATAGAACCACTTCTGATCTCTAATGAACATGCTGACCATAGCGTTAGACCTGATTCCCAGCTAGATATAACATTGGGAACCAAGAACATCAGCTAAGAACTTACCCCCCGGCAGCCATGGATCCCTCCAAACTGAAATAGAAGCCTCGTCTCCAATGAGAATTCTCATATGAACTTTGAAATCTTCCCTTGAGGACAGAAACTTCTTGAGCAACCAAGAAAAGGAATCATTAATACTAACATACCAAAAGGAAGAATTGGTGAAATACTTTTCACGAATCCACTTGATCCAAAGACAGTCCTTCTTGAGCGCCAAATTCCAGTTGTTGAACAGCACCGAGGCTTTAATGGTCTCCCGTATATTCTTAAGACCCAAGCCACCTTCCCCTTTCCTCTTGACGATATTACTCCATTTGATCAAATGAACAGGGTTCTTGGATTCAGACTTACCCCAAATAAAGTCCCTGCAAAGTTTGTCAATCTCCTCGCAAACAGCGGCAGGAAGAGGCAAGGAAGACGTCCAAAATTGATAGATAGACGAAAGAGTAGATTGAACAAGCTCCACTCTACCTGCCATAGAGAGATGACTAGCCTTCCATCCCTCCAATCTTCTCTTAATCTTATCTAACAGAGGAGCACAGTGCGCTTTACTCATCCTGCCAACAAAAAGAGGAAGCCCCAAGTACCTTATAGGCAAAGTGGCTTTAGGAATACCTAAAATATTACAGATCATACTTTTATCAGCATTAGCACTGAAGATGATATCACTCTTCTCAACATTAATCTTTAAACCAGTAGACATGTAAAGAAGGTCCATAACTCTCTTGATGGCATGAGCACTCTGCTCATTAGCTTCCGAGAAAACAAGCAAATCATCTGCAAATATGAGATGAGAAATAGAGCAAGAACCAGAAGCCTCAAGGGGAAACAAATTGCCTTCTACCACCTCACTGTCAAGCAGAATAGAAACCACTTGCATGACAAGCACAAAAATATAAGGAGCCAAGGGGTCTCCCTGTCGAACCCCATTACTAGGTTTAAAAGACTCACTAGCTTCTCCATTAATCAGCACCTCATAAGAGATCGTGTCAAAAATCTCTTTGAGCCAGATGATCCAGCACTGGGGAAAGTGCATAATCCTTAAAATACAGAAGATAGAATCCCATGCAACATAGTCATACGCTTTAGAAATATCGAACTTCAAACACATCTTTGGGAGGGACCCTTTCCTATTAAAGTCGTGAATTAACTCATTGGACAGCAGAATATAGCATCCTTGATACTTCTTCCAGGGATAAAGGCATACTGACTCTTACTGACAATAGAAGGAAGGACAGGACGGAGTCTATTGGCAAGAAGCTTAGAAATAATCTTGAAGAACACATTGCAAAGAGCGATCGGCCTAAGATTCTTAAGCTCAGATGAATCCTTGGCTTTAGGAATAAGAGTAATGAAAGTTCTGTTGGCCTCCTTAAGCAAACGACCAGAGTTAAAGAAACTAAACACAGCTTCCATCACATCCTTGCAAATAACATTCCAAGAGAACTTATAAAATTTACCATTCATCCCGTCAGGCCCGGGACACTTATCAGGATTCAGATTGGTAATAACAGCGATGACTTCCTTAGGAGAAAAAAATCTGTCAAGCCTCATCCTATCCACATCCGCAAGCTTTGGAAAAACATGACTTTGAAGAATGTTCAAATCAGCAGTGAAACCATTATTAAAAAGCCCACGATAGTACTTCAAAATATGGTTTTGGATATCACCAGTATCTTTAGACACCACACCATCAATAATAAGAGCCTTGATATGATTGAAGTTCCTTCTAACTTTAACAGTAGAATAAAAGAATTTGGAATTAACATCCCCTTCCTTAAGCCAAGAGATTCTCGACTTTTGCCTAAACAGTGATTCCTCATGCTTTCTAGCCACCGCCGCCTCCTTCCTTCTTTTAATAGCTTCAGTCTGAAAAAACACAATGGTGGGATCATTATCCAATCTTGTTTGAGCCTCCAAAGCTAGCAACTCAAGCTTCGAAGCCACAGCTGAGAAATTACCAATAGAATCTCTGTTCCACAAAGATAGAGAGTGACGAAGACATTTTGAACTTAGAGTAAAGTTTATAAGAAGGAAAACCAGACACATCAGTATCCCAGCTTCTCCTAACAACATCCAGGAAGTCCATCTTTTCAGTCCAAGCATTGATAAAATGAAAGGGGGTGACCACCTTAATCCTCTCACCAATATCAAGGATAAGAATCTTATGATCACTGATAACATTAGAATGAAGAATTCCTTTGAACTCATTAAACGTCGACATAAAATCAGCATTATAAAGAACTCTGTCAATATAAGAAGAAGCAAAATCATCACCACTTTGGTGATTGTCCCATGAGAAGAGAGGACCATTAAGACGTACTTCAAACAACCCAGTAGTTAACATGCAGCTATTAAAGTCCTCCATAGATTTAGTAGAAGGAAAATCCTTGCCAATTTTCTCATCAGTCCTCCTAACCACATTGAAGTCTCCAAGAATGACCCATGGACCGCAAAGAGCAGAATGAATATCTACAATCTCCTCCCAAAGACGGACCCTGTCATTATCTGGGTTATGACCATACACCGCAGTTACAAAAATAGTCCAGCTATCAAATAGAACTTCTAAGTGCACAGATTGATCAGTCTCCCTTAACTTCCGGACCTGACAATCAGTGTCTTTCCAAAGGACCAACACCCTACCAAGAACATGAGAATCATGATTGGAACACCAGTTGTAACTAGGAAAAAACTTCTTAACAAGCTTATCAACCTTCCTAATTTTGACTTTAGTCTCATTCAACAAAATCTATCTAGTATATTATAAACAAAAAGTTGATGGGTTAATTGTAAAAAATGAATATTTGCAAGTGTTAGAATGAGAACTAAACTTATAATATTAAATGGATAAAAAAATGTGGGGGTTTCAAAGCTCACTACCAATCCCATTCTAACACACACACTTCATCAAAACATGCATATACAAATATGTGGATAAATTATTTAAATACCTACTCATTTGAAATTGATATTAGTCAAATATAAATGTGGCTTCCATCACAATATTAATGTTCAAGAGATCACACGTATAACGCTCCAAGACAAAACTATTCATGGTAATATCAATAATCTCACTGGTGCTATTAGATAATTTGGATTCGTTTCTGATATCAAAAAGCCCAATAGTCATGGAAATTTGTGATCAATCACAATGGCAAAAACCGCCAGTTTTTACACAAAATGATGCTAATACAATATTAAAACATTATATATAGATAGAAAATAATGTGGTAATTATGATACTACCCCACCCTAGTAGAGAACTACTACTCATGGGATGCAGTGAGATTAGTAAATGTGCAAATGTGCATGAATACCTAATTCCTTTACAAAAAACATGAATATGCATGAATACATAATCCTAACAAATGTGAAATTCATTAACAATTACACTAAAATATAACATAATATGCAAATGCAAGAAATCTTAGGTTTTTCATTCATCAAAACACCCAAAGTAGAATGTTTCTTATCCTTGAGTGACACAAAAAACAAAATCAAGAAACACATCTTGATCTCATTAGTTACACATGTTAGTAGTTTACAACACCCTTGATTCCTTTCCACTAATATGGTTAAGAGACCCAACCTACTATGATCACACTAGCCATGTACTCATTCCCAAGTTCACTTCACAGCATGAAATATCCAACCAACAACTCCAATATCAAGTTCAAGTAAAGAATTCATGATTTTTGAGGAATATCACAAAGATCATGACCATGCACATTATCCAATGGTAGCGTAATGGAATATAGGTCAAATGAAGTATGTAACAAATCCTTAGTTAGAAAAAAGAGGGAATGGAGGTATGGAGCGTACTGGGCTTATCTTGCCCTTTTTTTTACTTGAGATTGGTATTTTCCATGCTAACAATGCACAAGCTTTGCATTCTGTGCACATTGGCATATTTTTCATTTATTTTGAATGGTACACACCTAATACATACAGCGGGGTATGAAAGAATGTGATAGATATGGAAGGGAGGGTGACACCCTAAACTCAGGTTTCTAAAAAATGTTTGGCTTTTTGTTTTTTTGGCAGTTGGAGGGTAAGAAAGTGGAGGAGGATATGCAAAATAAAGTATTACATCTAGTGCCTAATAAATTTAATCTAATCTGATATGTTGACTTAGTCCTCACCTTTCATTACAAAAACAAAATTAAATGGGAAGTTGGTGATTTCTTGTATATGATTCACTAATTAGTATGAGAAAATCAATATTTAATCACATTCAATTCTATAAAACTTGCCATTGTTTCCATGGAAGGTGCTATGAAAACTAACTAGCAGCAATAATGGTCTTAACAATCAAACGTTCAAGAAAATATTATCAACTTTAAACGACATGGTCCATTCAAGGTAACTATGACAACTGCTAATTATACCATGCATGATAAATAACCTAGTCACCTCGATTACATGTAGGTCATATTGAATACAAATAACACCTGACACTAAAAAAATTAATTAGAATTGTTGAAAACAAACTAAACAATATGCAAGGTAATTACATGCAAATCAAAATGCTTTATTCATGAAATATATACATATAAAAGAGGAAGAGAAAATGGGTGCATGCAATATATTGAATGGAATGATACTACCCACCCTCGATCTTGATCTCAAAAGATGTATCATTCTTGAGGAAACCATAAACTAATAATGGAGGGGAAGAAATTTCTTTACAAGAAATCCTCATTTCCACATTATCTAGGCCAATGAAGCCAATTTGAATGTGGATCGTGTAGTTGATTCTATGGAGGCAGAGGACATGTTCATCATACTTTAGATATTAAGCATAAGATGCACCTAGTAGCCAGAGTCTAGGGTAGGGTCCTGCTACGAATGCTTCTAGTACAATAATTGTGGCATGTGTCAATCTCCCTACTGGTAATGTCATTGGCAATAACTAATGTGCATGTAATTTATATGGTTATTTTGTGGCCTTGTCACTTTTTTTCTATCAATGCATGTTTGAGAGAACTCAATGCCTACTAGGAGGAGATCAAGCATACTAAAGTTGAATACAGATGTGGAGTGGGTGTAGGGGATACTATGTGGCCCCTATGAACTAGGGTTGAGTTGTATATGTTGCTTTATGAGATGGGATAGCCAGCAGATTGTGGCCAAAGTGGATGCATCCTCATGATGTGCCTCATTGGATGCAAGTTTTGAAGTTGTCTTTATGCCTATGAAAACTTTGGCACCCTATTAATGTGCATGGTGTTATATATGACCCATGAGATCATCCATATCATAATAAGATTATATTCATGTGAAGGGTGCATAAGTAGGAAGCTCAAGGGTGGCATGATGATCCTAGAACATGAGGAGGAAATTCTTACACTCTTAATCTTATACTGGATTTTCATCATGTAGAAACTAAATGTGGATGTGTTACGAGGCTCTAATTCCATGAAGTCTATATGTGTGTAGCCTAAATAAAGAACAATGCTCGTTATGATGTCACCAAATGTGAAGGTTGAACTCAAAGTCTCGAAAGGATTTATCATTACTTACTCTCAAAGAATTTATATCCATTTCGAGAATCCACATATTTCTCAAGTATTGAAAAAGTCAACAAGCCTCAATTAGAGATCCTAGTGTTGTAGTTTTGTAAGCTAGCATATGGTTTGAAGTTAGGTCTGGGGGACCCTTTGATATTGGGTAAGGTGGCTTTACTTAGTACATAAGCTGAGATGTCCTTCACCGAGTAGAGCACATGCGAAACAAGAGCTTCTTTGAAGTCAAAATCAAGGGAACGAGACTGCAATGAGCATGAGACATACAAGAAATGTGTGATCCACATACTAGATCAGATGCTCAATCCAAGTTTAGAATTTATTGTTCAGAATGAAATAAAGGAAAATAGATATCAGTTCTAGTGATATCTCTCTGGGCACTGCCATGTGGGAATATGGTGCCCAACTAAATCTATTAGATGTAAGGGCCACAAGGTTGTGAATTTAACTTTATTTGGCACTACTTGTTAATAGAGGCATCTATCCAATGATCTTGGCACAATAGATATATCTATAAAACACAATCCACTCACCCTTAGTAGTGGCTCACCTCATCACACAAGCCAATTTGAGTCACCCTGGCAAATAATTTTCCTCAAGTTAGTCTCATTCAATTAGTCATCATGGACAAAGATGGGAACTAGGTATGATTCATAGTTCTTGTGGACTTCTCTCACTTGATGAAATGAGGAATTCAAACTTCAATTATTTGAAGTCATGTTTGGAAGTGTACACAAACTAGATTATGCAGACTACATCTAAAATAGGGGGAAATATTAATGTATCCCTATCTCACTGAGAGTGGGCACATCGGTGTAGTGTGATGTTGAACACCAAGGCTTTCCATTTTATTCAACGCTTTGTTGTTCTTAGTTTTCTATATCACGTTGCACCAACTAAGTTGTAGTACTTTTGATGGTGCATGCACAAAATAAGTCAAGAAAGAGATAGAGTGTCCCACCTCTTGTAGTTACTGATCAATCATAGAAAAATCTTCTTCCTCATTGCAGTGGATCCAATCATCCACCATTTTCACATCATTTCACTAGGTTGAGGTACTCTTAAGAATAAAATGTAGAAGTTGTCTCCTATTGGGGGAATCTTGTCGTTATCTTTGAACATGTCTTCCTATGACATAGAGGTAAAGTGGGGGGGTAGCATGGCATGAGAAAAGGATTCTTTGGTGGGTGAGTGGACATCATGAATTGATCATATTTCTCCTTCTTTCCAATGAGAATGTAGATTCTCTTTGAAACATTTTGAAAAGAAATCATCCATGAATGTGGTATGGAGGATTTGGAAAGATGGTTGAGTGTTGTAGTTGAGGGGGTGGGTGGTGTTAATGGGAAAATTGTAATAAAATATTATAAATGAAGAGGTGGATAAGGGTTGGGTAGAGTTGGATGGCATTCAAGTTATATCATTGCAGTGATAGGGAGCAGTGGTGTTGGTGTAGTGGTAGAGGAGGGGAGGGAGTATGCAGCGATGGGAGTGGAGATGAAAGAGTAGAAAGAACATGTGGTGGGTGGAGAGATCAAACAAAGAGGGTGGTAGCGTGACACTAATGGCTTGTAGGATGATTGGCTACAATCATTGGGGCATGTGGGTTGTTGTCTATGGCATGTGGGGGAATATGAGATATTGGTATAGAAGAATATTATAGCTTACTATCTCTTACTATTTCACAATTTTGTCTTTCTAGATAACAAACAAATCTCCTAAATGGATAGTCAACCTGCTAGACGATCCTAACCCTACTCCATCGATACTGAAAGGTTATAACCAAGTGGCTAGCACCACTATAAAGAATGTGCATATTCTAAAAGTTCTAGATGATCAACTTTGAGTTTTAGATGCACAACTACAAATTCTAATGATTCCATGTTTCTTTGTTGAAAATTATAGATGACCATCTAGAGTAGTTTGTGAGTGAAAATTTCCTCCTGATGATCCAATTGACCATTTAGTGGTTCTAGGCAACTAAATACCCTTTCTATTACCTTATTCTGGTTTTGTGGAGTTGATATAAAACCAGATAGCAGATCAAAACAATTGTCTAAAAGGATATGTACCCTTCACTGCAATGATGTAGACATTCTTTATGTTAAGTCATCCATCATTTTGTACAATCTATTTGGTACCTATCCATCCCAATCTATTATGTGAATCATAATATTGAACAATCTTATTTATTATCTATCAATACAAAAATATAATGCAAACTAATAGTCAAATGAAGACCGGTAACTATAGGTGAACCATTGGTTACCCTCCTAAAAATGTTATTTTTTTTCATATGAGGCTCAGGTAGATGACATATCCTTATCTTTCTCTGATGATGTCTTCTATTGGACATCCTACATTTTGAGTTAACTCTTGACACTCTTCTCTTTATCCTTGAATTTTCTGCTCGTCTTGCTCCATATGTCAAACATCCCCATCAAGATAAAAAATGTGAAAAATGTAAGGAGCAAAACCTTCAATCTTCTAGGGAATATTTACAAACATCAGTTATGTAATAATGCATATTCTTTCTTTTGAGATCCTTGTCCATTAGGTATCCACCATTTCCCACCTTCATCCACTCTTCATGAATTTGGGGATTTTCATATGACATAAATATCAAATTTTTGGGTTCCTACATTTGGAACTAGTGATGCTTCCTTACTTTTCTCATTTAAATTTCAATTATTTGATTTCCCACAATGATTTATACTCCATCTCCACTACTTATTGATGTCTTGCAAAGTATCTTGTGTGCCAGAGTGTATAATTGAGCTTCTTTGCATATTTTATTGTGTTTTTCCTACTTTCTACTCTAATGTCGCCTTCATTTTTTGATTTGATACCAGTACCTACCCACTCCTATATAAATGGTAGGGTGTGTATATTTGTGATGAAGACTATATTTCTTGAGAGTATCCTTGAAGTTTCTCTATAAGAAATGGTAACTACTATATGACATCACTATGCATGGGATTTTAAAGCTAGGATGGATAATATCTTAGAATATCTTGATCACTGTCTAAGAGTTGTAGTAGACTTGGGTAGTGCCCTAACTAACTTGGATACATAATTTGCCAATACAAGAATGTAGTTGAAGTCACAACAAAGTGAACCCATGTAACCCACCCCATGCACACTAAATCCCTCAACTTCCTACCAACACAATACATGCACACCATGTCAACTCACTATGCTTCATGTTCTGCAGCATTTGATCATATAATTTTTCAGAATCGTGTAAGGTATAAAGATTGTAAGCTAGTAACACCCCCACTAAAGAACCTTGACAATTGTTTTGTTTGTGGTTATATGCCTGCCTATGGGGACTGAGTAAGAATGACTTAATATAGATTGTACATCCTCCTACATAATGCAAAGTCTCTAGAGGCCATATGAGAATAGTCTAAAAAGATAAGGTACATCCAAGTAATAATTTTAACAACTAATAGAAATTCCATTCTGGATCCTAATTTAAAATATGGGTACATGGTGTTCCCACTAAAACGTTCTATGATGTCTATGTACCTTGGTGCGTACCCACCCTGAGGTACTATAATGACCTTCACTAGTTGGTCATATAGTATCCCATCATTGATGGGGGCCATTTCCTATTCCTCATTTTGCATTTTACCACGTATGCACTCCCTTTCTTAGGGTCAATTCTAGATCAAAATATTAGGGAATAAGGATCTAATAAACAAGCCTTGTTTTTGCTTCCTTCTTGGCTAAAATACTTGATGGCTACATGGTCAATGTAGGTGATCACATGTGACCTACCCAATACAATTTGAATTCATTGGAGGAATATACAATATCTAGAATTTCCTTTTAAGTAATTGCATAGTTATGTCGAGTTTCTATTAGTATCTTACTAGTGTATTAATTAACATGGTGATTCTTGTCCATGTGTTGGCCTACAAATTCTTCCACTACATAGTCAATGGAACCACACATGATCTCAAAAGAAAGATACCAATCCGGAGCTTGTATAACATTGTGCAGGCACAAGTGCCTCCTTGAGGTAGTTGAAACTTTGGAGACATTCACATCAAATTTGGACTCAACATCCTCCAGTAATAAATTTATGAGTGGCTTTGCAATCTTGGTAAAGTATTATATGAATCTACAAAGAAGCATGTGTCTCCTAGAAAAGACCTGCCTTTCATGGTTGATATAAATTTGAAATTGCTTTGATCTTAGATTTCTCGACCTCTATTACTAAGAAGCTAACAAGGAAAATTGAATAGTGCCCTCCTTCACCATCAAGTGGTATTTGTCCCCAATTGAGAACCATGTGTTATTCTTTATTGTGTACAAGGAATACATATAGGTGATGCAGACGTGACTCAAATTAAAGAGAATCATTGATGAAGACCCCCATGATTGTCTTAATGTACTTTGTGAAGATGGTAAACATGAAATGATAAAAAGTAGTAGGGGCATTGTGTATCCCAAAATACATTCTTTTTGATGTATCACTCCTAAATGTATAGGTGAAGGTGGTCTTTTCCCGATCATTTATATGTATTTGAATCTGATAAAAACCCAACTAGTCATCCAAGTATTAAGAAATTGTTGGTGAGACAGACTCTCCAGGACCTAATCTAGGAAGGGAAATGATCTTTATTTGTTTCATATTTCTATAGTCTATTCACATACCCCACCAAGTCACAATAAGTCAATTTTATTATTTATCATAATATTGTACCTCCCTTCTTGGGGGAATACCTACACAGGGTTCACCAATGGTGAATCATAAATTTGATATGTTATTTTGATTGTTTAAAGCTTGATCACTTGCTTATGAACCACCTCCTTCATATTTGGATTTAATCTACATTGGTGTTTCACAAAAGAGTTTGTAGACATCCACCATATGAACATCATGTACCACATGCTAGGAAAGACTTTGTAGGATCAACTTGCTTGCACCCAAAAGCTTTGTCTTTTAGTCTGCTCAATTACATTTCTATCATAACCAACAATAGTTATCACCAAAAAAGGTTTTCATTGTTGAGGAAATGATATTTGATCCCAATAAGAATAAACTTCATTTTGGGTTCCTCACATTTCTTAACTCTTCATCAATTAGAAAAACATATTTTAATTTTTCAAATGTTGGTTTATGATTCTCTTCCTTATAGTAATGTTGAAAGAGAATTTGATGTACCTAGTGATGGTCTAATTCATAGGACTAGGGTCACTAAGATCCACCTCTGAGATATCATGAATTTAGGAAGTCTTCTATTGGAGTTGGTTCAGCTTGTCCACACAATCCAAAAATAAACATCGTCTTGGTAGAGGGTCCTTTCAAACTATCAATTACCTTGAATTTTGTGGACTATTACCCAACTATCAAGGTCAAGGTACCTACTTACACATTATTTAGTACTCGAGGTGTTGAAGGAAGGGTCTACAAAATATCAAAAGGTAGAGAATGTCTTCCTTAATATCCATCACTACACAGTCATAAGGAAATTTATCTTCACTCCCATTGGATCATCTTCCACCACACTAAGTTGTTACATCGTTGATGAATCACTGAATAAAATTAAAACACACACATGTAAGGATTAATAATTTTCTTAGACTATGGGGCATGATTGAGATATTAGCACCTAAATCTATGAACCCATTTTAAAAGGTGATATCATCTATGTAACTAGAAATACCAAACGATCTTAGATCCTTGAGCTCATAGGGCATGGAATGAATGATGTGATAGATAATACATGGTATAATCATTATCTAATGCTTCATGACATGGAATTATACATCAAGGCAGTCTTTATGAAGTTTGTCCATGAGGGCACGTCACTCATAGCATCTAGAAACTAAATGTTTACATGTAGCTTCCTAAAAATTCATGAAGCAGACTTCTACTTTGATATGTGGAAACATTCTACTGAACAGTGGACTTGACTTGTATATCAAAATATGTGGTTCTTTTATGTTGTATTTGTCAGCCTCTCCTACTTTTTTTTCATTTTCATTATATTTGTGACATGCCACTACCTCTAGGATGACCTCAATATCATCCTGTACAGGTTGTAGTTCTACAAGCAATGATCATTCTAGAAACATCATTCATGATCTGATAGTCATCACATTTATTTGTTCCTAATATTTTGGATTATTCTCTTGTTGACTTTTAAATGCTCCTGTTATGTGTGGTTTTTATGTTGTTATCAAAGCCAATTGCACCTCCATGATTTTGTTAAGATCTTGTTGGCTATTCATCATATGCTCCACATGTTTTTTCTGGGTGTCCACACACTATTGCACTAGACCATGTGATTTTTCTTAATAGACATGGTGCTAGTTGATATTTTAAACTTCTACCCATAATTATAGTTGTCACTGTGTTGATCCTCCTAGTAATTATTTTGTTTTTGTTGGAAACTTAGTGGACCCTGAGCTTGACATTAAGCATACCTGAATCTAAGTTGGTGACAATCTTCGTCTCCTATCTGAGTCTTGTAATGAAACCCATGAAGATTGTGTGACATGTTAGACATGTAACATTGTTATCTTTCTATTGGATCAATGGAATTGACTTCCTCCATTCTCTTGTTATATTGTGACTGTCGTAACTGGTTGACAACATCATGTTCCTATGGAAGGTGGTTGAAACCCATGACGGTGTTTTCTTCCATGTAGTAGAGTTGGCATCGATCAATAACCCCTTTCTTGATGTGGAGATTCTCTTTTCTATCTAAGTCATTTGACTAGACTCTCCAAACTAACCTACTTCATAGTTAGTTTCCTGAGGAAACCTACAAACATATTTAACTATAGTTTCTTTCCTCTTCGATGGAAACTTTGAGCACGACCTCCTTATTTGTCTTTACTCCAGTTCTACTGGTTCTTTGACATCCATTCTAATACTTTCTTAGTCTTATCAAACAATTTACAAATAAAATTTCCTCCAGAAGATGTGTCAAGAGCCCCCTAGTACTATCATGCATGCCCTTATAGAAGTTATCCACTAGTGTCATTGGAGAGATAGAGTTATGTGAGAACTGACAATGAATATCCTTGAGGTGTCCAAGCTTTAAATAGTTTCTCACCTAGTTTTTCTTGAATTGATTGAGCTACCCTCTAATTAGGTATTTAACTAAGGGTGCATATAAATTCTTCCAAAATGGATTGTGTAACACTTTCCATATATGAATGTTGTTGAGTTGTCATAAGTTGTACTAGTTACTCACTTTATCTATGAGGGAATAGTAAAATAGACTTGATTTTCTTACTCTGTAGTGATACCTATCTATTTTATCATGTAGAAACAATTAGTATATTCTAGTATATTTTCATGTTAGTTGGTCATCAATACCACCTACATAGATGTTGTTCACTAACATATGAATCAAGTATGTCTTGGTGATGAAGGTATGGCTATGATTAGTAGGAATGTTACATTCAGAAGATTTAGAAATTGAAAATTTTCATGGATCTTTAGCTTCTCCTACCTCCTCGACTACATGCATTACAACCTAAATTACATCCCTGACTTCTACGATGGCCTTCACGCTTTTCTATGCTAGGACTTCTTCAATGCAGTGTTGGATCTCCTTGTCCATCTTTGCCTTTTTCTTTTAGATGAATTGGTAGAAGATGTGTTACATCATAGGATTTGATTGGCTTGATGTAAGTCATAAATATATAAAACTCAATTTCATGGAATTCTACTTTCACTTTAGAACTTAAGTACCGTTCACATCTATGTGGTTCGTTTTTGTAGGTGTCAATATAGAAATACTTACAAAATCAATTTTATTGATTTATAATCTGTAATATAGTAATTAATAGGGATGACAAAGATGTAAAAAATTTATCTGTAGATAATCACATCATTTTTTCAACAAAATTCATCTTACTAAGCAGTCGTTTCTCGTGGTGCACATGTTTCTTCTTTTTAAACCATTATGCGATGGTGCGATAATAACTTATGAACAATTATCTTGGTTAAAAGTTGCATCAAAATAATTCTGCTTCACTTTATATGTATGAAATGTTGTAATGAAATCTATGTCTTCTGTATATATTAATATTGATTTATTATTTAGTACGATGTACAATGTTATTTTAAATATTCTTCATGCAATGATATAGTGAATAATGCTTTTTCTACTTTATGTTACACCAACTATATTCATTTTATAATGTGGTACGATGCAGTTATTTTTTCCATGGTACAAATATGTTTCCTATTTTAAAAACCACAGTTATATAGTGTCTTGATGGTGTATAATATTTTAATACAATGTAGTTATGCTTTCTACAATAAATCATATTCATACCGCTACCACCCCAATTGATAAGTGTTTTATGTTTTTCAATCATATATAAAATTGGATATAATTTTATGGAAGTATTGTGGGTTAATTCTGAACTCATTTTCTTCTCTTTTTAAAATAGAACTTGTGAAATATATTTTATATGCATGTTTGCAACTTTTTGGAAGTAACTAAAACTCAAGTTTTGCACTTACATATAAGAAATGATAAAAAAATGCATAAAAACTCAAGTTCATAAATTTTACACACCAATTATGACAAACCAATCAGAGCCTTAGGATCACAGTTTACGAAAGTGTTCATTTTTGAAGAGCATAGCATAAACTAGTACATAACTTGAAACGATAGAGTAAGAAATAATAAGCAACCAATTCAGAAGAGTGATAAATCAAGAATATATAGTTCTCAAATATATTAAAGAAACATTTAACTAATTATCAATTCACTAAAAATCAATTATTCTATTCCCAATAACAAAACCATTTTATGACTATATAAATATTGTATCTCAAAATTTACAAGGACTATAGAATCATAGTTTATAGGTAAACTATTCGATACAGAATATCACATGCAACTGGACAGGCATAACCATAATATAGCTAAGGGTTGTGTATCAAGAGACAAAATTATATTTGAAAATTATCACAACATCAATCAACCTAGAACTATATGATTAACAAAAATTTATGTGTTCATTTTGAACTAAGAATAATTGGAGGAATTAAAAATGGTATTTAAACTTATGTTATTAATATAAAAAAACTAAGACAAGCATGGGGCTTACCACTCACTATCTATCCCAATCATACACACACTCTATTGGTAAGAACATGAAATATATTTCTTTGTAGAGCAATTAGTTATATACTCCTAGTCATGAATACTGAGGAAGGTCCTAAAGAGAGAGCTCTCATCTATCTCTAGAATGGTGGCTTCTAATTCCATGGTCGGGGCCGCCCAGGTTAGCACAGACTCCCCTGTGCTGACCTCCACCCAAACACACGCGTCTGATGGCTCTTCCCCAATGCTCAAGATGGCGCCAGCCGGGGGTGACCCTGGATGGTCGCGATGGAGGGTCATTCGTGGATGGACACTCTGTCGAAGCCGATGGAGGTTGACAGGAACCTCAAGCCGGTTCTCCTACCTGGGGATCCCAACAAACCCGCATTCCAGGACAGTGATTACAGTCCTTGGATGAGGTTCCCAGTCCCTGTGGTTGATGCCATGGAGGAGTAACATCATTCGTTTATCATCATTCAGGTTCTCAGCAAAATGTCGTTGTTGGAGCAACTGAAAGGTTGGATGCTAAGGTGATGGAAATCGAAGGGGGAACTTCAACTATCGAGCCTGGCGGGTGGGATCTTCTTAGCGAGGTTTGCAAATGTTGAAGACTTGTCTACCACACTGGATTGAGGTCCCTGGTTCATAGATAACAAGATGGTTCTTATCCAGAGGTGGACACCCAAGGATGGCTTGAGGCATACTGCAGTGACAACGGATCTGGTCTGGGTTACTCTTCCAGACGTGGGGCAGCACTAGACGATGTAGGCTATATCTATCATAGCCTGCGGCATCGGTAGCCCCAAGGTGGTGGATTTCTGGGTGGCAGGGAGATATGCTAGTGTGGAACACATCTGTGTGGAGATCAAGGAAGATAAGAAGCCACCTCCAGTTGTTATGGTGGAGATTCCAAATGGTAAAGAATTAGAGATTAAGGTAGTCTACGATGCTTTGTCATACAAGTGTGAGGCGTGTGGGGTTTTCGACCATGGTAAGGGTGATTGTACACGCGTTGGTGAGGACAGAGTCGAGCTGATCGAAGGCAGAGGCATGGAGTCAATTTCTTCTCTGATATGAGGAAATATTAGGAAGAGAAAGGGCCATAGAAGTCATCATCCTCAAGTCCCTAGAGAGTAAGGGGAGGGTGGTGTTCGGCCTGCTGCTGATATCCCGGTACAGACTTCTATCCAAGTGGGGTCGTCGGATGTTGTTGAGGGCGAGGGGCTAACTGCTGGGTCAAATGAGACAGAAGACACAAGAGGTTTTGATGCTCATGAGGTGTCCGTTAATTTTCTGCATAGGGTTGTTTTCGAGGAGGAAGGCTTCACCAGGTCTGGTTCCAGATCTTGAAGAAAGGGGAAGGAGAGGGAAGTTGAGGACGCTTCCGTTGAGGCTTCTAACCCGTTCTCTGCGTTGGATGGTTTGGAGGGTGACATCGAAGTTGTTGGAGGTAGCAGGGGCACACAACTGTCCCTGAGGAGAACCAGAAGAGGAGGGGATACCCCCGGAAGGGGGGGTAGGGGACATGGTCTTTAATGTGCATCTTCTCCTAGAACCTCATGGGGGCATCTCTCATGGGCAAGCAGAGGAAGCTTAGGGAGATCATCCACAAGGTGAGGGTGATTATGGTGATGGGAGTGGAGATGAGAATCAGAAGAGATGTTGGCAACAAGATGGTTGGCCTCTTCCCTGTGGGGTAGGGGTTTGCTTCGAACCTTGAGCAAATAGAAGGAGGGAGAATTGTTGTAGGATGGAATTCACAGGTGTGGGATGTCCAGGTGATTTTTGCCATGGACCAAATGATGACGGTTAGTTGTATTAACCAGGGTGGCCTTCATGTGGTGGTTTAAGCGGTGTATGGGCACAATTCTGAAATGTGCATACGGAGGCTATGGGAGGTCATGGCTTCGGCTAACCAAAAAGAGCTTCCACAGATTTTCATAGGCAATTTTAATCACCTTAAGAAGGCTCACAAGAAGAAGGGAGGTCTGCTTGTACTAGATTTGTGTATTAGGCACTTCAATGATGTTATATACATTGCTAATCTTATTGAGTTGAGCATGAGTGGGGGCATTGTTACATGGCAGAACAAAGGAGAAGTTAAGAGGTGCATTTCTAGTCACCTTGATAGAGTGATCGTGAATGAAGTGTGGCTTGATGTTTTCCCATTGGCCAATGTTAAGCTTGGTGGACACATTAATAGTGATCATGCATGGCTCATCGTGCAGCTGACTCAGGAGGTATGAAAAGGCAAACCATTCTATTTCTTTGATAGTTGGATGGAGTGGCCCAGCTGTGTGGAGGTTATTAAAGAAGAATGGAAAGGCAGGGTGGTAGGCAATCCTCTATACATTTTGATGGAGAAACTGTCTAGGACAAAGGCGACATTGAAGAACTGGTCCTCAGGTCTGTGTGATATGAGGAATTTGATCCTTGAGGCCAAGGACTGCCACGCCAAGGCTGCTGAATCTCTAAGGAGGAATCTGCTAGAAGAGGAAGCCATTCTTTATGAAGTGTCCATGGCTGAAAACTTGTTTAAGCTTGAAAGAGATGAGGAGATATGTTACTAGCAAAGAAGTCGGCTGAAATGGATCAGGGATGGGGATAAAAACATGAAGATTTATCATGCTGCGGTGAAGAGAAATAAAATGAGAAACAATATTCATATGTTACTCAAGAAGGATGGGTCGACGGTTATTTCACAACTGGAAGTAGAGGCAGAAGCTGTTGAGTATTTCAATAGTATTTATAATAAAAATAATCTACCTCATATACCGGCTCATGTTCTACCACCAAGGAGAGTAACCGATGAGATGAATGCCAAGTTATGTGGGCCTGCCACAGATGAGGAGATCAAGCATGCGGTGTTCTGCATTGGGGCATCTAAGGCCCCGGGGTCTGACAGCTTCAATGCAAAGTTCTTTCAATCAATGTGGCTGTTGGTTAAAGATGATATTGCCAGAGTGGTTAGATGGTTCCTGGTTGGTGGCAAGATGCTTAGAAGGGTCAACCATGATTTCCTTCCCCTCATACCTAAAAATAATATGGTGGATACCATTAATGATCGGAGCCCCATTACCTATTGTATGGTGGTCTACAAGATCCTTTCTAAGTTGCTGGCTAATAGGCTCAAAAAAGTGTTGCCCGACATTATTTCCCCTGCTCAAATGGCATTAATTAAATGCAGAACTATATCCGATAGTGCTTTTCTTGCGGAGGAATTCCTTCTTGACTTTGGGATTAAGAACAGCTCCAGTAAAGCTTGTGTGAAACTTGATTTGGACAAGGTGTATGATAATGTGAGATGGGAGTCCCTTTGGGTGAGTACGACTGCGTTGGGGTTCTTTGATAGATGGATGAATATTATTAGGGAATGTGTCACGACTACCTCCTTTTCTATGTTGGTGATTGCCTGTCCCTTTGGCTTATTCAATGCATCCAATGATCTTAGGTAAGGTGACCCATTGCCCTCTGTGCTTTTTACCCTGGTGATGGAAATTTTGACTTGTTTGGTGGATAAAGCTCAACCTGGTAAGCTGATTTCAATGTTCAAGGAAGGTGGATGCATGGTTCTTTCTCACATGATCTTCACTGATGATGTCTTATTCTTCCTGTCCGGTAGCAGGAGAACACTTAGCAACTTTCAGAAGCTTATGAAGGAGTTTGGTGATTGTACAGGGCTATATCTCAATATCATCAAATCTAGAGTGTTTTTGTCCAGGTCCTGAGACCACAGGAGAGGTCGATTGAGAGAAGCGATGGGGATGCAGGTAGGTGTGCTACCCACAAGGTATTTGGGTATCCCTATATGTGGCGGTAATAGGAGAGGTCAATTAAGAGAAGTAGTGGGGATGCAGGTAGGTGTGCTACCCACAAGGTATTTGGGTATCCCTATATGCGGCGGTAAGGCACGTGGTAGGGATTTTCAAGGGTGTGTTGACGCTCTTCATGATAAAACTGCCAAGTGGATGGGCATCAATCAATCTATTTTTGGTAGATTGGTCCTTGTGAGATCAGTCCTTGAGGGTATGGTCAGATTTTGGTGTTTGCAAGCCCATCTCCCTCTCTTTGTCTTAGACAAGATGCGGAGTGTTATGTCCTCATTCAATTGGGGGGGATGGGGGCATGTTTTTGTGTGGAAGACAGTTTCTAGGAGGTTTGAAGGAGGGATGAACGTCTGTGACCCGAAAGATTTGGCTCGTGCAGCAACTATCAAGAGGATTCATAATTTTTTGACAAATGAATTTTTTTGGAGCAAGTGGATGAGGTCAAGGTATGGTCTCTCTCTACTGCTTAGCAGTCTAAATAATGTTTCCAGGACCTAAAGAGGAATGTACAGGCTATGGCCAGAGGTGGCCCCTCTCTATATGCCATCTGTTGATGCCTGGGCATTGATTGATCAGAAGGTTATCCCTTGGAAGGCTACGCCAATGCAGGGTCCATGTGTCCCCTGGTTTCCACTGTTATGGAGCCAGGGACATGTGTTGAAGTGGAGTTGTTGTGTTATGACCCATATCAGGGTTAGTCAATAAATACCTCGATTACGTGAAGCACCTCAGTTAGTGCTAAGCACTCTGTTAAACATCATGGATAACCAAGCTAAGCTATGTCGTGAATTAAAAGTTGAGATGAAATCATCCCAGGTATCTTATGACAATTTCAGTGTTAAATTGTTGAGTTAAGTTAAATGCCATGGTGCAATTGGTGCATTGACCAGTTGTGATAAGATACTAATTGAGATTTCTTGCTTCGAGGTCGTAGTGGATTCCGTGATCGATGTTTTGCAAAAAGAATTATCTGATTCGGACCCTCGAGGCAGAAGTTACACCCTTTTCAGTTTTCTTGGACCTAGGTTGCAATTTTTCCATTTGTTAGGTTAATAACCTTATTCCATACTTTGGTTTCCCTTTTACGCTTATTATCTTCTTCACCCAGTCGACATAACAGAACCAGAACCACTTTGAAGCGGCGCCCAAACAGAAGCGGAAAGGGGCCGATTTTGGGGCGACCTAGGGCGATTCAATCGGCCATTTATCTTCGTCTTCCACTTCTCTACCTTCCCTCTTCCTCTTCCCCTCTATCCCTTGCCCTAACCACGGCCAAACAAGCAGCGACCTGCTAGGGCGCCGCCCAGCAGGGGCCGCCCAAGCTACAGCTACGGCGTCGGCTAGAGGGGGAGGGGGGGGGCGATTTCGAGCCCTAGCATCTGTCACAGCTCTGACCAGCCGCACTTAGCTTTCCACCTTTCTTCTTCCTCCACCACCCTTCCTCCCTCTTCACCCATCTGTGCCCACCAGCCACCTGAACCAGAAGCAGCACGACTAGCAGCAGCTGCTGCAGCTGCGACGCCGACTAGAGGGAGAGTAGGGCGAGCCAACAGCTCCCAAACCGCCGCCCAATTTTTGGTTTTTGAGGTCCAAGCTGCCAGCCGCAGCTCGCCCAGCCATCTAGGGGCAGCACCCCATCTAGCAGCTTCAGCTGCGTGGAACTGCAACCAGCAGTAATGGCTTTAGCCACTATGGGGCACAGCCAACAGCCCGATCCATTGCCTTGGAGGCTGACCTCGAGGTCCAGACACAAACTCGCCGTTCATAGCCACGATTCAGTTTCCAATCGAGCCCTTATTCTCCAATCTGAGTGGTGCGTGAAGTTGCTGTTGCAGTTGGACCGTGAATGGAGGAAATTCCATGGTTGAAGACAACCAAAAATAGGCCTCTAGACGCAATTCCGGACGAACCCGGACAGTTCGAAACGATGTGAGTAGTAGTTCATTCAGAAATCATTATTTAACTCAATTTAAATGCTTAATTGCTTCTGTATCAGTTAGTATAACTTTTAAACAGTGTAGTACATAAAATAGAATATGTTAGATTCATTGGAACTTGAAATACTTAATATGCTTAATGAAAATGATGAACTTTCCTGTATTATGGTTGCAATGTGTTTGTTGATTTAAAAATGGATATTTAGCATGGAAATTGGATAAATGATATTGAATCATGTTTAAAGATGAAATATGTTATATATGTGCTTCAAGAAATGTTCAGAATGTGCAGTAAGTATGGAATGTGATATTCTTGTTTTAAATGGTTATATGTTAATCAGTTAATAGACTTAGGTGCCCCAACACCGTAGAACCCCATTGCGCGGTCTGTACCTTTGGGGTGAAACGACTGATCTAGCCCTGAGTCTAGATGGTCGGCGACCAGTGTTCAACAATAATCTGTGCGTGTGTCACGGTGGCACTGGAGTAATATAGGGTTATCCAACACCAACCAGTAGAGTAATTCTGGCGGTAACCCAGTGTTGACTCCCTACGCCTGTGTACTCAGGTTAGAGGAGGAGTCTAGAGCACTCAGAGTTAGTGTAGTGAGGCCCTTGAGTGCCTAGGAACTGCAGTGAGGCCCTTGAGAGCCTGAGAGTGCTGTGAGGCCCTTGAGTGCCTGAGGCCCTTGAGAGCCTGAGAGTCCTGTGCAGACCAGGACGGGAAGTCAGACTTAGCATTTCCCGGGTGTGTCGCTAAGTCTTGTACGGTGGGATCGTAGTTCGCTACAGATCTTCATATGTAGAGTGCACTGCATATGTTTGGAGCATAATAATATAAATATGTAATCATATACGATCACAGTAAATTAATATTATCTGAACTTTTGTTCCAATTCATTATATCTGTTTATTGGTTTAAATTATCTGTTGTTGCATAGAAATGCGATTATATTCTGTAATCTGCTATGTCATTAGAACTGCCCTGCTTGTACTGTATTTATGTTTATTTTAATTTTATAAACTTGATGAGTTGTTTAGTGATAGCTAAAGGAAATGCTATTCACTGAGCGATTAGGCTCATACCTCTACTCAAAACATTTTCAGGTCATCATCAGCAGCAGGAAATCTGAAGGATCCTTTCATCCTAACGCTTAGTCTGTAGAAGGTATACGTAGTTAGTAGTTAGAGGTCTCTTAGTCCTTTCCCCTCGATCTTTGGGACATGGTGTGGGGGTGAGAGAGAAGGTGTATAAAGATGTAATTAGTTGTTATGCTTTATTTTATGTCGAGCAATGTAATATGATGTAGTCTCTGTTTATATTGCTAGTCAGTTTTAAATAAAAATGCTTCCGCAGTTTGTTTAGATTTAGTTTACAGCATAAATCAAATTATCTTTTTAATGTCTTTAAAATGTTTTAAAAAGCTTTGAGTGGTTTGGCTTGTGTGTAATCCTTCCGTCGCACCCTAATATCGTGATTTGTGGGTAATGCGAGATCGGGGTGTGACATCTTGGTATCAGAGCATAGGTTGAGTATGTGAATACTCTAAGTCAAGGTCAGGGGATTATAAGAGACCAATAGGATTAAGGTTTAAGAGTTTTTCTTCTATATGTAATTTTCTAACAGGCAGTGTTCTGTTATATTATTGAATATAGCAGGAAGAGGATGTGGTCACGAGAATCAAGTAATGAGCTTAAGTTGAGTCGTTAAAAATCATTAAGTCAAAAGATAAAGTTATAAGTAAGGCGAATAATAAATGATGTGTTTTAGCTCTGGAAGGTCTGAGTGTTTAGATACCCTGGCCAGGTGTTTGAATACTTAGATTGACCAGTATCAAGCTACTCTGTCTGTTCTTCTCTGGATGCCCTGGCCAGGTATGCAGAGGAAGGATAGGCTAGAGAGAAACCCTAGAAATCTTAGGATTATGAGATAAGAGACTAATGTATGAATAAGAGATTACATATAAGATGCGATTCAACTCTTGTCTATTATTTCTTATTTGATTTAAAGATCCCTAGAAATGCTTTTATATGCATGATATTAGATTTTTCAATTTGTAAAGTAAATATGATTCTTTTATATTGTTGTGTCATGAAGTGAATTGTTTAATTTTTGTTTTCTTTGTATTAAAGTAGACCCGAAATTATGTATAAATGAGTTTTCCCTAAGTGGATATGCTTTCCACATGTTTAAGATTAATAGGGGTTGATTAATCTCTAGTAGCTCTTGGTTTCAGGACTACAGGTTCGGCCTGGTCCGGCTGGCAGGATGCGTTACTGGGATCTAATGACTCCTATTAACAGTAAAATAAGAATAGACTCTGGTTGATTTAGACCCGTAACATAGTGAGAATGTATATACACTAGGATGTTTTAATTATGATAAGAAGTCTAAGTGTTCTTTTGTCTTAAGAGTTAGGGTTTGAGAAGCATAGACCCTAATCGGCCCAAAATAGGGTTTTGATGATACATAAACACAAAATTTGATAAGTAAAGTGTCTCAGTAAATGATTTTTAGTATTTTATGTGTAACTCTGATTTAGCTCAAATTTGGATATGATTTTGATATATAAAATATAAACAATATTGGAAAATATCAGAATTTTTGAAGAATGTTCTGACTTGTTTATTGGCCGAGTTTCAAACTCGACCGATCACATTTTCAGAATGATATAGCAGTGTGGTAATTGAATTTTATCTTTTTATTTGTATATCCAATTGATCTCAAATTTTAAATTTGCTTGAAAAGAACAATTTTAGACACTCTGTTAAATTGGCTTAATTTTTGGATGACTTTTGATCTCTACAGTGAGGGTTTCGGCCGAGTTTACAACTCGACCGAATCTGCTGCAGACTGCAATATAGCAGTGCACTGTTTGATTTTTAGTTATTTATTGATAATTAGAAATGATCTCAAATGTTTACTGGAGGTCTGAAACTTCATTAGTTATAACATATAAATTTTCCAGAATTTATGGAGCTTCTGTTAGCTATTTAATAAACGAATTACAGAAACTATTGTGAAAACTGAATTTTCAGCCAGTATAATTAAATTTGAGTGTTGGGTTAATATGATATTGACCCAAGCAGCTCAAATTGATCTATATGATCGACCACACACACACACACAATAATGCTATGATACTGATATGGACCAAAACCCTATAATGATTAGAGTTGTAGTAGTTCAAGGGATATCACTAATGATTTAACCTTGAATACTAGTATCTCTGTAAAATAAGACCTTGAGATTTGATCTATGTAAAGTAAGCGGGTAGTGATAGTAATCTAGGGTTTTAAGGTAGTTAATCTGAACGGTACATGAACAACATGAAATGACTTAGAGAAAAGAGTAAAACATAAACCTAAAATGTAACTATAAGAAAGTAGCATAGAAATCGGAGTATTACCCGATATATGATCTAAAGATAGCTGATGTAGTTCATGTTTTTAAGACATGGCGTCACTATCTTTATGATGTGACAATAGATTACCACCATGGTAAAGAGAATGTGGTGAATGATGCTTTCAGCAGAAAGTCAAGTTCAACAGCTAATGCATTCTCTATGACAGGTTTCAATAGAGACCTGTTAGTAGAAATGTGGGAGTTGAATTTAGACTTAGGGGTGACAACACATAGTGATTTGATTGTACAGATGTATGTTAAGCCTACTTCTTATGATCAGATCAAGGAACTACAATAGGGTGATAGTGAATTAAACCAGACCATGCATGACATGATAGGAGGAAAAGAGACCAGAGTTTAAGTTTTTAAGATGATAAGGTGTTGTATTAGCATGACATGTTGTGTGTACCTCGAGATAGTGAGTTGAAAGAAAAGATTCTTATGGAAGTGTATGTATTGATGTATGCTATGCTTTCAGGAAACACTAAGATGTATATGAATCTCAAGAAGTTGAAATGGATGGTCAGATATGCAGAAGGATGTAGCTGAGTATGTGGTTAGAAGTAATGCGTGCCAGTAGGTTAAGGCTGAACCCTAGAAATCTACAGCTACCTTGTAATCTTTTTTCTATGCCTGAATAGGAATGGGAACATATCACAATGGATTTTGTGATAGGATTGCCCAAGACACCTAGAGGTTATGATTTGATATGAATGATTGTGGATAGACTAATTTAGTCTACTTACTTTCTTCATATTAAGTCAACCTTTGATGTTTCGAAACTTGACTAAGATATACATGGATGGAATAATTAGGTTGCTTGGTAATCCAGTTTCAATCATGTCATTTTGAGAACTTAAGTTCACATCTAGGATTGTAGAAACAGTTGCATCGTGCTTCGGGCACAAAGATAAGATTCAGTACAACCTTTTTACCTGCATACAGATGGTCAGTCTGAGAGAACCATTCAGACTCTTAAGGACATGCTGAGAGCATGTGTTATGCATCTCAGTGGATGTTGGGAAGAACATTTAAGTCTTATAGAGTTTGCTTAGTGTGAATGTTGAGTTAGAAATACACAAACGATAATGGTACGGTTTGGGTATAAACCCAGACAATATAGATTTGGTAAATCATTAGGTGCATGATTTCAAGGAAGTACGTTAGCATTAAAATATACAAATAAACCTAGTTGCATGCTTCCTGTTATGTTAATGGGTATGACTTAACATTTTCATGAATTGGCACGTTTCTCTGAGATATTATTAGAAATTCTCAAGTACTATTAATTATTTGTGTTATGATATGTAAGAAACTCTTAATTGAGTTATGTGATGCACAAACCAGGAATTTGGTTAATATGCACGTTCTTCGAGAAATTTCAGATAATTGAAAAATATTATAGATGGTTTCTTATAGGTGAAGTAAATTACTCTTATTGGTGTAATAAGATGTTCAATTGCATGAATTCAGTATGTATGTGCCAAAATTGATTTGAGTTTGGGATATTTATCAATTTTAAATTTTCCTGCATGTATGATATAAAGATTAATCAGTAATTACAATGATTTTGAATATACTGCTCTGCCAGTTTTAGAATGATACCGTATCGTGATTTGAATTGCAATCAAACAGATGAGATAAAGGAAACCCTAAGAATAGTGTGTTGCCATGTGACTAGTGAATGAGATAACCCTAAGAGTAGGGTGTTGGCATGTGATGAATGAATAAGGCAAATGAAACCCTAAGGATAGGGTGTACGATGAATCAAGTATTTTGATATCAATTTTCATTATGAGACGTGATGATGTTTAACAGTTAAATTTCATGATTTTATTTTAGTACCAAATTGACATGCATTCTGTTTATTTCAGAATTTTAGTTTGTCTGCATGTATACTATAATAATTTCTCAGTAATTACCATGAATTGAGATACGGTTATAACAATTCTAGAAAGACCTTGTATTGTGGTTTGATCTGGAATCAGATCAGATGTGTCCTAGGTTGAAAGATCAGTGCAGATGGTTGATAAGAGTATCAAGAAACTAAAAAATCGTGAGATACCTTTAGAGAAGGTTTTGTGGAGAAACCACAACTTAGAGGAAGCCACATGGGATTTTTGGGGTTAGATGTGCGTAACAAGTTTCCTTTTCTCTTTTAGGAATTTCGAGACGAAATTCTTATAAGGGAGGGAGATTGTTATGACCCATATTAGGGTTAGTCAATAAATACCTCGATTACGTGAAGCACCTCAGTTAGTGCTAAGCACTCTGTTAAACATCATGGATAACCAAGCTAAGCTATGTCGTGAATTAATAGTTGAGATGAAATCATCCGAGGTATCTAATGACAATTTCAGTGTTAAATTGTTGAGTTAAGTTAAATTCCATGGTGCAATTGGTGCTTTGACTAGTTGTGATAAGATACTAATTGATATTTCTTGCTTCGAGGTCGTAGTGGATTCTGTGATCGATGTTTTGCAAAAAGAATTATCTGATTCGGACCCTCGAGGCAGAAGTTACACCCTTTTTAGTTTTCTTGGACCTAGGTTGCAATTTTTCCATATGTTAGGTTAATAACCTTATTCCATTCTTTGGTTTCCCTTTTACGCTTATTATCTTCTTCACCCAGCCGACATAACAGAACCAGAACCGCTTTGAAGCGGCGCCCGAACAGAAGCGGAAAGGGGCTGATTTTGGGGCGACCTAGGATGATTCAATCGGCCATTTATCTTCGTCTTCCGCTTCTCTACCTTCCCTCTTCCTCTTCCCCTCTATCCCTTGCCCTAACCACAGCCAAACAAGCAGCGACCTGCTAGGGCGCCGCCCAGCAGGGGCCGCCCAAGCTACAGCTACGGCGTCGGCTAGAGGGGGAAAGGGGGGGGGGGCGATTTCGAGCCCTAGCATCTGTCACAGCTCCGACCAGCCGCACTTAGCTTTCCACCTTTCTTCTTCCTCCACCACCCTTCCTCCCTCTTCACCCATTTTCGCCCACCAGCCACCTGAACCAGAAGTAGCACGACTAGCAGCAGCTGCTGCAGCTACGACGCCGACTAGAGGGAGAGTAGGGCGAGCCAACAGCTCCCAAACTGCCGCCCAATTTTTTGTTTTTGAGGTCCAAGCTGCCAGCCACAGCTCGCCCAGCCATCTAGGGGCGGCACCCCATCTAGCAGCTTCAGCTGCGTGGAACTGCAACCAGCAGTAATGGCTTTAGCCACTATGGGGCACAGCCAACATCCCGATCCATTGCCTTAGAGGCTGACCTCGAGGTCCAGACACAAACTCGCCGTTCATAGCCATGATTCAGTTTCCAATCGAGCCCTTATTCTCCAATCTAAGTGGTGCGTGAAGTTGTTGTTGCAGTTGGACCGTGAATGGAGGAAATTCCATGGTTGAAGACAACCAAAAATAGGCCTCTAGACGCAATTCCGGACGAACCCGGACAGTTCGAAACGCTGTGAGTAGTAGTTCATTCAGAAATCATTATTTAACTCAATTTAAATGCTTAATTGCTTCTGTATCAGTTAGTATAACTTTTAAACAGTGTAGTACATACAATAGAATATGTTAGATTCATTGGAACTTGAAATACTTAATATGCTTAATGAAATTGATGAACTTTCATGTATTATGGTTGCAATGTGTTTGTTGATTTAAAAATGGATATTTAGCATGGAAACTGGATAAATGATACTGAATCATGTTTAAGGATGACAAATGTTATATATGTGCTTCAAGAAATGTTCAGAATGTGCAGTAAGTATGGAATGTGATATTCTTGTTTTAAATGGTTATATGTTAATCAGTTAATAGACTTAGGTGCCCCAACACCGTATAACCCCATTGTGCGGTCTGTACCTTTGGGGTGAAACGATCGATCTAGCCCTGAGTCTAGATGGTCGGCGACCACTGTGCAACAATAATCTGTGTGTGTGTCACGGTGGCACTGGAGTAATATAGGGTTATCCAACACCAACCAGTTGAGTAAATCTGGTGGTAACCCTGTGTTGACTCCCTGCGCCTGTGTACTCAGGTTAGAGGAGGAGTCTAGAGCACTCAGAGTTAGTGCAGTGAGGCCCTTGAGTGCCTAGGAACTGCAGTGAGGCCCTTGAGAGCCTGAGAGTGCTGTGAGGCCCTTGAGTGCCTGAGGCCCTTGAGAGCCTGAGAGTCCTATGCCGACCAGGACGGGAAGTCAGACTTAGCATTTCCCGGGTGTGTCGCTAAGTCTTGTACGGTGGGATCGTAGTTCGCTACAGATCTTCATATGTAGAGTGCACTGCATATGTTTGGGGCATAATAATATAAATATGTAATCATATAGGATCACAGTAAATTAATATTATCCGAACTTTTATGCCAATTCATTATATATGTTTATTGGTTTAAATTATCTGTTGTTGCATAGAAATGCGATTATATTCTGTAATCTGCTATGTCATTACAACTGCCCTGCTTGTACTGTATTTATGTTTATTTCAATTTTATAAACCTGATGAGTTGTTTAGTGATAGCTAAATGAAATGCTATTCACTGAGCGAGTAGGCTCATACCTCTACTCAAAACATTTTCAGGTCATCATCAGCAGCAGGAAATCTGAAGGATCCTTTCATCCTAACGCTTAGTCTGTAGAAGGTATACGTAGTTAGTAGTTAGAGGTCTCTTAGTCCTTTCCCCTCGATCTTTGGGACATGGTGTGGGGTGAGAGAGAAGGTGTATAAAGATGTAATTAGCTGTTATGATTTATTTTATGTCGAGCAATGTAATATGTTGTAGTCTCTGTTTATATTGCTAGTCAGTTTTAAATAAAAATGCTTCCGCAGTTTGTTTAGATTTAGTTTACAGCATAAATCAGATTATCTTTTTAATGTCTTTAAAATGTTTTAAAAAGCTTTGAGTGGTTTGGCTTGTGTGTAATCCTTCCGTCACGCCCTAATCTCGTGATTTGTGGGTAATGCGAGATCGGGGTGTGACATGCTGCTCCTTCAGAATTCTACTCGGGAGGTTGCCAACGAGGGATTGAATGGCTAATTGGGGGCTTGCCATAGTTGGGGGTTGTCTCTTGTGTAGATCCGGGGATGACTCCCACTCTCATATGTTCTTCAATTGCAGTTTCACTCGCTATCTTTAGAGTAGGTGCTGGTTGAAATTGGGGTGGGGTGGGGTGGCTCCTAATACCCTGTTGGATGGCATTTATGAAATGCTGGTTTGGACCAGCAGTAATACACATATGAGGCATTTTGTTGGCCTTTGTTTCACCGGCCTTTGCTTCCTTATTTGGAAGGAGCGTAACAGTAGACTACATGGGAAAAAGGACATGTATGTCCTTGTTGTGTTTGATACTTTTGTTTCTTGTTTTAGGATGGCTTTCAAAGCTAATCCTAAGATTGATAGAGGGGTCAGTAGGGAGGTGCTGGCCCGGTGGGATTTTGTAGCTTAACCCACTTGTATAGTATATGATGGCTTACACCATCTATACACTTTTTTGTTGATATAGTAATACTTTACCTGCTCCAAAAAAAACACTCCTATAACATAGATGTGATATTTTATAGATCACATGTTAATTAATCACTCTAGGATCAAACTGTCATCAACAACATTAAATCTTAATACATGACCTTAATGGTTTTATATATAAATTCATGCCTCTTTGATATTGTAAGGCCACACAATCATGGAAATTGGTAGTAAATAAATCATAAAGGCAACAAATGATGAATTTGTACTTATATTAATACAATATCTAAATCTAAAAATGTAGAGAAGAAAATTGGGATAGTGGGAAACTCCCCATACCCTATTATCAAATACTTTCTACCCATAGGAAAGTAGTAGAGTTAAGAATGATAGAAGGAGATATTATGAATAGAGAAATATTGAAGATGAGAAATGTCGTGGTGAGTGATACACCTCCATATGATAAATGGAATCTCTAGTAACATTCACTGGTAGAGTTTATCTTCCACTTTATCCTTGGAGGGTTGTTTGAATCTATATTAATGACAAGGATGTGAACCATTTCCTTGGAAGTGCATGGAATTGTTTTTGTGCTATTCATGAAAGTTTCAATTTGATATAATTTCATCTGAATACTGGGGATTTGTTTAGTGCATAAAAGTAGCATTCTATTAGAAAGAGAACTAGATAGGATGGACATTCATTTGGTAACAAATAATCCGATTAGGCCAAAAAATTATGTTTATAAGATAAGTAATGTTAGGGCCCTTACGTCACATATATATTTATGATCCATGGACACCCAGCTCCTGATTGCAGCTACTAGTGCAAGGGTGGCTACATCACCTTAGACATCCCTTTCCAACATGCCAAGACTGCATGACTCAAGCCTGGCATGCTACTTGACCATGTGAGCCCCACCTATGAGGTAGAACATGCAACCAATGAGAGATTGACTCTACCTCTGTAAATATCCGCTCTCCTACACTCCTTTCATTTCATTTGGCAGAGGTTCAATAGAGATTAGAGATGCCAGACGAGATTTTTGGATATTAGAGTCGATGGGAGTCCATTGAGATTGACATCCATAGAATTTTCATGGATGTATGTTCTAGGATCGATGTTCCTTGGTCTGATCTAGAACCATTAATCATTTTCCTTGCTTCTCTTGTGTATGATTCTTGCTCTTTTACTCACTTCACTAGTACAGAATCGACCTTTAGTGTCAGTTATTTAAGGCCTTTGGCATCGATTTCAAAGAGACACCCAAGTGGGTGCCACTAAAAGTCAAAACCTTCAGCGTCGGTTTCAACATCGACACCATAACCCTTCCCACCACCAAAAACACACCAGCAAGGGCAGTATAGGCGTCGGTTATTTAATAAAATTGACATTATATCCAGGTCAAAGACGTCAGCATTTCACAAAAACCGACGCCATAACCCTTCCCCCCACCAATAAAATGTGCCAGCAAGGGCACCATCAGCGTCGGTTTGTATATATAACCGACACTTAATCTAGATAAAGGTGTCGGTTTTATACTAATAACTAACACCATATAGATGTCGGTTTCTGCTAATAACTGATGATGTATGTCTTTGTTGTCGGTTTTATACTAATAAGCGACACCTGTGTTCTGATTTTTTTTTCTTATCAATTTTCAGGCCTACTATATGGCTGGTCAGCCGGATGCAGAACCTACAGTTCAATTCTGATCTACAAGTTTACAACATCCATTGATATTAGCCAACAACAGGCAACAAACCTGCAAAAGTAACAAGATGGACAACAATTTATGATCACACACATGTATAAGAACATTGAATTCATATTATTTTTCATCACACATATGTAGAAACCAGTAGCTCCCTTTCAAATTTCCTCCATTTTCACACACATTTAGCAACCTACAGTTCCATTCATTTCATCTCTTTTCACATTCAGACACATGTAGAAACATTCATGTATTGATCATCTTCACATTCACACATATGACAATTCAAAAAAATTCATTCACATGTCATCAAATACAAAAATAATTATGAGAACAAAGTTTATATATATCATTCTTTATTATTATCGTCATTAGTATCCCAATCATAATAAAAAACTCCCACTACTTGTAAGGCTTTTGGCCATTGTTCTCTTACATTATCTAATTCTTCCATCGTATAGGTAGTATGTACATCTAATAACTTTTCACCTATAGTGAAGTCACTAGTTTTAAACACCTTCAAAGAGAATGACGTATATATATAATTAATAATATATAATAAGATTGATATATTTCATATTATTTAATGAGACTATATATAATACATGTTGTATGGTATCAATTTCCATTGTATCATGTTTGATAATTAGGTCCATATATCGAATCACATAGTATGCACATGCCTAGACATTGTCTTGTTTAGAACACTTTAAATTGAAACATACAAAATGTTCAAAAACACAAACAAGCACAGTTCACATCAATAATATATACATTGGAGTTGGGAAATTACTTTCACATTCTCCCAATTTAGTAATTGTTTCTTTTTCTTGGAGATGTTGGAGATGTTTCCTCTAGCTTTTTTAACTCTCTTAAAGCACTACATGTTAATGTAACACATTAAATTGCATAATAAATAGTGATGTAATAAAAGATGTTAACAGATATAAAAATATGAAATATTTCTCACGTGAATAATAGCCTTTTCATTGGGTGTCCATATAATGTGTCCAATTCCTTCCCCGCAGGATCTAGATAATAAACTGTGCACATCTTGGGGACAATAGCCAATAACTCCCAATGCCTACCACTAGAGGTAAGAAAGTTAAAATTAATAACTCAAAATCCACAATAAAAATGTAATTTTCTTAAGTCCAAATTATAAGAAAAGTAAACTTACTCAACATTGAATGGAGTTATTATCACCATCTTCTTTTTTTTACCAAAATATTTAAAAGTAGCACAGCAGTATGAGGTAATTGATGAAGGGTCGTTATCTACAAGACTAATCAAAGATGGAACTAGAAATCCCACATGGGAAAATGAAAAATCTTTACAGGTCATGTGTAAGTGGATGCAAAACATGTATTACATATGCATTAATATATAAGAAACCAGATCACCGTATATAAAACAAGGTATATGGATGTAAAAATAAGATCTCACCATATCCATAGCTTTATCATAGATGTATTCAGCCAATCATAATGAAACAACTCCAAAATATCTTGTATAAATAGATTGTTATCGTATGATTCACCTACAGCATCCTCCAGAATAGAAACATTTATAAGACAATTTGGGTTATGTTCGCCTATCCATACTTCCATACCCCTACAATTAGGAACTAAAGAGGTGTATAGGTCCCTTTGAAGCCAACTAGGTACTTCAGGAGGTGGAGGTGGAGGCCGAGATGTAGTCGGTGTCTTCCTTTTAACCTGTATATATAATTTCAGATCAATTGACTCATATATACACACTAACAAATTAACATAATGTAAATTTACCATACAATATTAGTATAGACGACATCCATTTTGGGCCACAATATCACTTCACCTTCGGCCTCACCAAGTGTTTCATAATCTGGGTGGGCATATGGCAATGGAAGATCCCTCCAATTGGGGAGTATATGTATCGGGCTCACACAAACCGCACCATCTGGTACTGGGGTCCCATGAAACATGTCCCCTAGAAGGGGTGGGCAAGCCTTGACCTCTGCAACGATAGATTCTTGACTTTTTAGACGACATGTCTTCAACCCCTACAAATTTACGTAAAGAATGTTATATGCATATATACATAAACATATCATCTTGAAAAGACTACCTACTATGTCATAAAAATACTTAAAATAGACATGCTAGGTGGTGGGTTTACATGATTACTCCCAACCACCTCTAAAGTAGGAGAAGAGCGGCATGCCACAGGTACTGTCTAAGTGGCAATCTGAGATGCCTGTCACTTGCTAATTGCTTCATGGAGTCTCTTATCAAGTGCTTCCTCGACTCTCATATCAATTAACTCATCTACTTATACATCGAAAAAAGAAATGCTAGCTTTTGATTATTGAATTCCCTTTCACAATAACATTTGAAAAAAATAATAGGATACCTCAACATTTGATAATCCCGCTTTTGGGACAGGTTTGCACTGTGATGGCCAAACAACACTTTTATACCCCACACCAGCTCCTGCACCCCTAACACGTCCAGGATGCTCTGGGTTACTAAGAGCAACTATCAATTCATCCCTTGTACCCTCAGGGATGAACTTTCCTTCCTTCCTCTGCTCGTGAAGCTCCCGCTAATCGCCGTCAATAGAAATTGGTAAGTAAACGTAACAATAATCAATATTGATTGCTCTAAGAATTGAATTTTACCATTTTTGTAGCCGCCTCAGCAGTTGTGGGCTTGGTTATATCTCCTTTCTTATTTTGCCTCCCAGCTATCCACATAGCATGGCGAGGCAGAAGTGTGGGACCAATAGTAGAGGACTCTGTAGTTTCTTGAGTAGCAGCAGACTGAGAAGTAGACTCAACTTGTAGTCTTTGGTGAATGCCAACATAGCCTTTTGGACCCATCCTGTGGTCATGTACATTTAGTGCACGCCTTGCTCTTTGAGCATCACTGATAGCCTTGTTAGTAAGCACATTGATTTGGTTAGTAACAATAAAGGTTAATCTTGAATAGGTGAATACATAAGAATATATATTAATTAAATTGGGAGTGGCGCTTAATACCTTAAATTCATCAGTTTTTCTTTTGGTAACAAATCCTCCCAGTCATTGGGGTCTAGGTAGTTCCATTGCTCAATGGCTTTCATCCTCGTCTTCTCAACATCTCTTATGTAATCTCAGGTGAGATTTGTCCTATAGTTCCTTAGGACCCTCCCACAGCATTGTATCACACATTTATGATGCAACTTTTCATCTAGTTCAAATATACTCCGCAAAATAGAATTGTTATTAACTAGTATCCAAAAAATTGGTAATCTATAAAATAGAATTGCAAATAATAATAGCTCACACATAGTTCCTTCCATACGAAGTCTTTCTTCCCCTTAGGAACTTTATGCCAAGATTCTACATTAGGACTACAATGGCTATGAGTAAGAACCCCAAGATATGAAATAAATGTGTTGCGGTTCACTCCAATTGGATTTCCTGCATGATCAAAATCCGCACCTAGTTTGGGTCCATTGGCCCTTTGTTGTAGTAACTTGTTCATCATAATGATGCCCCTCACTTTTTCAATTTTTTTTTGTTGCTCATCAAGTGCCCCAAGTTCTTCAGGGTGTACATCATCAACCTAAAATTTGACAAAATAAACACACTTACATGATATAACTATAAATGGGCATATAGATAGAAATATAGGATATATTTTTAAAACTTACATTGTGAGGTCGCGCATTGATATCCTCACCCTCACGGTAATCATCATCACAGTCATCATGCTCATGCTCAACCATATGAAAATTCACATTCACATTGTAAAGTTCACATTGTAAAGTTCACATTCAGAAAAATAAAACATATAAAAAAATATAAACATACATGCCTCTAATATTGCGATCTTTTATCAATTAACAATACTTCATTTTGATCTCCGCGCACATAGAAGTCATCATTAGCTTCAATATTTGGTGGTGTTGGTAACCCAAATGAGAATGGACTGGAGTCATCATACTTATCATAGTACTCTTCTTCATCAACATGATCTTCAATAAACTATCTTTTACCATGAAGAACAATCGACCATTTATCATTTATAGGATCATTGATATAAAATACTTGTTTCGCCTGTGATGCCAATATGAATGGTTCACCCTTCTTGCCAATCTTTTCAAAGTTCACTAATGTGAAAAACAATTCATACACTATAACTCCTTTGGTGTTATCAACCCAATTACATTTAAAGAGCGGAATTCTGAAATCTACGTATGCAAAATCCCATATGTCTTGAATGACACTGTAATATGACATTTTAGCTTCATGTAGACTCTTATCCTTTGCACTTGCAAAAAACAATGAAGACGCTTGAAGGGTGACCCCACTATTTTGGACGACACTCTTATCATCTTAACACTTTGTGTAATATGAGAATCCATTTCTGTCAAACCCTTCATAAGACATAACATTCAATTTTGGTTTAAAGGCGAGGCATTTGATAGTTTCAGTAAGATTATTTGGTGTTTCAGATAGTTGATGTAAGACTTTATCATCAAACCACTTAATAAATGTCTTGTTATGCTCTCTAGCAAGCCACATTGAATTGGCTCGAGGATCTTGTCTCTTGATGAAATTGGTATGTTCCTCGATATAAACACTCACTTCGTCGATGTTGTGTAAAATATATAAGTGACCTTGTTCCAACTACTCACGGTTGATTACTTTCATCCGTGATCCCAAAATTCCTTTGCCAAAATGCTCCTCAATATTCTTGTCATTAACAGGAGCGTCATTACCACTCCGAAAGTCATTGCCAAAATACATAACCTCTCTCATCACATAACCCTCAATAATACTCCCTTCAGGTGATAACGGTTTCGAGCATCACCTTTTAAAAATGTTCGTGTATTATTCAAAGGGATACATCCAATGCAAGAAAATTGGTCCCAACATTTTCACTTCCCTAGTCAAGTGGACAACAAGATGTACCATGATATCAAAGAACGAAGGAGGAAAATACATCTCAAGCTGACATAGGGTAACAACCACTTCTCTTTGCAATTTATCGAGAGTATCAGGGTCAATAACTTTGCTGCACAGACTGTTGAAAAAGAAATAAAGTCTGGTGATTGCAAACCTTACATGCTTCAGCAATATAGATTGAATTGCCACAGGCAATATTTGTTGCATTAGAGTGTGACAATCATGAGATTTAAGACCTATCAAATTTAGATCTTTCATTGATACCAATCTACGGATGTTGGATGAGTAACCCTGTGGCACCTTAACATTTGCCAAGCATTCACAAAAAGCTTTCTTATCCTTTCTAGACACATGTAACAATCAAGAGGTAAGTATATTCTCTGATCGCTACTAACTACTTCTGTTAATTCTTTCCTTATTCCCATTTCATGTAGGTCCATTCTGGATTTTATCCTGTCTTTAGTCTTACCTGGTATATTCAATAGAGTACCAATGACGCCATCACAGACATTTTTCTCAACGTGCATGACATTGATACAATGCCTCACTGCCAAAGAAGTCCAATAAGGAAGATCTCAAAATATTGACTTCTTCTTGAATAAAGATTTGTCACTCCGTGTGGTCATGGTACATTGTGATCTCTTACCAAATTCATTGGAAAAGTCTTTTACTCTTTCATAAACAACCTCCCCTGGTAGAGGTTTAGGTGCACTTCGTTCCTCATTCTGTCCATTGAATGCTTTTCGCAACCTATGATACAGATGGAATTTTGGAAGAAACCTTCAATGACCAACATATACAGTCTTGCCACCATGTTTTAGTCATATTGAATCAGTGTTCTCTTCACATATAGGACACACTTTAGATCCTTTGACACTATATCCAGACAAATTCCCATATTCTTGAAAATCATTAATAGTGCAAAACAACATAGCATGCAGACAAAAATGTCTCTCTTAGTGAAGCATCATAGGTCATCACACCTTCACCCCATAGTTTCTTTAACTCATCAATCAGAGGTTCAAGATAAACGTCGATATCATTTCTAGGTTGTTTAGGGCACGATATCAACAACAACATCATAGCGTACTTATTTTTCATACACAACAAGGGTGGAAGATTGTATATAACAAGCATAACTGGCCAAGTACTATGTTGGCTGCTCAATGTCCCGTACGGATTCATCCCATCTGTACAAATCCCAAGTCTTAGATTCCTGACTTCTTCACCAAATTTAGGGTACAATAAATCAATCTTCTTCCACTGTGGAGAATCAGACGCATGCCGTAGGATCCCATCATTATTTTTCTTAACATCTGCATGCCACCTCAAATTCTTTGCATCTATCGAACTGGCAAACAGGCATTGAAACTGTGATATTATAGGTAGATACCACATCACCTTGGCAGGAGAACCAGTTTTGGACTCCCCCGAAGTTGTTAATTTATACCTTGACACACCACATTTTGGATAATCTTTCAAATCCACATAGTCCTTTTGAAATAATACACAATCATTTGTGCATGCGTGTATCTTCTTGGCCTCCATTCCCATTGGGCACAACAATTTATTTAACTGGTATGTTGAGATTGGAAGCTCATTTTCTTTAGGAAGAATTTCTTTCAACAAAGACAACAATGATGTGAAGCTTTTGTCGCTCCATCTATTATTAGTTTTCAGCTTAGACAATCTCAACACAACGCTAAGCTTCATAAGCTTAGTACAACATGTGTATAATGGTATCTCAGCATCATGCACAATGTATCTAAACATGGGAGGTGGATCGATGTGCTCTACCCCACAACTATCTAGCATCACATCAGCGGTGTCTACTTGAATTGGTTCGTTCACATCTGAGTCATCAGAGGCAATTTCTTCTTCCACGCAAGCACTGCTATCGACATCCACTAATTTCAAGTTTGAAATATCTCCATGCCAATGTCATTTTGTATAGCCTTGTACAATCTCGTTGCACATGACATGACTTTTGATTTTGTCACCAGTGCTGACTTTCAAGTTGTACCATAACGCCTGCATGGATAGTAGAACCTATCTCTAGGTTGTTTCCTATGTTCCTCAGCAAATCTAATAAATTGATCAAGATCAAAAATAAAGTCTGGGCTACAGCGATTTGGAATGGACATCCATGATCTATCCATTCTATGATCAAAGATAAAACAAGTACATATTAGGGTTTAGGGTTAAAATATTAGGTCTTATATATAATAAATGTGTACCACCTATCCCATTATTGAACACCTAATCTCACCAGTAAGTGTATAATGTGTATTGGGTTTTCAAGAAAATTTCGGCAGCATTTACCTACTATTCTCCAAGTACATATGTACTTAGAGAACAAATGGGGAAATGCTACTGAAATTTTCTTGAAAACCCAATACACATTATACACTTACATCCTAAGTGAGATTAGGTGTTCAAGAACAGTCCCAAACCAGGGACTATCAAAGATTTTCTCCTAATAAGTAAATCTTGGACGGGTTTCAAGGCCAACAAATACATGTATGTTTTCATTCTTATACCTACAATCCTAGTTTCATCATTCATATCCTAAGTTTTGTGTAACATCATTTAATCATGCTTGTGAGTAAACACTAAATAGTAAATAAACCATGATTCCATATATCAAATATTTGAATCAAAATGAAGCCTAATGGAACATTGGAGAGTGAGAATATTATACCTCACTTGAAGGTTGAAGAAGAAATATTTGCAAATCAACAACAAGTCAACAGCACCTGTAACAACACGAAGGCACGATTCAATTCTATTATAATGTATTAATTAAGGGTCAATCTTGAAGTTTTAACTAGAGCTTCATATATCAACATACATAGTATGTCATATTTCAAGTCAAGATTTAGGCATTTAATCACCTTAGGGCGCATACATGATTCACAAGATATTTGGGTGCACAAAGAATAATATATGTTACTGATTTAGGAGTTCACATAATCATTTTAGAAATAGAAGACCCACATGTGAGTTAAGTTTGATATTCAACATCAATGTATCTTTAATACACATGTTTCAAGGTTCAAAGCACATAATCAAATCAAATTAGGATGCTAGAATGGACAAGTTTGAATCTTATTTCAACATGCATCAAAATTTACTAAATTAGGTCAAGCATGAGGATTAGACAAGTTAAAACTGTACATTAATGCTAATAAGTAGATAAATGAATAAAAACCAGTAGATAATAAATAAAAATCAGTAGATAAGTAAATACTAATAAGTAGATAAGTAATTTGAAAAATTAGTAGATGATTAAATAATTTGAAAAAGTAGATGAACAAATAAAAAGGCCTAAATTTAAATAATGTGATGAATCAAAAATCATTAGATGAACAAATCAGTAGATAAGTAAATACAAATCCGTAGATAAGTAAATATAAATCAGCACATAAATAAATACAAATCAATAGATAAGTAAATACAAATCAGTAGATAAGTAAATACAAATCAGTAGATACATAAATACAAATCAGTGGATATATATATTCAAATCAGTAGATAAGTAAATTCAAATCAGTAGATAAGTAAATACAAATCAATAGATAAGTAAATACAAATTAGTACATAAGTAAATACTAATCAATTGATGGAAATCAGTAAAATAAAAAACTTTGTTACATGTATTACTTCTAGGCATCTAGGTTGAGGTGGGCCTTGGGCCGCTAGGCCACCTAGGCGCCGCCTGGGCGCCTGCCTGTACAACACAGAGTTCAAGATATGTAACCTACCTAGCAGTAGGGGAAGCAGAGGCTAGCTCCGGCGAACTCATGCTCGAGCTCTGATGGTGCAGCAGCTCCTCAGACGACCTTCACAACTGTGACGACCTTCACAGTGGCGATGGCTGGCGGCTGGAGGAAGAGGCCCGAATGGCGGATGGAGGAAGAGGACCGGTGGCAGGGAAGGTAGACTGGTGACTACGGCCAGCAGGCGACAGAGCACGGCCAGTAGGCAGCGGAGGGCAGGGACGGCCGCCGGAGGAGCAGCAGGCGGTGGAGGAGCAGTAGGCGGTGGAGGACCAACAGGTGGTGGAAGAGCAGTAGGCGGCAAGTGGCGGAATCGCTACAATCGCCAAAGACCTAGTAAAATCGCGATGAAATAGAGAAAATGGGAAAGACTATGTTTCGTGTGTGGGTGCTATTAAGTTAACCATCGTCGTCGGTTGTTTCAAAAACTGACACCTAAGATCCAACAGCGTCGGTCACAAAAAAAAACTGACACCTATGTTCAATCATATTCGTCGGTTTCAACTAGAAAAATTGACGTCTATCTACATATGCCAACAAAGAAAAAGTTCTTGAATTACGACCATAGTCGTCGGTTTCCATTGAAAATTGATGCCAATTAGGCAATTTTGGGGGTAAAATTTTCACGGGGACGGCGCGCGAACACACATCGTCGTTGGTTATTGTATGAAAATTGACGACAAAAATGGACCAAATGTCTGTCTCATGAAAAACATGCAGTTGTCAGTTTATTGGTCAACAACTGACGCCGTATGTGAAATTTTTGGAGATAATTTTTTTGCACTGGAAAATTGGATTTGGAAGGCAATTTTAGGCGTCAGTTTCTTATTGCGCAACCGATGCTAAATAAAAAGTGATACCCGTGTTTGGCCGGTCTTCACATATAAATGTCAATTTATGTATTCAGCCGACATTGTAGGGTTTAGGCATCAGTTTCTTGGATACAACTCATGCCTATAAATGTGATGTTATAGGCCATTTCTATACTAGTGCTTTCTTGTTGTTCTTCACGCTCCTTCATCATATGACTGAGCTCTATGTTTTTCTTGGTGTTTTCTTGTTGGAACCCTACACATGTGGGTTGAGAGTTCTCTCTTTTCTTCTTCCTTTCTCTAGTTCCACCCTATTTGCGGAAAATAGGAGAAGTTCTTAGAGGTTTGTTGGGTTGAGCTTGAAGTTTGGGAGCTGATGTCTGGAGTTTTCACCATAGATTTCAATTTCCTTCTCCTCTTTAGGCAAGTTATATAAATTTGAATACATTTTATTCCCACCTTTTGTATGTGTGTTATTGATCTTACTTAAGATTCTTCAAATGCTAAATTATGTCCCTTATAAGTGTTATTTCATAGGAAAAAATAATGACCCAAGCATGTTAACTATATTTTAGACCTTATGTACATTATTTTGCTGAACATTGAGCTAGTCTTTAAGTATAAAAGACCTAAAACTCAAAATATCAGTGCTTGAACTAATGTTATGGTGATGGAAAAATGGTTGGATGAAACCTTAATACATAAAGTAACTTATTCATGATAAATATTGAATGTTGATGATGGAATTACATGAAGTAGTATTGTGTAGATCGTAGTGATACTTATGGCATGTTACACTCAAGTTGTTGGTGAATCCTTTGATAACCAAGGATGATTACTTTCTCTATGAAGGAGTGTATGTAATTGTTTAAATACATTTTATATCTTTTGAGGTTGCAAATCCCAATAAATTATGTACAAATTGTTTAGTGTTCTTACATAATTTGATTGATGCAGTCAAAATGTAATAAATTGAATAAGGTAACCAAGTGTAACCTTAATCATGTAATTTCCTAAGTATGTAGAACTATTCTGGTGTCAGGACTTGTTGCATAGTGAAAAGAGCAATCCGAAAGGAGCTTGGGGTGTATACTTTTGAGTATATGCTAGTGTAGGGAGGATATACCCTTGTTATCCCGATCCCAAGCTTTTGGAGAGTGGTTGAGGCAGTGTATTAGAGATGATATATGTTGAGAGCGCCTACGGTCATAACTCAAGATTTGAAGGTTGTATACCCTAGTTTCTAGTGTTGTTCTTGTATACCCAGGATGGAGTATGTTGTTTAGGAGTTGGGAAGATATGCCACTACGTCAAACTTGTATGACCGAGGGGAATAGATCTTTAGGATTCCATTCATCCTAAACCTTATAAGAGGTTCATTTTGATTTCACAATGGTTAGCTAGTAGTTTTAGTGGTACGCCTCAAACTACCTCGATTTTAATAAAATATGTAACTCAGCCATGTAGTATAACTATTAGGGTTACTTATTAAATCACATTGGATGATATTCCTTGCTATGTTTCTTTTGATTTGCGGATATTGAATAATGTGGTAAGAGAAATCAACAATACTTATGATTCTATCTATGCCTAATGTTAATGCAAGTTAAACATGCTTTCAACTCTATAATATTATTTACTTTAATTGCTTATATATAATTCTGGTAAGAAATAGATATTTTTTGAATTATATCTCTCACGGGGGCATGTGTCTCACCTCGTGGGTCACCACATCTTTTTAGGTGGTCATCAGTGCCGTCAGATGTCGAGTTATGAGGAGGAGAATTTTGAAGATCTGTAGAGTCTGAGAAGGTTGGTTAGGTTGTATATAGTCCTAGAGTCATCCTTGTACTCTCAAGTCTAGGCTGAGAGTTTTGTATATCATGCATATCGACTTGAGATTTTGATTGTACGCCATACAGTGTATAATGCAAATGTTGTAATTATGTGAGAAACACATTTTGTATATTGGTTATGACCAATGCCACTAAACTTCTACAAATCTACATGGTATGATATATGTGAGGTTGAACCTCTGTGTAAAGTGTTTCTTATGGAATGATGGAAACTCTATTCAATTGTAATTTTGTACCTTTTCATTAATAGTGATAATTAGTATTTGATTGATATTTTGATGTTGGTACTTTCATTTAGCATAGTGGGTTTCCACATTTTGTGGCATTATACATTTAGGTTCGCTAAGTCTACAGAGATATATGACTAAGGTTGTTTTGTCTGTTCTTAAAATTCAACAAATTGAACCATTGGTTATGGTTGTGTAGATATGTCTAGAGAATGTGAAGAACATGCTGAGAGCAGCTTCATGGTGCCTGGAGATGGTGATAGGAAATGAGTACCAAATGGAGGAGTACCTGAAACGAGGCTAGAACAGCCTGTTCCACCTCTATTTGACCCTTTAACCATAGATGATGTAGCCTTTCAATTTGTGTTTGAATAGGTAATGACAACGATTATGCATATGGCAGATAGGGAGCCTGCACCTCAACCAAGGGCACTTGCTCCAAATGCGGAATCTTTGGGACTAGGGAAGACCTTTAATAGGCTAAAGTGAGTGGGAGCCACCAAATACAAGGGAACAATTGACCTAGTAGATGTGGATATGTGGTTGAAGAGTTGGGGAAGGTATTTAGGATCTTGAACATCTCTATGGAGGACATGGTGAAGCATGTAGTTTATCTTCTAAAGGGTAGTGTTGGCTATTGGTGAGCCATTCAGGAGGATAAGACACCAGGTGAGGTGGTCAGTTGGGAGGAGTTTTGATGGGAGTTTGTCATCTGTTACTTCCCAGAGACGTATATGGTGGAGAAGATGGCTCAATTTGAATGGTTGCACCAAGAATCGTAGTCTACCAATGACTACAAGGTGAAGTTTATGGAGTTGTTAAGGTTTTGTTCTCACATGACAACCACAGAGAAGGAGAGGATTACAAGGTTTGAGAAGGTCTTGAACACCCAGTTGGTAAGGACAACATATGCTTTAGATTCTCGTGAGAAGTTCTCTACCTTCATGGAGTTTGTAAGGAGGATAAAGAGGATATCTATGGCGCAGAGAGGGGCTAGTCCCAGGATGAGGTCTTCTCAGTTCCAAGGATCATCATCTTCCAGTTTCAAGAAGCCAATGTTTTTTTCACCGCAGTACCAACAATATTAACCAAGGTTAACCTTTTCTGAGCCAAGGATACAAGTACAATTGAAGTGGTCTCCCATCAAGTGGATATGTCTTAGCTTTCTAACAGTTGGGGTGAACATTTCTTGTTCACTGTCATGATAGGGCCATCCAAGCCACAATATGATATAAGGACGTGCTAGAAATATGGAAAGGTTGGCCATGTGAGATGTTGTTTCCCTATGAAGAACTAGGAGACTACACAACAAGAGAGGTAAAGACAACAAGGCTCACAGTAGCAACAACAATTCAATAGTGGTGGTGGTAGAGGATGTGGCTAGTCTTCGTAGGCAGAGTCCTCAGGACCAACTAGTTGAGGTTGAGGATCAAAATCAGCAACAATAGATTCTACGACATGAGTCAGCTGAAAGGAGTGATCAACCCATAGGTTGTGATATGTTAGTAGGAACTTTTTCATTCTAACTTATCTTATTCCTCTTCTTTTGTATTTATTTTGGTTGACCCAGGTGTGATGCACTCATTTATCACTAGTGAGGGGATAAATAGATGTAACATGTCTGTGTGTAGTAGAGATGATATCCTCTTGTTAGGAACTCCTTTGGTCAGTTCTATTATGTTGTGGGCGGTGTCTCCATCTTGCGTTCTTTTTTCTTAGGATGCAACATTCAAGTGGTTTTCATGCCACTTGATATGCATGGGTTCGATATGATCCTAGGGATGGATAACTTGGATAAATATATGGTTGTTTTGTATTATGGTTTCAAAGTCACAATGTTTAATGATGGTGTTCTCTCATACTTTCCAAGGAGACATGGAAACTCTTCCTATGTATCTTTTATCGGCTGTGATAGTAGAGAAGGTGATGAAAATATGTGAAGCTTTCTTAGCTCATATGGTGGATACCAAGCTGACAAGTCCTAGTATCTAGGATGTAATTATAGTGAGGGAGTTTGAAGATGTTATTTGTGATGAGTTTCCAGGTGTTTCACCCTTAAGGGAGAATGATTTTGAAATGAATCTAGTTCTTGGTACACAACCCATAGAATAGGAACCTTATAGGATGGATCCAGGTGAGATGAAGGAGTTGAAGAAGTGATTGCATGAGTTGTTGGAGAAGGGTTTCATATGACAGAGCACTTCCCCTTGGGGTTCTCCAGTATGGTTTGTGAAAAATGAGTATTGTTCAATGAGGCTATGCATAGACTACCAACAATTGAATAAGGTCATGGTGAAGATCTAGTAGCCATTATCAAGGATAGATGATCTGTTTCACCAGTTGAGAGGTGATTCAATGTTTTCTAAGATATATTTGAGGTCAGGATATCACCAGTTGAGGATCATGATATATGACATACCTAAAACTACTTTTCTGACTAGGTATGGTCATTATGAGTTCGTGGTTATATCTTTGGGCTAACCAATGCACTGACAGTGTTCACAAACTTGATGAATATAGTGTTCAGAATGTATCTTGATTAGTTCATGATGGTGTTCATAGATGATATATTGATGTGCTCCAGACACAGTTAGTAACAAAAGTAACATCTTATTTAGGCATTAGAGTCGTTGAGATGCCATAGGCTTTATGCCAAGTTCAATAAGTGCAAGTTTTGGCAGACGGAGGTGTCTTTTCTTGGTCATGTTATCTCTATAAAAGGTGTTTGTGTGGATCCTAAGAAGGCAGAGTTAATTTTGGAGTGGGAGCATCCAAAGAAACTGATTGAGGTATGAAGCTTCCTAGGTTTAGATGGTTACTACAAGAGGTTCATCAAGAACATCAGTGTTGTTCCTCTACCTTTAAAAAGATAATTAAGAAGGGTGTTCCATTTGTTTGGGATGACAATTCTCAAAGTTCCTTTTAATTGTTGAAGGAGAAGCTAACAAATTATCCAATTTTCGTGTTTCCAATGCCCGGTAAAGGCTGTATCATTTTTTGATGCTTCGAGGAATGACTTGGGATGTGTGTTGATGCATGATAAGAACATGATTTCTTTTTCTTCTCTAAAACTTAAGAATCATGAAGAGAACTACCTCATTCATGATCTGGAATCAACAATTATGGTTCTTTCCTTGAAGATATGGAGACATTATCTGTATGGAAAGAAGTTTCAAATCATCACAGATCATAAGAATCTTTAGTACATCTTCTCAAAGCAAGAGTTGAACATGAGGTAGAGAAGATGAATGGAGTTGATCAAAGATTACGACTATACAATAGCCTACTATCCAGGGAAGGCAAATGTAGAGGTTGATGATTTGATAAGGAAGAGATCCTCATCTTCATATGATGTTAAAGCACTATTTCATTCATAGTGTGTCACAAACGGGGCATGCTCCTTTTGCTTTCGCAGATGAATGTACAATTGGAGGTTTCTTTGTTGGTAGGCTTGTTGGCACAATTACAGGTGAAGCTGACATTGACACAATAGATTAGAGTTTTGTAGAAGGATGATATTGTGATACAAAAAATAGGCTAGAGTTTGGTAGTAAGAAGAATGATGGATTTCATGAGATATAAGATGGGACAGTGTGTTTTTACCATAGAATAGTGATTCCTGATATTGGAGGCTTGCAGGAGATGGCACTTCAGGAAGAATCATTCCCCATCGTATGCTATGCAACCTAAAAGTACAAAGATGTATCATAACCTCAAGGATTTGTAATATGGCTGACTCTGAAGCATGATGTGGCAGAGTTTGTGGCCATGTATCTAGTTTTTCAGTAGGTCAAGGCAGAGCATCATAAGCCTATAGGAACGTTGTAGCCTTTACCAATTCCCCACAGTGGAAATGGGATCACATAACCATGGACTTTGTTTTTGTTCTTCTAAGGATAGTCAAAGGTCATAATTCAATTTGGTTAATTTTTGATCAGTTGTTAAAGTTGGTTCAGTTTTTTCCATCTAAGACCACCTACACAACAAAGAAGTTGGCACAGATCTATGTGGATGAGAACATACATCTATACAACATACTAGTTAGAATGTTGTCAGTCAGAGGTCCTCAATTTACGAGAAGGTTTTGGGAGCATCTACATACAACTTTGGGAACACAGTTGAGGCTCAGTATAACATTCTACCCATAGACAAATCAATCAGAAAGGACCATACAAAAGTTAGAGGATCTATTGGGAGCATGTGTGCTTTAGTTTCTTTACAATTGGGATGTTCTCCTAAGTGTGATTGAGTTTGCCTACAAAAAATACTATTAGAGGAGTATACACATGGCATCATATGCGACTTTTTAGGGAAGATGATATAAGTTTCCTCTCTACTGGTATGAAGAAGGTGAGTACCATTTTTTGGGTCTTTGGCTAGTGTAGCAGACTACATAGAAGATAAAGGTGATTAGACAACATTTGAAGGCAACACATGATAAGAAGAAATCGTATGTTGATAATCATCATAGATTGTTGGGAGTTCCAAGTTGGAGATTGTGTGTACATTTAAGTTTCTCCTTTGAAGGGTGTGATGAGGTTTGGTAAAAGGGTAGGTTGGATCCTAGGTTTATGGGACCATACCGTATCATAGCACGATTAGGAAGGTGGCATCCAGGTTGGAGTTGTTGCTGAAGTTTCACAAGTTACATGATGCTTTTTATGTTTTCATGATGAGGAAGTGCCATCTTGCAATAGAGCTAACGATACAACAAAAGGAGGCAAAGAGGATCTTACATATGTTGAAGGTCCATTTTTTATCTTAGATAGGTGTGTACAAAAGATTATGAAGAAGGACATAGCCTTAGTTAAGGTGGTGTGGCATCATCGTGGTGTAGAGGAAGCCATCTGGGAGTCATAGCAAGATGCGTATAAAGTACCCATCCTTATTTGCTTAGAATTTTTGGTGGCAAAATCCTTGTTAGGGGTTTATGGTTGTAAGACCCCTAACCATAATTAGCTTATAAACATAGTTGTTTGGCCTAATGGAAACTAAATGATTAATATTGAAAATTAACTATGACTTGTGATGACACTGGATGATGAAACTATGTTTATAGTTTAAATCAAAACATGACTTGTTTGCTCAAGTTATACATATTTATGTAATTTTTGGACCTAAATGTAAATTACCCTTTTCTGGTAGTATGAACATAATTGTGACACTTGCTTGAGTTGATTCATGATGTATATAATTTTTTTCTAATTTTACATCTTCTTTTCTAGCTTTTAAACCTTGAATTGATGAAGTTACATAAGATTAGTGAGGTGGAAATATAGAGTTTCTCAGTTGACGACTTTTTTAGTGGCCACTTGTTTTCTTGGTGATGGATTGCTTTTTGGTGGCCAACGACTTCCCTAGTGGCTAGTTAGTTTTCAGCACCCAATGGATTTTTGGCTACCGACTAGGGTTCTCATTGACCGATGAGGTTGTTGTGTGTATGTGTGTGAGAGGATGACCGATGAGGTTTGGGATGATGAGGTTTTAAGTGAGCATGTGAACCTGATTGATGGGTTTTTGACCAATGGTGTTCGGTGGTCGATGAGTATCCAATGACCGATGACTTCACATTGACCAACATATTTCTCAACTCCCGATGGGGTTCTGATTGATGAATTTCTTGATGAGTAGGTCTATGGGTTTTCTCAGCAGTAAGAGATTATATATAGCTCTATAAATACCCCCTATCCTCCTCTCCTTTCATTTTGTTTGGCAGAGTTTCACAAGATATCATGGGGGCCTGACGAGATTTCTTGAGACCAGAGATTGACTGGAGTCCAACGAGTTCAGCAACCAAAAACTTTTCATGGATACATGTGCTAGGATTGAGGTTCCTTGGACCTATCTAGAGCCAATTATCATTTCCCTTGCTTCTCTCTTATAAGATTCTTGCTCTTTTACTCACTTTCTGGCTGTTGTTCGCCCTCCTTCCTCATGTGGCCGAGCTCTATGGTTTTCTTGGTGGAACACTACACATATGGGTTTAGAGTTATCTCTTTCCTTCTTCCTTGCTCTAGTTCCACCCTATTTGTGGAAAACAAGAGAAGTTCTTAGAGCTTTGGTGGGTTGAGATTGACGTTTGGGTTTTGATTTCGGGAGTCTTAACCTTGGATTTCAATTTTCTTCTCCCTACCATGCGATTTATATAACTTTGAATACATTTCTAACCTACCTTCTGTATGTATGTTATTGACCTTACTTTAGAACTTTTAAAATGCGACATTATGGTCTTTATAAGTTCTATTTCGTATGACAAAATGATGATCCAAGCATGTCAGCTATATTTCATACCTTTATGAACATTATTTTGCTGAACATCAAACTAGTCTTTAAGCATGAAAGACCTGAAATTCAAAATATTAGTTCTTGAACTAGTACTATGGTGACATAAAAATGGTTGGAAAAAACCCTAATAAAAAATTAGCGTATTCACAATAACATTGAATGTTAATGATACCATTACATAAAGTAATATTTTTCAACCATAGTGATACTTATGGCTTGGTACACTCTAGTTGGTGGTCAATCCTTTCATGAACAAGGATGATTACTTTCTTTGTGAAGAAGTTTAAAAAACTATTTAGATACATTTTAGATTTTCTGAGGTTGCAAAGCCTAATGAATTTTGTATGAATCTTTCTAGTATTCATATGTAACTTGATTGATGCGATAAAAATGTAAGAAAATGACTTAAGTAACCAAGTGCAACCTTAATCATGTAGTGTCTTGAGTCCATAGAACTATTCTAGTGTCAAGACTTTCTAGATAGTGAAAAGAGTAACCCAAAATGAGCTCAGAGTCATATACTGTTGAGTATATGCGGGTATAGGGAGGGTATATCCATGTCATCTTGATCTCAAGGTTTGGAGAGAGGTCAAAGTCATGTCTCAAAGGTGATATGCTTGAGAGAGATTGCGGTCGTAACTCAGACTATGAGGGTTGTATACCCTGGTTTCTGGTGTGTCGTGGCCTATACCCGTAACAGACTAGGCTATTTAGTAGTTGGGTTGATATGCCACTACGGCTGACTCGTACTGACTAAGAGAAAGAGCTCTTTAGGATCCTGATTATCCTAGACCTTATGTGGGGCTGACTACGACTTCACAGTGGTCAGATAGTAGTTTGAGTGGTACACCTCAAACAACCTAGGGCTTAAGAAAATATGTAATTCAACTGTGTAGTATAACTATTAGGATTACTTGGCGAATGACATTGGATGCTAATCCTTTTTATGTTATTTGTAAATGATTAATAATGTGGTAAGAGAAATCAACAATACTCATGATACCAAGCTATGTCTAATCTTGATGCAAGTTATATAGTATTTAAACTCTTTAATACTATAGGATTTAACATTTTATTATTTACATAACCCTGGTAAGCAATAGATATTTTTGGAGTTATATCTCTCATTGTACATGGGACTCACCTTGTGGGTCACCACATCTTTTTAGGTGACCGACAGCTCCTTCAGACGCATATTGACAAGGATGAGAAGTTTGAAGATCTGTAGAGTTTGAACATGTTGGTTAGGTTGTATAGAGTCCTAGTGTTGTCCCAGTACTCTCAGGTCTAGGCAGAGAATTTTGTATATTATATATATCGACTCAAGATTTTGATTATATGCCATGTAAAATGTGTAATGCAAATATTATAATTATGTGAACAACACCTTTTGTATACAAGTTATGGCTGAGGCCACTAAACTTCTATAAAGGAACCAGCTGGTATGATATATGTGATGTTGGACCTCTATGTCAATTTTTTCTTATGGAATGATGGAAATTTATTTAGTTTTGATTATGTAACTTTTTTAGAATAGGGATCATTAGGGTTTGATCGACATTTTGATCTTGGTAATCCCATTTAGTGTGGTAGGTTGCCACACGTGACAATTAGTATCAGATCCATAACCCCTCCAAAAGGTGGGGTTCACATGGTCATGTAGCATGCCAGTCTTGAGCCATGCGATCCAGTCATGTTGGGAAGGGATGTCCATGGTGATGTATCCACCCTTGCGCTGCTAGTCGTGTTCAGGAATTGAGTGTCCATGTGACATTTTGGGTTTGTAATAAAATGGAAAAAATATTATGAGGCCATATATTTGAACCTTGATGAGGACGTCAGGGGTCGAAGTGGGGGAGATTGTAACACCCTAGGATTTCAGGGCTGAGATAAAATTATCATAGAGGAAATATTGAACTACCCATATCACCAAGGTGCACCTCCTTTTCATGGATCCCATCACTAAGAACTCCAAAACTAAGTTTGCTCAACTTGGAGTGACTTAGATGGTAACTAGTGGTTTATGGGGGTATTCTTCATTCCTAAAGCTCCACTAGAGCCTTGGGTAGTGGTATCGGGCATTACAACTAGCCACCTAGTTAGATGACTACAATGTTGGCTCTAATAGAAAAGAGGGTCCTACCAATCAGATAGAAATAGTGTCAAGTATGAGGTGTCTATTGAATGGGGAATCCTAGTACCTATGACATGAAGATGATCGTCTAGCCCTTATGACTCAGTAAATATGATCTTTTGGTCTTGGTAGATGCTTTAAACACCCACTAATGAAGTCAATGCAGTATGGGAATTTGTAGGAGCCTCAAATTGGGGAAATATATTAGGAAGGGGTGATTTTCACTTCATACCTAATTCCTTCACATGAAATTTCACTACAACATATAAAGCTAATCAAAACAACAATTAAGTAAGCGATATACTAAATTTGAATGAGATGAGCAAAATCTAAGATGTAAATGCAAGATTTTTTTGAGGAATTAATACTTATCAACATGTAGCTTGATACATATGTTTTCTTTCCCAATGGTGACTAATTTGGATTAACCATACATTACAATTAGAATAAATGATAGTGTTATATCCGATAAGAAAATCCAACTCCTCATAAGGTCCATATAAAAAGAGAGAAACGTTAGTTCTCAAAATGAACTAGTGTGTGCCACAAGAAATATACCCAAGTTGCAGTCTATGTCAAAGTAAGTCAGGTGGAATATATCAAACAAGGGAGGGCCTACCATGGGTGAGCACTATATCCTAAGCTATATGTTTCTATACTTGTATGACCAAGTTGAATGATTGAGAAGATAAAACTAACCATATGCCATGTCCAGGATTTGGTATAATTATTTACAAGAGTGTGATGTTCCACCGTACTTCTTACTTTCTAGTTGTTCCCCCCCCATCTGGATACAACATGGGGACATCCATTAGAACTTATTTAGATATATTGTATTATGTTCCACATATGAAAAAAATAAACAAAAATTTGGCACAAAATGCCACGCCCTAAAGTGTCTATTGACATAGTAGTGAGTCAGGGCCAAATCTCTAGGAGAGCATAAACTTATAAGGATTCATAATATTCTGTGTATAATAATTAAACCACATAATATAGTCACCTATCCTATTAGTATCAAGGGTAGTTGAGGTGAGTATAAAACTTGAATTGATTGATTAACATCTAAGAATGAGTAATAAAACACATAAAAAGGAAATTTAGGCTATAAGTTGCAACCTCAAGTCAAATCAAGAACCAACGTGGGCATCTGGGCACAACATGCAAGTCACGAGAAATATAAGACATTCATTAGATCCTAATGAAAACTCAAACATATTCTATCATTGCAAGACTTATTTGGTTGTTATCTTTCTACATTGCAAATTTACTCCTCTAGTTAATTCTAGATCCAGATGAAACTATAATCACTAGACAACTACAACTTTATAGAGTAATAAATACCCATACACATAACCATGGAATTAATCACTTCGAATTAAAAGATATAGGAATCATTCATCATAAGTCAAACTAAACTTTTTCATGGAAACACATATGTACACTAAACATGCATAAAACATGTACAACCTCTACAAGTTGTACAAGAACGACCAAATTATAACCAAAATCTACATAAATTAATGATTTACTTTTAATCAGAGATTACATAAGGTTTTGGAGTAAGAAACAATCATTTCCATTCTAAAGCTAAAATACAAGTAAAGTAAATAAATTAAACAATTGGAGGAGAACATGAGTATAAATGTAGTGGAATGGTGGAATGCCACCTCCTCCAAGATTCGATCCTTCCCTTGAACTTGGATACTTTTCTTTCTATCACCTTGGTTCCATCAAGTATCCCTAATGGGAGATAGAATGGATATAGGAAATGAACTTGGAGAGTGGAATGGTGATATCGAAGGAACAACAAAAAACAACCCACAAAATGTGTTTTTTCTCATAACAAGTGAGAAAAAAAACTAGATGGTTTATTGTAGGTGGTGGATATGAGGTATAAAATGATGTTGGATTGAAAGGAAAGGCTTTTACTAGTGAAAATGGTATGTCTTTTTGGAATATAGTGTTGTAAGTGATGATACATAATTGGTGAATAGTTCTAGACATTCTCTCCAAATAGAAAATATATCTACAAACCACCAACTAATTCTACTCAAATGGTGTTTTTTTTGGAGGGGTGATGGATGATGGTGGGTGTGTTAATTTTTAACTAAATTGAGGTGTGATGTCTAAATTTGGTTGAGAGAGATAGAAATGGGGTGTGAGATTCATTCCTCTATTAGATATAGAAATCAGACCTCACTACAAGTATAATATAACCTTCATAATCCTAGTAAGAAAGTAAGGGGTGTAGTAGGGAGCTTGAGGAATACATAGGAATAGAAAGTAAATCCTCCTTGTTGTTGGGCATGAATCATAATCACCTCCTTCTCCTTTTGATCTAGTTGGTAAAGAAATGAGCAAGAGGTGGTATGTGAACTTCTTAAAAAACTTATATACCTTCACACATAAAGATTAGATTTGGGCTATTTTGGTCAATTGATGCATGTGCTGGGGATGCTAGACCTTTCTAGGATTGTGGTGACAATTTTCCAAAATGAACTATATATAAATTCAAAAAATGGAACCAAATTGGTTTTTTCCCAAAGATTACATAGCAAAAATGTCATTGCAACAACCATTGGCATGACCAATCTAGGGGTCTTAGATTAGCCATTATAATAGATCAACTGATTCAGAGCCACTAGAGCAACCAATCCACTGGGTTTTGGACCACTAAAAGACCCATTGAAGCTAATAATTCACTCCTAGTAGAAGTGTCCAGTCATTGCTAATCTATAAAAGTCGATAGTCTGTAAGTTAGATCATGAACATCAAAAAATTATCCATTTACTTATTAATAACACCTATAATATATTATGTAGAAATAAAAATCAACAACAAAAAATAAATTAATACCAACTATATTAGGTGATTAAACAACGGAGTTTTTACAGATAATCCTAAGTTAATGGCATTCAAAGATTAAAAAAACCCAACCCCACACCCTTATTCCATGCATTTCCTCAAGCATGGATCAAAAGAGAGAGACGAAGAGGTGCAAACCAAAAGGTCTAGTATAAATGCATACATAGAAAATGTGCCAATTTTGAAAATTTAGTAGGAAACAAAACAATAAATCTTATGTCACTTGTCACCTCCAAGCTATATTCCTCAACTTCGATACTCTAAAACCACCAATTCTAGCTCGGGTTTTCTTTGTATGGAAGGACCTGGCCTTAATAAGTAAGTAAATCATTGGTCTAGGAACATTGACTGTCACCTCATTTTCACCTAATGGGAAGCATGCAAGTATGTAAATGATATGGAAATGGAGAAATAATATTAAATATCAACTAAAGATCTCTTCACCTAGGGTTCCACACACAATTCTAAATTAGGTGAATTCAAAACGAGAAATATGCTATTTACCCTCGCCCGACCCTCTCCAAATTAGGATTCACCTCTCAAACATTCCCTATTTTTCTAACATTTATTTATGTATTTTGGAAGAGGTGTGATGGGGATCAAGAAGTAGATATACCTGGGCCCCATCCCAATCATTTTATGTAGGACTTATGTTATGTTGCTAGTCATTAGGTCTTGACTCTTGATTCTTCCACTTTCCACACTAAATTGTTTTATTTTCGGTGGAATGAATTATGTATGAAATTGAAGATCAAGGTAGTCATCTTACTAAACCTAACATAAGAGAGGTATTAACCTAGGGTGGGTCACTTGTCTTCTAGTAAAGTCAAAATAAGTGATATTAAACTAAAGCTAACTAGGTAGATGGAACTTAAAGGTGACACTTCAATTAGGGTTTACAAACCACCATACAAGGCTAGAAATTTACACATTTACAATATAGTTATGATAATCACTAATCAAACACATCTTTTAATCACAAATATCCAAACCAAAGCAATGCAAGTGTGGGAATATAATGAAAATAATCATATCTCAAAAAGGAAATGACTTGTACTTTTAGATATGCTATTAGGGTTTTATGTAAGATAAAACTACAAATATAATAGATTAAATATAATATAAACAAAGAATATGATTAGTGAGAATGAGAATAAAGGAAGAAATTATCTCCATACTTAGAGGACACATTGTCCTCAATACTAAAACACACATAAAACAAAGCAAACATGCTTAGTAAAGGAATGAGGAAAAATCTCAATTTTCAGTCACCAAAAGTCTCCATTGCATGTGCTTTAAAAATATAACTTTATCGTCATCTTGTAGCTTGAAATTAAAAGGTAAGAAATGAAAAGCTAAATTAGTAAATCAATACAATGATAGATGAAAATATTCTTTTTATAGTTAAGGGTTTACAATTTTTCTACATTATTGAAATGTTTTTTCTCTTTTGATCTTTTGAAGATTTGTATTTTTTTTACGGAAGTCAGAGGGAATTCTTATTCATCTCGCCCCTCTCTTGCAAGCTGGTTCAAAAGAATACTATTACACGTTGAACTACTCATAACAGAATTAAACTTGGCAGTACTACTACCATTACACATATCCATGTTGACCAAGTCAATAATGTTGCTAGGAGGACAGCTATGTAGTAGGGGCACCTCTTGTTTTTAATATGAAATTTAGCAAGATGGTCAGCGACCCTGTTCCCCTCCCGATTGATGTGAACGCAGGTCCAGCTTGATTTAAAGTCTCTCTTCGCAGCAGCAGTCCATCTTGCCAGTCTAGGGAACTCCATCTCGTCTCCTGCTAGAGCCAACTTAGCATTCCTACAATCAGTTTCTACACAAATTTTACTACAATTCAGACTTTGTCCGATCTCCATAGAAAACTTGATGGCCCGAGTTTCTACTTCAAGTGCACTGTTAGCTCAGAAGGATTTACCCCAACCGCCACACCAGCGGTCGTGATCATCTCTGCAAACAACAGCTGTCGCAGCCCTGCAGGAAGTAGGATTGAAAGCTGCGTCGGTATTCATCTTCAAAGTACTTGGTTCTGGTTTCTGCCATCCGTTGTGAGGACCTTTGTTCAGATTAGTTGTTTTGTCCGCCGCCAAAGCTTTCAAGTTCACCATCACCTCTTTGGAAATAAGAGCCTTCAACTGCCAACACCAAGCTTCTTCTTCTCGAACACCTGGAGGTTGCGATGCTTCCAAATCTACCAACAACTAATGGCGAACTGGATGTCATGCGGCGTGGATGGTGACAGGTTATTATGTATCCAGTTCCAAAGGCCGGTTTCACCAAAGAAATTGTTCCAACTGTTCTGTGCCAACATCTCCTTCCATACGAGCGTCGCCTGTTCACAGTCCCTTAAAGCATGGAAAATGATCTCTTCCTCCATGCCGCATATCGGACAGAGCACATTAGTAGTCAGGTTTTGAGCTACTCTCCTGCTATTTGTCAAGGTGGCATTGTGCCCCAAAAGCCAGAAGAAATATTTGACCTTCGTGCTTGCCTTCAGCTTCCAAACTGTCTCCCATTTGCCTTCAGTTCTAACGTCCTTCCCTTCTCTCAGAATGTCGTATGCACTCCTGGTGGTGAAGATACCCGAGTCAGTGTGGCACCAGGGACGGGTGTCCTGGTTATCCTACTCCAGGGGGACATCCATCTGTGTTATTTTATTTACAATGTCTTGCGGCAGCCAATCTTCAAGGAATTCCTCATCCCACCTATTCTCCAAATTCACAAGGGAAAAGACTCTTAAGTCCAACAATTCATCTGGCATCGGTTTTAGAACGTGGTCCTTTAGTGGTGTAGTATTACCCCACCATCTATCAAACCACACCCTAATATTTTCTCCATTCACAGGAATCATCATGGAGTTTTCATGGATGAAAGCTTTGCCATTCAACACGGCACGTCCCAGTCTGGAAATATTAGACATACAGCCTTCATTGAAGTTCATAAACTTGTTCAGCAATCCTTTGCACCACAGAGGTTTTCTATGATTGCTCAAGTCCCACACATGTTTGTAAATCATAGCTTGGTTCAGTTCCCTCATCGACCTCACTCCCAACCCGCCATATTTTTTATCACTAGTAATTTTATTCCAGGCCACAAGAGAAAGAGCATGATGTTTCTTATTCCCACCCCAGATGAAAGATCTAATGCTGATGTCAAGGCAGTCACAGATCTTTGTTGGCAGCACTGCTGTCTGCATGGTGTAGCTAGGAATCTCCGTGAGAGTTGCTTTAGCCAAACACCCCTGCCTGCAAGACTCAAGGTTCTAGCTGACCAAGAGTTTATACTGCTCGAGACCTTTTCCAAAATGTTGTCGTATTTTGTCACCTTCACTTTACCATGGATAAGAGGAACTCCAAGATATTTCCCCATGTTTTCCGAATGAGTGAAACCACTTTCTTTACATATACGCCTTTTGAGTCCCAACGGGACACTTTTAGAGAAGTGAATACAAGATTTGTTCACCGAGATTGCTTGATCGGATACCGCACCAAATTTTTTAAAGCAATCCATCACCGTTCTCATTTCCTTTACATCCGCCTTAGCAAAGAGGAACAGGTCATCAGCAAAACAAAGGTGGGAGATCCTGGGACCCTTATGGTACAGCTGAATGGGTGTCCATTTCTTCTCGCGCACCAGATTTTCTATGGATTGGCACACTCTTTCGAGGCAAAGCACAAAAATATATGGGGATAAGGGGTCTCCTTGCCTGAGACCTCTAATATCTTTAAAAGAGACCGCTTTCTTTCCATTCCAAACTATGGAGGCCTCTCCACTGGAAATAGAATTTAAGATATAGGTTCGTATAGACTCAGGAATGCCCTCTTTCAGAAGTGTGTCCGCTATAAAATGTCAGGTCAACTTATCATAAACTTTTGTGAGATCCACCTTAACTGCCATCATCCTTGGAGCAGTCTTCCTTCTCATGATATGAATGATTACCTGTGCAACCGTAATGTTGTCAGAAATACGCCTGCCAAGAATGAAAGCACTTTGGGTGGGAGATATCCAGTCAGCTAAGAAATGTTTTAAGCGTTCAACAATAACTTTGGATGTTAACTTCAACACATTATTGTTAAGAGAGATGGGTCTGAACTGATCACACTTCTCAAGCTTCGTCACCTTGGGAATGAGGATAATGGTAGCATCACAGATATATTGCTCAAGCTTTGTACCAGATAGCGCATTGTTGATGGTCGCCAGAAGAGAATGCTTCACCGCATGCTTGTTTTTTAAAAGAAAGGAGTTGTCCACCCCATCCGGGTCAGGTGCTTTGTGAGGATTAGATTTAGATAAGATGTTATGTATTTCCTAAAGAGTGGAAGCTTGCTGGATGAACTGCTTTTCTGTGGAGGACAAAGGCTTGAAAGCTCCCCAATAAAGGTTGATCGCCTTCTGGTTAGCACAGACGGGTTTAGTGAAAATCTTCTTAAAGTGACTGCCAACCATATAAAGAATAGTCTGTTCGTTCGTCACCCAATTACCCGTTTCATCTTTAAGCATGGAGACTGTATTTGACCTTCTCCGCTACTTAACAAAAGCATTATAGAACTTGGAGTTATTATCCCCGTTGATGGTCCAATTAATGTGACTTTTCTGTTTCAAGTCCATTTCCTCCTTTTTCAAAATGTTCATGTACTCGGATTCCATTTCAGCAATGAGCCCAACAGTTTGATGATCATACGAGTCTGCCAAGTTGGCTTGGAGACTATCTAAATTCTGAGTGAGACGTTTCTTTTCCCTTGTCAGTAGGTGCCTGGAGTTCACCGCCCAACTAGAGATATGTTGTTTGGATCATTCCAAGGCCTCATGAAAGTACAGGATCGCATTCCAGTAGTCTCTTATCATCTGTTGGAAGTCCGGATCCGCTGACCATGATTCCTTTATCATAAATCTGGGTGTGATAGGCATGTTGCTGGTTGCCCTTAACAGAAGAGGGCAGTGATCAGAACTCACTCTAGGGAGATGCTCCACCACATATTGTGGGAACTGTTGTATAAATTCTGCATTAGCAACAACCCTATCCAAACATTCTCGTAGTCTACCATGGACATATGTATATTTTGTTCCATTGAAACCCAAATCCGAAAGTCTGATTTCCAGCAGGGTGTTGTTGAAAAGATTGGCCTCATTAAAATTGCAGTACACGCTTCCCATCTTCTCCTCAAGCAAGAGTGTAGTATTGAAATCCCCCATAGCTACCCACAGCATACGATCATCAGTTCTGATGTCCTTGAGGGCCTCCCATAGAGTTTTTTGGACGAAGATGTAAAGACTAGCATAGATGAACGTAATTAACACTGCGTTGTTAATCTTGCAAGAAACAAACTGCCTGTGATATTTAATGATCTTGACCTCAACCTCCTCTTCCTTCCAGCAGATCCAAATTCCTCCCGCGAATCCCCTCGCTTCGCATCTAAAGGATTTGGTGAAGCCGAGCTTAGTTATAGTGTCCATGGCAGCTTAGCCACTGATACATGGTTCAAGGATAGACACAACAGAAGGTTTCTTAGAGTTGATGATGTCTTTAAGGACTCTCACTCTGTTATCGTTTCCTATACCTCTCACGTTTCAGCACACGATGTCAGCCTTAAACATTAAAAATGGATTTTCAGGATGTGCAGCGATATACCTCGGAAACTCAAGCCAAGATGGACTCCTGCTCATCTTCACAAGGGCCCTCTTCTCCTCCATCTTGCTTGCCATTGTCCTGCCCGTCAATGCATTCTACATATGATGTAACTCTCAGACTGCGTCGCCGCATATTGGGAGGTTCGGGAGGTTTGTTTCTGCCTTTTCTTTTAGTGCTCAGATTGTTACTAGTGCAATCTCTTCTCGGGAGCAAAGCTTTCTCCTTCTCACGTGTTTGTTTCCGCAACTTATCTTTCTTCAGTCGTGATGACATCAGAAGTTTAGCTACTTCATTTTCTTTGTCCTCATCCCCCATTTCAGCTATTGCCTCCACAGCAATATCCTCAGAGTCGACGATAATGATTTCATCCACCTCCAGTCGGACTGCCACATGATCGATGTTGTCGTGTTCTTTGGCTGCCTTCTTCTTCTGTAAGACCGTATTAGGATTATCTTGGTTCGAGATGTCCCTTAGTATGTTTCCATCAGCTTCTTGTGTATGAACCATCGCCTGCACCTTCTTCTTCCTCCAGACCTTTGTTGGCCTTCCCTGTCCCTCTCTATCTTCTGTCTGCGCACTCATGTTTCAAGATTCTTTCTCCATGTTGTCGTCTTCCGTCATCTCTTCAAGGCATTCAAACCTATTGGACGCGTTGTGAGTTGAGTTGTGATGGGCTGCCTTTCGCCTCTTTCCGTTGTTCCTCTTTGTTTGGACCTGCCATCCACCATGGTTGCTCTAACCCCCTCCTGCTGGGTTGTTTTGCTCAACGCTCGGTGTGTCAGTAACTTCAGTTCTGTTATTATGCTCCGTGCTAATGCCGGCCCTGCAAGCTTTGGCTGTGTGCCCTTCCTAGCCGCAACTAGCACAGGACCAGGGGAGCCCTTCATAGTAAACATCATACTCTACGCCATTGATGATGATGGAGGTGACAAGTTCCTTCGACGTATCAATCTCTATGGCCAGTCTTGCAAAGCGACTTCTAGATCTGTAGCGTGTGGGTGTCGACTTTCACGAGTTCGCCAAGCGCCTTCCCTATGTATTCGAACATAGTAGAAACATAAAGGTGCAATGGGAGATTCAGTACCCTAGCCCAAGTAATAATGTAATCTGGGAGGGCCTGTGTCGGCTTGAAGTTGGGGTACCATTCCCAGATCACTAAGGAGTAACCAAAAATCTTCCAGGGGCCGCCCATCAGCGCTGTTTCATAATCCAACTGACAGGATAATTGAACAACGAAGTTACCATGTTCTAACTCAAAAAATTAAACCTACCCTTGATCTTCCATAAAAGTTTGATCTTATCCCTTAACGTCATGTATCCGATCTCCGTGCCATTCAGACGTGCCACAATCGCATATCTCCACGGCTTCGTAAGACCCTCCTCTACCTCCGGCTCAATGGCCAGGTAGGGGGTTCCGTCCATCTCGCTCAGCGACACCGTTCCCGGCGGCAGATCGTCGACGAACATATTATCCAGGAAGTGCTCATTGCTATCCGTTCCTTGCTGTTGGCTTATATTCCCCTCTGTCATCTGGGCATAGGTTTGTTGCATGCTTGTGTTGGCCATGGTATGGTCCTCCTGTACGAGGTAACCGGCCCCCTCCTGCGTCGAGTGGTCTGTGCTGACATCCTTGTCCGACCTAACGTCGCCTTGTTACCCATGCATCCCATTCATGGTTAAGAAGAGACCGATCTGTGGTATCGTATGTGTTGCCACTCTTTTCCTCTGGGTTCCTTGCCTCCTTGTCGTCTCCATGTTGGCCTGTCTTCTGTGGTCACTTTCACTGTCGACTCTGAGATCAAAGGTCCTGACTTCTCCTCCGTCCGCTGACTCTCGTTCCTGATCGCCTCCATGATCGCCCCCGATCGCCCCCTCACTCCCGTGCCCTAGCGCCACCATCTCCGAAGATTTGTATTGTTTGATCTTGGAATTCAGCATTTTGATTTGATTTAGGTTTATTGGATTTTAGATATGAAAAGAGAAGAAGAGGCAATATATAGAATGTATGAAGAATTGTAAAAGAAAAATAATAATTTTTTTTAGACAACTAATAAATGAAGGATGGGTATATTCAAGAAATCTTACTTTTTCCAACCTTACCAATCCTGGCACACTTATGACCTTAACGACACGTTTGGATTGCAGGAAAGGATTAGATGGGACTTTTCAAGAGGATGGGATAACAAGGTATAGGTGAAAGATGAGATATCGTCTGACCCCATCTTTTGTTTGGATGCAAAGTAGTATAGGATTCATAGTGACACTAACTAAATCAGTTCTAGTTATTGATCAGTTCTAGTTATTTATCAAATCACGTAGTTCTTTCTCGTCAAATGTGCCATTACTTTGAAATACAACAACATACATAATTAAAATTTTGATTGTATAATAAATTCCCAAATGATACGATAAAGAAAAAAGATTAACATTATCTCACAATGTATTCAGGAATAATAGCAAAATCCGTTTTATGTATGATTGATTGTGTTCGAACTGTTCAATAATTTTCATACATATGACAAACATAATTATAGAAATATTCACTAATTTGTATTCAATAATATTAACAAAATATGTATTTGTATTGTAAATTTATAAACATTATTCTTGATCATATGAATTTTATTTTTAGATTTCATACAAGACAGGAACTTATGAATACTTATGAATCAATTAAAATTTTTGAACCTAAAAACTTACTTGTTGATACAAGAAGGAATAAAGTAAACACCTATGTCATTTCTTATTTCTGAAATTTAATTGATGCAAGGAAGTAGAAAGCAAATACTTTTTTGACCAAAAAGGTCCTACTAGTCTGTTGATAGATGATGAGACCAACAAAATCAAGAAAGCAAAAGACTTCTTTTGGTCTCGTAGTTCCGGCAAGAAGTTCTAATATTATTGTGTTCTGCAACCGTAGAGAACAATAGGTGATAAGAGTTGCCCATTGATGGGCAATATACATTGATGGGTGTGTAGTTGCCAGCTATGACAGTAGCGAACACTTTTGAGTTAGGTTTGTTGTTAGCTGCGACACAATGAAGAATTGATTAAGCAAGCAGCATATTCACCAGTAGCGGCACCGTAGCAATGAATTGGAGCGGCACCGAAGCATGAATTGGAGAATTCCAGGCTGCGAGGAGATTCCAGCCGTGAGGAACGAGTACGGGGCAGATGATAGACAGCCGGCGAACACGAAGGGCCAAAAAGACAGCAACAAAAAAAGTATCGGGTTGAGGTTGGGGGTACGAACGCTCGTTATACCCGCCAATACCTATGAGGGATGCCAAACTCAAAAGTCCTTCTCAGATGACACTCCTATTTCTAATGGATTAGAATCCTTGTGTCCTTTTTACACAACCAAACATGAAATTTTAAATTCTAATGGGATTATAATCTTATCCTACTTATAACCCTATCCTACTTATGACCATGGTTGGGGATAGGTAAAAAATGGAATATAATAATCCTAAGGTGGTGGGTTCGGTGGTAGGGGTGCATGTGTATCCTAGGGTGCAAACACATGATGCAGGATTAAAAGCACTTGAAAATGGCACACCAAGATTTCAAAAACCTTGGCAAGCTAAAAAAGACAGAGAAAGTTTGCTGACACAGACATGCAAACCCCAGGTCATGAGTGAATCCGGTTGTGGTGTGAGAGAAGGAAACGAATACTAAGTAAAACAAATAGTGGTCAAAGTGAAATACAAAACAACGCCACACAAGTGAATATTTGATAAAATAAAGCAAAACGAGAAACAACAAAAAAAGGCGTGGTTGAGAAGGTTGACCCTTACAGTAAGAGATGCTAGTATGAGCTCATTAAAATCGAAAATCAGAAATGGAGAGAGTCTATTATTATGGAAAGATCCCTGGTGTCAGGGTAGGAAAATATGTGCAATTTGTTTGGAAATCAACTGATTATAAGGTTTGGCAAGGGGGATTCTGCAAATATGACGTATGTATTAAAGATGGATAGTGACATATTCCTAATATGAAGGTGCTGAAGATGCTGTCAAATTCTTTCAATCCGTGCCTCCCACTAATGGTGATGATGATGCTATTCTTTCGAATGGATAGAAGGGTATCTAGCTGAAAAAAAGCATGGAATGGATGCGCAATCCACCATGAGAGAGTTATCTGGGCTAAATGGCTATGGTCAAATAACACTCTTAAGGAAAATTGTGATCTTCCCACTGGAAGTACTTCCTTAATCGAGGCATTACACATGATGTGATCATATAGGATTTTGGTTACTCTATTGTATCAAGATGTTGTTTCTGTTGCTAGCAGGAGAATCTTTGCATCACCTCTTATTCAGACGTGATTATGCTAGGGAATCTGGGAGAAATTTTTTGTAAAGTACAATTCCAAGATTGAAGGCCTGATGAACCTGCTGCGAGCTAAAGGGAAAGCTAAATTCTTTAGCTGCTGGCTGGTGTATGCCATTTGGTTGGAGAGGAAAGAGTGGATCTTTTCTGGACGATCTCATAAAAGGGATCTTCTTTGGGAAAGTGTATGTCCTGACTGTGATGTTTTATGGTTGTAATCTCGTTTGTTTGTATAGACTAGTGAACGCACACGTGCACATGCACGTGAAATATAAAATTTGTTGGAAATGTACGGGGAGAGGACTCGTCCGTGAAAGGTCCCTACGATAAAAGATATTTGTGTTAGTTGTTTGAAATGAGAGAATCAAGGAACCGTTTCCGTAGGATGGAGAGAGAAATACAGAATTAAAGATAATAAAAGTTAATAGCAGAGTGTGAGAATAAATATTTGTAAGAGCAAAATTCCTTGAAAAAAAAGGAGAGAAGAGAGTGAATCAAGGAGAGCGCAGCATCAAACTCGCTCTTTTTATAGTAGTATAGATGATAACTCGTCAGATGGTTTCAGAACATATATGTATAGTCGTCAATATTTTTATCTTTGTACATTCTCCCTATTACATATACTTTCTCTATTTTCATAAATAATAGGCAAAAAAACCAAAATAGCACGTTTGGCCATTTTAATTCCCATAATAACATGTTCTTGAACTTAATTCCCAAAATGGCACATTTTGGGGGCAATGCGTCCCCTGTGTAGACACATTTCTCTGTCGTGAGGCAATGCGTCCCCTGTGTAGACGTATTTCTCTGTCGTGAGGCAATGCGTCCCGGATTAGGATGCATTGCTCTGCGAGGGAGAAATACATCCCGAACTGGGACGTATTGGTCTCACCAGAGAGCAATGCATCCCGGAGTTGGACGCATTGCCCTTCGGTGGGGCCAATGAGTCCTGATGCGGGACGCATTGCTAGCAATACATCTCACATGGGGAATGCGTCCGCATGCAGGACACATTGCTAGCAATGCGTCCCCATGTGGGACGCATTGAGTAATGCGTCTCCATGCAGGACGCATTGTTGTTTAACAATTTTTTTCATTCATTATTATTCTTTAATGCATAATGTTTATATATTAACAACATTGATTATATTTGCACATTTACTATTCTTTCACTTGTATTTGAATGTCTATAATATAACCAATTATTATAAATTTGTTAATTTCAATAGCTCCGAACATACATATGGATTATAGAAGTGGTATTGCAACCAACACTAGTTGCTTCCTAATTGATTATATAGGAAGAAATTAATCTAAAAAAATGAGATATCATTAGAAACAAGGTTAAAATATGAACCAACTTGACGAGAAAATAATACACAATAGAACAATCTGATAGACCCAAAATGAACCAATATGATATCATAATATGATAGATCTACATACAAGTCAAATAAATGCCTCAACAAAGGCATATATACAACACTACACAACATGTATGTATATTAACAACATTGATTATATTTGCACATTTACTATTCTTTCACTTGTATTTGAATGTCTATAATATAGTCAATTATTATAAATTTGTTAATTTAATAGCTTTGAACATGCATATGGATTATAGAAGTGGTATTGCAACCAATCCTAGTTGCTTCCTAATTAATTATATAAGAAGAAATTAATCTAAAAAATGAGATATCATTAGAAATAAGGTTAAAACATGAACCAACTTGATGAGAAAATAATACACAACAGAACAATCTGATATACCCAAAATGAACCAATATGATATCATAATATAATAGATCCACATACAAGCTAAATAAATGCCTGAACAAAGGTATATATACAACACTACACAACATGTATAAAATTATAAAAATCTAGCATGTTCTCTACTCCCACGACGTCCTCACCCACCTCCCTGTACATCTGGCTCCTGAGTATTGAAGTCATCTGGAGATGCCTCAATGGGGGACAACTGTGTAGCTGTAGGCTATTGAGGACCAGGGAAGTAAGGAAAAGCTGGAGGTGGGGTGATGGGTCTCTTAATACTAGGATGTGGGGCATCAGGTGTGGTGCATCCTGAGAAATCAAATGGAGTCGGTGAGTATGTGACATAGGATGGTGTTCGATTGTCGTGAATAACTGGTGGTGAGAGTGGAGTGTATGGAACATAAGAAGGACCTGCTCCATAGTAGGATCCTGGTGGAGGTGGGTGATGTATGAGGAAAATGAACCAACTCCTGAAAAGTATGGCCCTGTCGGTCCCCATGCCATGAACTGAGAAGTGGGAGTGGGAGTGGGCTCAACAGCAATAATCACAGGACTAGGAGTAGGAGTAGGAGTAGGAGTAGGAGTAGGAGTGGGCTCAGGGGTTGTGGTATGAGTGAGTATGGGATCATACAGGCGAGCATAGTTGGGAAGACTGTCAAAGTAAGTCCTATGGATGCCATAGGTGTCATCTCTGATCTGTGCAGGGGCATGCTGTAAAAGCCGCTCGGATCTACACATGTGATTCCACCTATTCAAACAAAGTATGTATAAATAATAAAGACCAATTTCATATATTACAAATAATAAAGATAAATAATAACAATTTGTAAAAGAAATATAAATGATACTCACAAATTGTTGTTGACGATAACTTTGTGGGTAGTATGTGGTTAGAGGATGAGATGGAGGGGGTAGTACGTACTGGGGATGATACCATCTGTATTGCGTCTGTGGACTGAAGACTGTCTCCGCTGGTGGAGGGGAGACTAAGCTCTCACGTCTGTAGTTCCACAGTTGTACCTCCTGCCTATAATGATGCAACTAGTCCTCAGTCGCATGACCCCTCCCATCTATCCTACTAAGGTGTGACAACTCTAGAGTAGGTTGTACTTAAACAAATCTGAATTGTCCAAGTACTATCAGGGAAGTACCCCTCTACTACATGTAGCACATTAAAGGCACTCGTGCCAACCAAATCTCCTGACCCTCTCGACATAAGATGGAAGTCTCTCCAGAATATTAGCAGTGTAAGGAGTTAACTGTATATGTTATTCATATAGATACAACATGTATCATATAAAATAGAATAAATTGTATAAAAAATACAACATATATCATATAACATGTTAGTAGAAGTAAGTTAGTTATACCTGAGAGGGCAAAATCTGGTCAAATGTTGAATCATAAAATTGGAAAATGCCATTGTCGTGGAAAACCACAACTGCATTCACTTACACCATTTGGACGCACGAAGACTTGAAATCGATGTTCGTCTATGTCATCAATAAGCCATTCATCATTGTTCACGCGGATGTTTATGGATAGTTGTCATGCATCCTGTGATACATCAAAAAGCTTATCATGAAACCTGAAGGGCCATTTAAAACCCTTTTGTGCATGACCATATGCTTGATTACGCCTCTCCAACAAAATTGTAACAGAGCGATAGTATGTGGCAACAATAAGTGATTGTATTGGTAAACCTGTAACACCTTTTTAGACTCCATTTAACCCTTCAACATGATTGTTAGTCAATGACCCATACCTATAGCCTCTGTCATATGTGAGAGATCACTGTACCGGATTTTGGGCTATCAAATATTGCTTAGCCGTTGGTTCTATGGTTTCTATATCAGCCATTAGATAATTAAATTCATGTGTATCATTTGTGGATCCCACCTTCCACAAAAGTTCCTTCAACTCCCGTGACTTGAACTTTTTGATGGAAGTTCTCACAAAGATGTTGAAGACAATAACGATGTTGAGCCCAGTTAAATTTTGACCTAAGTGCTGGAAAAATTCCACTCATTCGATTAGAAATAATACACAGATCTGTACGGTGTGGAATGATTGGAATACAAGTTTGTAGAGAACCAAAAAAACACTCCCATGAGTCCTTATTTTTTGCCTCGACAATATCAAAAGCAATTGGAAATAGACCATTATCAACATCTATGTCACATGCAATGAGAAGTGTGCCAAAATATTTTCCTACAAGATATGTGCCATCAGTAGTAAGAACAGGCCTGCAATAGGCCCAACCCCTCACAGCTGGACCAAATTCCTAGAAAACCCACTTGAATCTATGAGTGCTTTCAGTTTGAAGGGTATAATCATCCATAAGATGGGAATATATAGTTCTTGGAATAAATTGTGACAGAGAAATCAGGAACGGCAACAAAGTATGATATGATGATTCTAGTCTCCAAATATTTTACAGACAACCTTCCTCGCTAGAAATGCCTTCTTGTAAGATATATGGAGCCTTAGTTCAACATTCACCTTGTCACTAATTTCTCGTGTGGACATATCCAATCTTGATACTAGGATTGACATTATCATACGAGCAATATAAGATGATGTGACGTGGCGATGGTCCTGATTCAGAACAATTAGTTGACAATTGTGGTTTGTACTATAACATTTTTACCTTCCACATGCCACCTGCTCTTTTGGACTGGCAAGCGGTCAAACTCCAAGGACATCGATGGTCATGGATACAAACAAATTTAAGATGAAAATTATTTGAGCATTGTGTCTGATATTGGACATTCTTTTGTACTGACTATTTTTGGATCGTATCAACCATTACAGCTTTGGATGCAAATAAAGCATTCTCATATATTTTAGTGATGGAAGGGTTGTAATTGAGACGAAATTCCTGACGAAAATCTTCCACCCATTATTCATCTTGAAAAGCTTCATAGTTGGTATCAATGTGTTCATGTCGGGGCCATTCTTTATCAAATATAGATGGAACAGAACTCAATGTTGTAATAGAGTCAGGGAATGTCGGGGCCTTCATGATCACTATTATCATCACCTTCTTGTTCACCCTCCTCAACCTCAACACCAATACTCTCAATAGTAGGATTTTGAGAGAATTTAGGAGGCTGATTCTATTCAGCAGTTACATTACCGCTACATGGTTGGGATTCAAACTGATTCAACAAACTAATGAAACTAGATTGTTGGTGGAAAGATGTTTTTTCAAGAAACACATCAATATAGGAATCAGATGAAAGTGCGAACAAGGTTCTATATGCATCATCATCATCAACTTGTATGAGCATATGATTTTCTCTAGGAAAATGATAGGATATATTGATAAAGAAGTGTGGTTGGGATTGATGTCAAGTATTGTATGGATATATGATTTTAGTTCAGATAGGGTATTGATAAGTGAAATATTTATGGGTCTAACAGATCGACTAGAACAAGACCCGTCTGAGAGAAATTGATCATTATATCAAAGCTTGACAATTCGTGAATGTGAACTAGATGTCATGTTCCTATCATTGTAAAACAGTAATTCAGATTTTAGAATAGTAATTTAACTTTGAAACAATAATTAACATGAATTAATATTTTATAGGATTAATTATTTTTTTCAAACACTGAAATCAATTTTAGAAGAGTAGTTAAGATTTTTGAACAATAATTTTGAATTTGGAAATAAATTTGAAACAATATTTTTTCTATAACATTAACATTCTAGAACAATAATTTTTGAATTTGGAACAATAATTTTTTTAACAGTAATTAACCTTCAAGTGTCACTTTCTATAACATTATGTTAGTAATGTGGAATCAAATAGTAGCAATACAATTATTTTATTTTTAATATTGCATAGTAATTTTAGGTACAAATTTTTAAATCTAAAAATATAGTAAAAAATTTACCTCAAATGGCGAGATCTCAAAACCCAAGAACAGAAAGAAGAGAAAGAATCCCGGTCAGACAGCGAAGCAATAGAAATCCGACTAGCGAAGCAATAGAAGAATAGCTCCAAGATCACCCGAAATTAGCTCCAAGATTGCCCGAAATCAGCTCCAAGCAATAGAAATCCGAGCACACCACTCCAGAGCAACGGAAGTACATAAGAAGTTGAAGAAATGGATGAATGGTGTGGGTTTGGGGGGTGATCTCGTCTCCATTATATAGGAGACCAATGCGTCCCCAACGGCAACGGTGTGGGTTTGGGACGCATTGCCCCCCCACGTGGCAACGGGCACGACCCGCAATGGCTCTTTTTCAACAGTCGGGGGAGCAATGTGTCCCCAGTCGGGACACATTGCCCCAACTAACCATCGGGACGTCTCGGGACGGGACACATTGGTCCCACCGAAGGGTAATGCGTCCCGGGCTGGAACGCATTGCTCCCCAGTGGGACCAATGCGTCTCAGTTCGGGACGTATTGTTCCCTCGCAGAGCAATGCGTCCTGGTCCGGGACACAATGCCTCGTGAGAGAGTAATGCGTCTCCACAGGGGATGCATTGCCCCCAAAATGTACTATTTTGAAAATTAAGTTTAAGAATGTGCTATTATGAGAATTAAAATGGTCAAACGTATGAAAATGAAAACAAGACGATCCGAGAAAATACTAAGAATTCTCAACTAATCTAGCAACGAACTAAACGGTAATTTCCTTCAAATTTAACATACTCCGAATGAACTGATCTAAACTAATGAACCATTATTGAGACAACAAAGCGGACTAAGTACTTAGTTATGCTAACTGTATAACTACAATTAAGAAATTACAGATCAAATTTATTCAAATTACTACAAACCAAAAACTATACCACAGAAACAATAGAATCAGAACAGAATAAATCCGAGCATAGCAACTCAAAAAAGGTATTTAAAAGGAGAGAAGGTTGCTCAGTAATGGCATTGCAATGTTGCGTGAAGACGATGATTTGAGTGCTCTGCATGCTCCTACGCTAGGAATGCATGAATTTGTTCTGCTCTGAACGTGTCTGCTTCTCTGTGCAATACTCTTGACTATAGCATAGATGAAGCTGAGGATTAGAAAATGCTATTATTGTAGAGGGTGAAGATGATTGGCGGGGAAAGCAGGTGATGAAGCTGCTGGTTATTCGCCAGTAGGTGGTCGGGCATAGGTGGATGGCTTTGACGGCGAGCGACCTCTGATGCGGAGCGGATGTGCGACGTGTTTTTCGTAACAGGGTACAATCCGCGATGTAAGCCGTAAACAATAAAGATGTTACCCGACGGTGAGCGCTTGTGCGATAGTCTCCTGCGTGCGGCTACTCTCCCAGGATCCAACAGCGTTTGCGGACTAAGTACTTAGTTATGCTAACTGTATAACTACAATTAAGAAATTACAGATCAAATTTATTCAAATTACTACAAACCAAAAACTATACCACAGAAACAATAGAATCAGAACAGAATAAATCCGAGCATAGCAACTCAAAAAAGGTATTTAAAAGGAGAGAAGGTTGCTCAGTAATGGCATTGCAATGTTGCGTGAAGACGATGATTTGAGTGCTCTGCATGCTCCTACGCTAGGAATGCATGAATTTGTTCTGCTCTGAACGTGTCTGCTTCTCTGTGCAATACTCTTGACTATAGCATAGATGAAGCTGAGGATTAGAAAATGCTATTATTGTAGAGGGTGAAGATGATTGGCGGGGAAAGCAGGTGATGAAGCTGCTGGTTATTCGCCAGTAGGTGGTCGGGCATAGGTGGATGGCTTTGACGGCGAGCGACCTCTGATGCGGAGCGGATGTGCGACGTGTTTTTCGTAACAGGGTACAATCCGCGATGTAAGCCGTAAACAATAAAGATGTTACCCGACGGTGAGCGCTTGTGCGATAGTCTCCTGCGTGCGGCTACTCTCCCAGGATCCAACAGCGTTTGCCGACGTGAAGCGCGCACACGCAGTCACGGCGACGAGCGCCGGATTTGCACCCCCCCTGCGCGCGGGATGCGACGTGCGCCGACACGCCCGATTAAAGGGTTTCCGGACCGGGCCGGCCCAAACCCCATTGGCAAGGCCCACCATGCGCGTGCGTAGGGCCTATCCACTTTCATTCCTCAATTGTACTATGGACAAGGGTCCATATACAAGGAGGAGGGAAGTATCAGCCACAAGCAATATGGGACTAAACATTTGTCTTTTGGTTTGAAATACAACAACAAAGTATAACAATGAGCTGCTACGTGCTGCTGTGAACGCTGCAGCTGGTGAGAGAAGGAGGTGGAGGTTGAGAGGAAGAGCGTTGGTGGGAATGATTCTGAAGGTATTCGCAAGTAGTTGTGAGGAAACAGCAGCCGCAGTAGTTGTGTGAAGAGGTTTTTTGGCGTTGTTGGTCGGAAGAAGAAAAAAAAATGCAGCAGAAGTTGATGGCATTCTGCGTGAATGAGTCGGAAAAGAACGGTGGCTGCGTTGAATGGGGGGAGCGGTGGATGGCAAAGTGGTGTTGGCGGAGGAGGGTAATTATGTTGTGTTGGTATTTGCTGTATTAGTTGTGTTCAGGGCAGCAATGGAGGTGGCGCGCATTAGGTGTCTCTGTTTAGGTGATGCTGATGCGCGCACGCGGCCGCCGCAGGGCAAAACCACCACGGGAGTGAATCAGGGAGCAAATTTAGAAAAATGTAGCCATAACCCTCCACGTCTCCGGGTCAGCAGTAATTAAAATAATAAAAGATGAGGGAAGTAGTAGAGAGAGAAAATGTTTTTGTCCATAACTTTCAATCCGGAGCATATTTTGAAATAAAATAAATTGCATTAGAATCCTTGTAAAAAATATTTTTCAACGAGACTAGTGTTGACATATTTTAAAATAATGATAATACGCGAGAAACATACTACCATATATTAGGATACCATAAACATGTTCTGGATACAGACATACAGTACTCGTGAGTACTGTACTTTTGATTTATACTTGATATATAATTTGTTAGGTACTGTACTTATGCGTCAGTAACTGAGTTGAAATTAACATGTGAGTACAATACTTATGGTTGCATTTTATAGGTGATTTTTGACCTCATGTGCGTTGTACTTTTGAGATCATTAACAAGTAGATACTCAACTTATGTCTGCATTATGTAAAAGAAATTGTACAGATGACTAATGTTGCTATGCGATTCCGAAGGTACTGTACTTATACTTCTACATCATTTATACGATTATGCTTGGTTTTATAATTTGGTAACTACTGTACTTATGCTTGAGTATTAACAAGTAGCTGCAGTACTTATGAATCCATAAGTACAGTACTCACGAGTATTATTGATCCTCCTTCATTCAAAAGTACAGTACTCACGAGTACTGTACGTCTGTACCCAGAACATGTATATGGTATCCTAATATATGGTACTATATTTTTCGCGTAATATCATTATTTCAAAATATGTCAAAACTAGTCTCATTGGAAAGTATTTTCTACAAGGATTCTAATGCAATTTATTTCGTCGAAAAATACGTTTCGGATTAAAAGTTATGGACAAAACCGTTTTCTCTCTCTCGTTCTCTCACCCTTTATTGTTTTAATTGATGTTAAATGCTATTACAACAGTTAGTTGGCAGAGCAACCAGTCCCGAGGACCGGGTATGCCAGCGGGTGGCTGGCCGGTTGTGTGTAGCGTAACTCCAAATTTACTGTTCGGAAGAATCGGATCATTATTAATTGCCCGTTCGGTAAAGCGGCTGAGTTCATCACTGCGTCAATTTGACGTGGTGGATTTGATCGCTCTTAGCCGCTGGAGTTACATGTAATCAGTAGGGCGGGCTGTCAATGAGTAAGGGTTAATCCGTTTATTTTTTACTCATACCTGTAGGAGAAGGATAAGGGTAAAGGATTTTCTTATCATTTATCCGCCTACACGCTACCCTCTAACCCGCTACTTTAGTGGGTAAGGGTAAGGGTAAGGGTAAGACATTATTCATACCTTCTAACCCGTTACCCACCAATATTTTATATAATATATAAAATATATTGTCATTTTGTTGTCTAAGTGTATTAAATATTTGATATTATGTGGACATTATTTAATATAATACATAGTTTTCTTATTTACTAGTTTGGTCATGTATACATCACCATTTTGAAGATGTAAGACCAACGTGTATGAAATATTTTTTAGTTTATGTACCATTTGACATAATGTTGTAGAAGATTACTTACATCATTATGAATAGTTATAGTCATTTTTTAGTATCTTGATATCTGACTTAAATATATAAATATATTAGAAAGCCTAATATTGTTAATATTCACATACATTTTGGAATGATATATAAATTTCCTGTCTCATCTTTACCCTCCATGTTTACCCTGTGGGTAAGAGGGTAAAGGTAAGCAGAAGGTAAGGATATTGGTGGAGTGAGAAATTACTCATATTCTTACCCACCAAACTTTTGGTGGATAAAAGTAAAATAAGACCTTACCCTCCTCGTAACTTCCATTGACAGCCCTAGTAATCAGTATCTACGGAATGAGTCCAGGGGCCCTGGTATTAGGATACGTCAGCGAATTGACCTGCTCGTACTTATTTCCAGACTGCCCGCCTCCGTAAGTCTCTGTCGGCCACTACCTGCCTGTACTTATTTCCAGGTAGTATAAAACCTTAGAACTTTTTTACATATAACCCCTTCTTTTATCACAAAATATGAAAGTAATTTTTGGATTTTTGATATTGATTTTACATAATCCCGAGAACCCCTGGAGTGTTAGCTTCCGTATACAAAACAAAGGCCGTCACATTTTGTTAAAACCAACCGCTCATTACAACTTTTTTCTAATTCGTTTAGCACATCTGATTACAATCTTCTCCGATTCATTAGTGAGTTTCTTTTTCAGAATTTTTACATGGCTCACATCTAGGCTATAATTAACATATGTCGACATCCATGGATTTGATCCCATTCGAAAAAATGTTCCTGTACAGCCAAATAAATCAAAGTTCAGTACCGGACTAATTTTGGGTTTTGTTTTTCACAATTTCCGTTGGGATTGTTACTGCACAAATCCAGATTAAGATTAGTTGTGGGTTGGAGTAGTAAATGTTGTTATATTTGTTATTGTCGTTCATACAACAGCGACAGGTGCAATGTAATTAACAATTCAGACATATCCAAAATAAGAAACAAAGTTCAAACAAAGCAGGAGAACAGAAAAACAGGAGTTAGATTCGCAAACCAGATCGTTTGTTGAGAAACGAACGTGTTACTTAAAGAAATCAGTGCCTGCCAATCCTCGCGGATAGGCATCGTTCTCCCAGTCTCGATCCGGTACGAACCTGGAAGTTGCGCGTCTCGCTCACGCTCGTTGCACTGCTACCAATGCAGCACAACAACCGCAGGAACCACCGCCTAACATTTGCATCTCGGTGAAGAAAAAGAGAAGTCGCGCTTCGCACAGGAGAACGACTCCACGAAGCGACTCCTGGACGACAGCTCTCGCACTCTGGATTAGGGCTCTCAAAACATACGGCTGCAGAAGACTGTTTTGGTGTGGTTAACCCTAATGACCGGAGGCATATATATTGCCACGCGCGTCCCTAATCATATTCCCAGTAAGTCGTAAACACTCGGTTGCTCTTGTACACATTACGGAATAAAAACCGCAAAGAGAAACACTTTTCAGTTAGGATTAAGAAATCCGAATAGGAAAGAAACAATGGATTACACGAGTAATTAATTACTTAGTTGTATCCTAGTGTAAAAAGAAGACGGAAGACAGAAGACATTCTCCACAAGCCACAAGCCACAAGCCTGATCCTGAGGCTGAGCCTGAGCCTGAGCCTGAGCCTTAGCCCGGCCTGGCCAGGTAAGGCGAGGCGAGGCATGGCGTGGCGTGCGCGCACGTGCGTTGTGATGTGGTAACCCCACCCACCAAGGAGGTGAGCATACCTCCCTCCTAGGACTCCTTTGGACACTAGTGCCCCATGTGATCCTACATATGAGGACCATAAAAGTTCTAGGAGTGAGCAATATGGGATAAAACTTCTTTGCCATTTGCACTAGAAACAACACAACATTCTCACATGTACTTGCTGCACTACATTGGGCTTAACCCATGCGAAATAAATGATTTGCTACAGTAACGACGCTACAGTAATTACGTGCTATAGTAATTACGTGACACTACAGTAACTACCTGTAACAGTAATCATCATTTATCTAACAATCCCCCACAAAGCCCAATGTGTAGTGTACTCTACCATTCAATCCTCCATATTGTGCTTTCAGCAGATACCTTTCGGTTTGAATCTACCTGAGTTATCCAACTGTGACCCCCGTAGGAACTAGGTGAACAAAAGTCTTGAACCTGAACCTTGGGTACAAGAGTATAGGTTGGTAACAACACAATAAAGACATGGTGGTAAAGAAAAACAATGCATTAAGGCCATGCATATAAAATTTTATATCATGATTGATAACAGAGAACAACCCAATTCTCCTATTGTGGCCTACACAACATCAATCAATTAGCTGGAGTCTCCAAGGATGCAATGCTAACATCCTGTCCTAAGACTTGACACCATTAAGAGACTACTCTCTTACTAACTTGCATTCATGACACTAACATGTTTCCAGGAGATAGACACACAGATGCTAGAAGCATCAAATAAGAATACATTGTGTCATCCAATTTACCCGACAGCTTGTTATTACCACATTGAACCCAATTTGTGGGATCTCCACTCTTTTGGGTTGGGTTGCTACTGTCTGCAAATCTATAGGGGTTTTAGTCCCATCCCCAACCTGGATTTTTCCACTAAAGCCAGAGTAAGACCTTTAGTGAAAGGATCAGCTGTATTATCTTTGGTACCGACGTAGTCTACAGCCACGACCCCATTAGACACTAACTCCCTTACAGATTTCAATCTGACTTGGATGTGTCTACGCTGTTTTTGATTGTACTTGAAACTCTTTATCTTAGCAATAGTTGTAGTGCTGTCAAAGTGAACTGAAGTTGCAGGAAGTGGCTTCATTACCATAGGTAAACTAGACATAAGTCCATGTAGCCATTCAGCTTCCATTCCAGTTTCATCTAAAGCACACAACTCTGCTTCAAAAGTGGATCGAGACAATATGGTCTGTTTCTTAGACCTCCAGGAAACAACTCCTCCTCCCAACATGAATACATATCCTGAGACACCATTACTCCCAGAATTCACGGCAATCCAGCTTGCATCACTATATCATTCGACTACAGAAGGATGTTTACCACAATGCATCCCAAGGGAACATGTTCCTTTGATATACCTCAGAACTCTGTCAAGAGTTTCCCAATGGGTCTTGTCGGGACAACGGGTGTATCTACTTAACTTGTTCACGGCAAACGAAATGTCTGGACGTGTACAGTTCATAAGATACATCAAACTTCCGATAATCTGAGAGTATTATAATTGAGACACTGGAACCCCAGTCTCATTTACTACTTTTATATCGGAATCAAAAAGCAGAATATCATTGATGTATAAGCATAACAAAATGAATCCATTATTGACAATCTTGCAGTAGAGACACTTATCAAATTCATTAGAAATAAAGCCAAATGATGATATCACAGAATCAAAGTTCTCATGCCATTGCTTAGGGGCTTATTTCAAGCCATATAATGACTTAACAAGTTTACACACTTTGGACTCATTCCCACGATCCACAAATCCCTCAAGTTGTTCCATATATATCTCTTCTTGAAGATCACCGTGTAAGAACACGGTCTTCACATCCATCTGATGGATATAGAGATTATAAATGGAAGCCAATGCTATAAGTACTCAGATTGTGGTCATACGATAAACAGGTGAATAGGAATCAAAATAATCTATTCCTTCCCTTTGTGTGTAACCCTTAGCAACTAACCTAGCCTTATACTTATTGATTGTCCCGTCTGCATTAAGTTTCTTCTTAAAAATCCATTTGCAACCAACTGCAGAACAACCAGGAGGCAAATCCACCAATTCCCAAGTCCTGTTCGAGAGAATTGATAGGATTTCATCATTAACGGCTTCTTTCCAAAACTTAGCTTCTAGAGATTCCATAGCTTGTTTGAAAGTAACATGATCATCCTCAACATTGTAAGTAAGAAACTCACTTCCAAAGTCTTTGGATGTCCTAGGCCGTTTACTTCTCCTTGGTTCAACTATTTCTTCAGAATCATCAAATTCAGAAATAGCATGTTCTGAGTCGCCCCCCACATTTGTCATCCTTTCCACGGGCTCGAGAATGGAACATGTGGTAAATGAATCTTCTTGAGAAACTTCATTGGGCACACCAGTTTTCATAGGAAACACATCCTCAAATAATGTTGCATCTCGTAATTCCACAATTGTATTGACCTCAATGCCAGAGATATCTAATTTTACAATCAAGAATCTATAAGCATAGCTTGTCTCTACATAACCTAAGAATATGGCATCAACCGTTTTCGGTCCTAATTTCTTCCTTTTGTGTTCAGGGACAAGTACCTTTGCAAGGCACCCCCACACTCGAAGATATTTAAGACTCGGTTTCCTTCCTCTCCACAACACAAAGAGACTACTCTCTGAATGTTTATGGGGAACTCTATTCAGAATATGGCAAGCCGTATTCAAAGCTTCCCCCCACATAAAGTTGGGTAATCCAGATGTTTAGAGTAAGGTAGTTACCATATCTATTAAGGTTCAGTTTTTACGTTCAACTATCCCATTTGATTGTGATGAATAAAGAGCAGTGACCTCATGAACTATACCATGTAATTGGCAAAATTCTAAAAACAAGTTCGAGGTATACTCTCCTCCCCTATCAGACCTTAATCGCTTAAGTACTTTACCAGTTTGAGTTTCGGCTTCTTTCTTATAAATTTGAAATTCATCCAATGCATCTTTACTTCTAAGTAAAAAGACATAACAATATCTACTCGCATCGTCAATAAAAGTTATAAAATAATGCTTTTGATCTCTCGTAGCAACACCAATAAATTCACAGATATCTGTATGTACTAAATCCAAAATTTCTGAATTCCTATTCACAAAATGAAAAGGCTTCCTAGGCAATTTAGCTTGTACACTGATTTTACATTTATTGTTGCTAATTTCAGATTTAGGGATCAAATCTAGATTCATCATACGCTTCATTGAGGCAACATTAACATGTCCCAAACGTGAATGCCATACATCGAATGAAACAAGATTCATGCAAACAGAACTATAATCATTCAAATTTAAAACGGAATTTGAAACAGGTTCAACATGAATCTTAAACAAGTTTTCCACATCACATAAGTACCCCTTGCCAAAAAACAAAGAATCATGAAGGCGTGTAATAATAGCCTCATTACATTTACAGTCTACACTATAACCTTCTCTAATTAATATGACACCACTAAGGATATTGCGTCGAATGGTTGGAACATGTCTGACCCTGTTAAGAGTCAAAACCTTCCCCGAAGGGAACTTCAAGTCCACCCGTCCTTAGCCTTTGACTTTTGCAGAGCTGCAATCACCCAAAGTCACGGACCGACCTCGAGAGACCTGATAAGACACAAACATGGATTTATCAGCACACACATGTACATTAGCCCCAGTGTCAATTATCCAATAAAGTGGTTCAAAAATAGAAAGGATTTCAAGTTTAATAGACACGTACCCATCATTGAGGTTCAAGGATGTAGTCATCATGTTGACCAAAGCCTCCTCAGTTACATATGCGGTAGCTTTCTTTGCCTTCTTAGTAGGACAATCCTTGTTCCAGTGGCCAACCTGTCAACAAGTCCAACAAGGTTTGTTCTTCGGTTTCTTTTGGATCTTTGCCTTGGGTTTATGTGCATTCTTAGATTTCTTATCTTTGGTGTTTTCTGTAGAAGTAAGATTAATAGTTGGATTTTCATCAGTAGGAACCTTGATCCCTTTCTCCTTTAAGTGTTCCTCTTGTATATTAATATCCATCATTAGTTCATCCATGGTGTGTGTCCCTTTGCGATGCTTCAGAGACATACCAAACGACTCCCAAGACTTAGGGAATTTTTCTATGATAGACATAACAACAAACTTCTCAGGAAACACCATCTTGGCATCTGAGAGTTCATGAACTAGGAGTTGTAGATCATGTGTTTGATCGGAAACTGATTTACCCTCAACCATCTGAAACTTAAGAAATTTAGACATGCAGTATTTTTCAACACCTTGATTTTCAGTGCTAAAATTCTTAATTAACAATTACCATAAAACCTTGGACGTAGTGACTGGCGACTTTGAGTAAAAATCATACATTTTGTTATTTAAACCAAACAGAATCAAACTGCAGCACGTTTTATCACCCTTCTTCCAATTAGCAATTCTATTTGCATTATCAGGAATTTATTCATCAGATACAGGTTTAGTTTCAACTAAGCACAGATCATAACCAACAATATTCAGTCAAATTTCCATGCGACTCTGCCAACGGGCACAGTTCGTACCAGTAAATTTTTCAGGCATATTGGTTGTATCAATTTTACATCTCGAACCACCCTGACCGGCCATTGTTAATTAACGATAGAAATTGATTTCTTTAAGACTGTTGTTCTTGTATATTTGTTATTGTCATTCATGCAACAGCGACAGGTTCAATGTAATTAACAATTCAGGCAGATCCAAAATAAGAAACGAAGTTCAAACAAAGCAGGATAACAGAAAATAAGAGTTAGATTCGCAAACCAGATTGTTCGTTGAGAAACGAACGTGTTACTTAAAGAAATCAGTGCCCGTCAATCCTCGCGGAGAGGCACCATTCTCCCAGTCTCGATCCGGCATGAAGCTGAAACTTGTGCGTCTCGCTCACGCTCGTTGCACTGCTACCAGTGCAGCACAACATCTGCAGGAACCACCGCCTGACAGTTTCGTCTCGGTGAAGAGAAGGAGAAGTCACGCTTCGCACAGGAGAACGACTCCACGAAGTGACTCCGGGATGACAACTCTCACACTCTGGATTAGGGCTCTCAAAACACACGGCGGAAGAAGACTGTTTCGGTGTGGACAATCCACAATCCCACAATCCACAATCCAGCCACAAGCCCGGGCCCGACCAGGCGTGGCACGCGTGCATGCATTGTGATGTGGTAACCCCACCCACCAAGGAGGTGAGCATACCTCCCTCCTAGGACTCCTTTGGACACTAGTGCTCCATGTGATCTTACATATGAGGACCAAAAAAGTTCTAGGAGTGAGCAATATGGGATAAAACTTCTTTGCCATTTGCACTAGAAACTACACAACATTCTCACATGAACTTGCTGCACTACATTGAGATTAAACCATGCTAAATAAATGATTTGCTACAGTAACGACGCTACAGTATTATGTGCTACAGTAATTACGTGACGCTACAGTAACTACCTGTAACAGTAATAATCATTTATCTAACATTAAAAACGTTAAGTTATCCAAAACTAACTTTTTTCTGTACACATCTATCCATTTTAACAAATCCCAGATTGTTTTGGGTTGAATAGACTGATAGAGGGTCTGGGTCGACAGAGAGTTTTAAATTTAACAATTTGGGTTAGTTACGGGTTAGATCAAACTTTGATTCCAAGTCAGTTACGAGTCAGACTATCACAACATCTTGGTGAGTTATAGGTAGACTGCCAGAAAATATGGCCATTAGAAAATATGGCCATCTTTTTCTAATTTGAAACCAATCCAGATCAAGAATATCTTGTCACAAAGTATTGAACAGACCCAAACTCGGCCCAAAATGACCAATATATATTATTTTCGATCCACAATATTTATTTTGATACTTGTGAATATTTTGACCTAGAATCGGCCCAAAACAACCCTACAATATGGATATCAAAATTATGGATCTGAGATGATTTTTGAGTTTGAAAGGCTGCCTAACTTTCCTGACAATCAGATCCACATCATTTTGATCCATATTTTGCTCGATCTGTCTAATTGAGAACCAAGCGATGTTAAATTTTCAATTTGAGATGGATTTAGACTAGAGTTTGTATCAGCATATTCAACCTAGAATTAATCCCAATCTAAAGTACAAGATACAAATTAGGTGTATCAAAATTTCAATTTCACATAACTTGTGTCTTCTACTAGCCTAATCTGGAACTGACTGAATTCGGGATTTGTCCTAGCACAGAATAACCCAAACTGTGAATATTATTAGCCAGAATCTGACTCGCACTTGAATTTCGATCTATTTGTTTGAACCCACCGGGCTTTATCAAAGTTAAAATTGGGACCAATTTTAGGTCAGATACGTCGAGTTCAATGCTCCACGGCTTATTATTGATAGTCCTTTCACAATGCCGAACCGTGAGCATGCAACAAATTTTAAATTTCAGAGAAGAAAACATTAATAAAAATGATTCGTAAACGAACTGAAAGATAAAATAATGATTTTCCGATTGCAAAACAATCTGACAGCCGTTAGTTTTTGTAAACGGAAGCTAACAACCCAAGGGGTTATTAGGATTATTTATAACCAGGGGAGTTTCTTGATATTTTGAAAAAATAGGAGGTTATTTGAAAAGAAACTCCAAAACTTACTCGTACTTTCCTCACGGCAAAGTTGAGTGTATGTATAAGGTAATTACCATTTTACTAAAAATCTTTACCGTATCTTGATATCTACTTGTTGATCCGCATGGTAAACTTGTAGAATAACACATGAAATGAATAAAGCAACATAAAACACATACATACAATGTTTCGAAGAATCATTTCACTTTGAAAATTGAATATAAATAATATTAGGTCAGTTCACGGTGATATGTACTAAAATACTAATATTTAACTTAAGGTCTATTTGTACAAATAAAGTCTAATATTTTTTTATATATATCTATTTATTGAGAATGCGTCAGTTTATATATGATAATAAAAACTTACGTATTCAATGCATTATGAAATAAATTTCTTACATCAAATAATAGTCAAATCAAGCAAGGAGTAGTAAGACTGTTGTGGTTTTCGTTAAGAATTAGTAAATGTGTTGCAATTCAAATTAGAAGTTCAATCTTATATTATAGATGAGTGGAAAAGGATAAATATCTTCCTTGACTAAATCTCTTTTTAAATGTGTGAAAACGTACGCAAGTATTGGTAAAATGTATGCTACTTCAGCCCTATCCTGGTGTGTATTAGGGAAGGGTAAATTGGTAAGTACATTACCCATGTAGAACTCTTAATGTTTAAGCCCCAAGGTAATTATATAAGATTTCTTTTACTATAGTTTTCTACCTTGTGGTTAAATAAATAGAATAAGAATCTGTTGTTTTCTACTTATAAACATTGGTGTCATTGTCGTTATTGCACTTTCATACTATATAAGAAATCTCGTTTAAGATTTCTACTACAGTTTATTCTTTTATTTTTCCAAATTTTAGAATCGTCCTTCTCTTGTAATATATACTATATAAGAATGAATGTAGGAGATATCATATGTAATTTTCTTTATATATTTGTTACATGTTAGTCTTTTATTCTAATAAAACAATTGTGTGAGAGCATGTAACAACCTCATTTTTTAGCATCCCCCAATTAAGAAAAGACTCAAAAAGTTGAGAGTCATTACCTACAGTTCTCAAAAATCCAGATTTTGCAAATAACAAATAATTTCTATTAATTCAAATATTATTTACAAGATGCTCCTCTAAGGAGCTACATGAATTTCTATCATCAAGACTAAATATGAGAAGAATTATCTAATTAATTCTCCTTAGCTTTAATGCCTTCATGTAGATATCATCTGATTCATCAAGTCTCAATATCTTTATATATTGCATCTATAAAAAATAGCGTGAAACAAAAATACAAATCAGAATATCGAAATATTATGTGTAAGTGGGGTGCATGCAAAAAGTGTGCAAGTAATATAACAACATATAAACACTCAAATATTTGCAAATAAGAACAGACATTGTCGTCACATATTCTCATCTTTATATGATACTCATTGTGACATTATAGTTGAGCAGAATGTAAGCAAACAACTAACACAGTTTATTTGAACAATCTTTGAGAAACACTCGACAAACCTCAACAATCGATATTGCGGATAGTCATAATCGTAACCATGTACCTAAATGTACAACGATTCAGGTCATGCAATCACACTTCAAGTACTTTAAGTATATCATCCAATCAAGCAAGCCATCAACATTTAATATGTATGTATGTAAATCCTAAAGTGTCACCAATCATGTTAATTAGATTAAACCCTACTCGGGTCCTAATCTAGGATTTAGAGTTTTCTCGGGTTCATATAAGAAATAAGGGTACAAATCCTAGTTCCATCACACAATACTTTATTAGAATTATTAATCCACATTATATATTATGTGTAACTCTGATTATCATGTTAGACCTTCTATGTCATTAGGAGCAACTATGTTTGATTATGCAACTTAAGATCCTAGTGATAAAGAAGATTATGTTCTAAATTCTAATCATTAGGGATTAAGAGAGAAATATTTCTCCCCACCTCTCACACCCATGGCGGAGGTCGAATGCCCATAGGGTGGTAAATCAAGGTGGAAACTGGGATTCAAACTTGGGTCCCTTTGTTAGGAGACACCGTTCTTGACCACTTGAGCCACTCCTTGTCGGCATAATATCCTTTACATAGATCATATTAAGTTCATCAATCAACATAGCAAATTATGATCTTTAACCCTAATTCTTCATATGCATTATTATTCTCATCTTTATGGTCATAATCATGTTAAATTATCATTATATTCCATATTATCATTTTACATCGCAAAGAATCATATTTAACATGATTAATAACATATTCATAAAAAACTAGGATTTATATGTATTAATCACCACTTTAACACATATTTTCTCTACTTTAGATTTGCGATGAAATTTAGGCATCATTGATATTTTATCCACATTTTTATCATTGTTCTAAACAACTGTCATATATAACTTGTTTCAATTTGATCATCCTAGTAATTGCTAAAAAAATTGTAGGATAAAGATTCATTGGCCAATCAATGTTTGCCAAATTGACTCTTAAGTGAAAAATTGGTATTATCCACTATTGACCACGTGGGCCGACGAATGGCCAACGAACACCTTGTCAATGCACTCCAATGAGGCTAGGTATAAAAGGAATGTGAAAATACTATATTACCCCTTATCTTGTTGTGTTGCACCTAGGGTAGCAACGTCATTTCTCTATCCTTCTTCTTCTTCCTCACGATCAGCTTCCTCCTTGTGCCAGGATGAGTCAACCAACATGGTTGACTTTGTGAGTTCAAGCATCAGAGTGTCGGGTAAAGATGCCACTCCCTCCACCAAGCCTCAATGAACTTGCTGGTGGCCTCAACCTAGTCAAAGAGGGCATGGACAAGGGTAGGCAAGGGAGTATACATCGGTGGCGAATAGGGGATTCATGTGATACATAGAAGGGTACGTTGTAGGGCACTTTCTTGTACTCTGGAGTTGCATAACTAGTTGTCCTGGATTCACAAGAAGGCTATGAGCCTTTTATAGGCAAAGCCTGGCACGGGTGGGGTGCTCACCTCTTTCAATGGAGACTGACTCTAGAGACGATTTGGGAAAAACCTAATATTGCACAAAAGTAGGGAAAACCAGGGTTAGGCAAGTTTGTGACGGTTTCCCGAATATAATGGTAGAGCTTGTAGGTGTTCACATAGATCAGAGAGAGGGAAAATTGAATCAGGAAAAGGACTAAAGTTGTTGCTAGTTTCCTAATCTAACCAAAGTAGGAAGATGACACGCCCACCATCGATCTAAGATCAAATGGTCAGGACCGCGCACATCATAGTAGGCCAATCCCTGTATCCTTAATTGATTAGAGTGACATTTAATACCCTGATCAAACTAATCCTTTCACTTTAGGGAAATTTATAAAATCTATAACTCTCTCCTCCCTCCTCCAAATGATGACAAATTGTAAGGGAAACCTTTTGACAAGATTGGATATAAAAAAGATATTTCTAGATGCCCCTTTTCTCAATTCTTCAAAAAGGAATATAATTCATTTATTTCAAATAAGTCCCTCTATTTTCGCAATTTTCTATAGGCTTGTAGGGAACTCATTTTTCTATGAAACTTGGCAGGCAATTTAGTCTTTCCCAACCTTTATCTTTTTTTTTGGGATTTATTGGGATAACTTTTATACTCGAATCTTGCTCTTTTAGCATATCCATAAAATAATTACCCACATCAAATGGAAAATCCTTTTTCTCTCAACTGCTTGAATTCTCGTCTTTTTGTTATTATTTTCAAGTATACTAGAAGGCATACTGAGATAACACTATTGATGCCTTAATCTTGTGTTTCCATTCATGGATAGATAATTACACTTTTAATTATCTACATCACTACATCTGCTATTTTCTTTTGGAAATTTGTTCAATATTTCATAATTCCATTTTTTTTAACAAAGTATAAGGCCATTATGTTTTATCTATGAATGAATTCCTTTAATTTCTTTAACTTGTGCCACAAGAACCTATTTGCAAATAAAATAGTCGCATGGGTCCTACTTGGGCCATAGGTTTCACGCATGCCACAAAGTGAAAATCATTATTCTATCAAAAATAATTTGGGAATTTGCTTATCTAATAAAGTCTTATATTGGTGTATTTCAAATTTACCAAAATTTGAGTATATAACAGAGCAGATAAACACTTGTATGTATTTTCCTTAGTTCAAAAGGTTACAAATTGATCCTTATGTATTTTAATAAGGATATATAAAATGCCAAACAAGGTTAAATGTAAACTTCTTTTACTTCATATTTTTATACTCATATTGACTATTGAAATATCTTGAAATGATTTGCATTTTTTACTTTTAATATTTGAATTACTAAGAAGGACTTGTGTATTTGAATGATATTTGTATGTACAAATGCATTATGAGTTGACTCCTGCCAATCTCTGCACTTGAAACAGTTACTAAGGTTGGTCGTTGGGTACAATCCAGATTAAAGGAGGTGATGACATGATCATTCTAACACGACACTAGAAAAGATTTAAATGTAGCATACTCTAACATTTTAGTCAAAATAAATTTCAACATGGCTCTCTATTGAGATTGCTTATTAGTTTTGAATTTATCTCTTACTTTTATCTATATAAAAGTATGCACCACTACATTTAGAATATGTAACATGATCTAACATTTTAGATCTGTTCAATGCATGGGTCCTAGTATATGAGAGTGCTTTGATTCGGAAAAGAAAAATGACCGATGCCAAATTGATCCATGCATTAGCCACCCCGAGATTCGTAGATCTTGAAGGCCCACCTCCAACAAATTAAAAGATCGTCCAAACCTACTCCTTGGATATGGCAATCCAAGGAAGTTTCCCAGGCCAAAGAAAGAGTAAAAAAAACTCATAGAAAATCTTACAAATTAGTTAGAGAAATTCAATTTAGTATTAATAAAATATATTATAACAACAAGATTTAAACTGAAGTACTACCAAATTATGATTAAAAGTCATAGTGTATAATAATCCACACCAAATGTTTGATTAAAATCTTTAGAAATCAGTCACATCTATAGTTTCTCAATAGAGACATAAGAGTGGTGTTGACTTAGAACACTCAACGAAAGTCAACAATATTCTTGTTTTGTGGTGGATCAACTAGGCAGCATGTATCATTGTCACATAAATTCTACATCTCTTTGAGTATGGCAGATATTCATGCAGGAGTTCGAACAACATATGCTAGACACTTGTGGATAAAAGTGGTATCGGGAATGGTAACCAAAGAAAAACCAACAAGAGAGAGATGAGATTGAAAACACATGCTAGAAATTGGATGTCTTACAATGCAGGAATGTACCTTGTGAAGAGCCATTGGTACCTCGAATAGGAACAAAATATAAAATGATTTTTGGGATGTTCTTTGGGGTCAACTTCAATGCATCATTTAGAGTGTTTGTGCTGGTGATGATGAGGCTAGGGGGGGGGGAGGATATTGAGAAAATTTCATTTGTAGGATCAAAGCTTGATCACAATGATGAGAAGAACAACTCGTCCTCATGAAAGTAACATCAACAAAAATATAAACACGACCAGATTTTAGATCAAGACATTTGTTCCCTTTTTGAGAGAAAGAGTACCATATAAAAACTACTCCTATTCCCACCGGGGGGTAAATTTTCCACCTTAGGGTCAAAATTATGGACAATAGTGTCTCATAAGAAAATTTGAAGTGGTAAAGGAAAAAAAAAGAATTAGATAGGGGTTCATTGTTGGAGAACTGAGGACGGTTAATGATAGATTAAGAAACATGCTATGAGAATATATTGGTCCAAATATTTTTGGGAAGATTCACATGGATGGTAAGGCTGTGTGTATTGTCAAGCAAGTGTTAACTTTTACACTGTGAAATACCATTTTGTTCTGGATAATAAGTCGAAGATCATTAATAGATGATTCTCTTATCCCAATGAAAGGAAGAAAGTACCCGTTAGGTGTACTCAAGGTAATTATACCATTATGAAGGATCTTAATAGGTGTGGAACGTTGAACAAAAAGAATTTTATGACATGGATGAATAGAGGAAAAAGTCGCATCACATGTTTGAAGAAGATAAAGCCAAGTCATTCTTAAGAAATCATACACAAATGTAAGAAAATATTTGAAACCATTATAACTTATTATTGAAACAGAGCACACACTAGTATGAATTATATTAAAGATTTCAAAGATGTTAATCGTATGAAATAGGAAAGATGCACGATGATGTTTTCCTTATTCACAAGCATCACATAAAATAGAAGAACATGACAAAAATAATTATCTAAGATCTTGAGTTTGACCAGAGAAGGATGGCCAAAGAATAGATGTAGTAATAGAGGAGAAGCCGTAATAAGAGCATTCGTCTGACGCTCAAGAGGGGAAAGAAGTAATATAGAACATCAAAGTGCATCCCGAATCCAATCATAATCAAATTCTGCCAATCTTGTAAGAGAAAACTAAAAGGTCCAAAGGTAACAAAACAACTAGGTGAATCAAATAAAATTTCCACTGATATGAGGTTATAGGGAAAATAAGAAACAAAGTGAACAATAGACAATTTTAATTTAGATGTGATAGGGATAGTGACACACTTGGTGACCCATTATGGCATTCCATCTTCTAGAGTGATATGAAATGAAAAAAAAAGAGTCTAAAGAGGTGAGAAGGTGTCACATAGAGGTCATGTGCTGAGTGGAACGTAAATCCACTATCCATTTAGAATTCATGGCAAGTATAGAGGACCCTATGTTACCTTGATGAGTAGTTAGGTGAGTTGATGGTGCCACATTGGGTGGGTCCCCCGCAAGCCAGTCAGGGGAAGATGTTGTGATAGTTTGCGAAGAGGAGAGTCACCTATTGATATGTAGTTTGATGAAGGCGTTCCTACTCCTCTCTTGTTAGCGTGTCATGAGTGGAATGTCTAGTCAAACTATAAGTTGCATGCATTACATGAATGCCTTAGCCAATGGTCTGAGTGGGATCCTGAGTGACATGTACAAATCGCATGCCACGTCCTTTACAGTAGCGGGAGGGTAGCCATGCTTGGAGTGACACAAATCCTCAATGTGGTTCATTTTGTCACTATAGGTGCATTTGGATCGTGGATCCTTATGGGATCCATGACCTCGTCCCCATCCTCTAGAAACCACATAAAACACTACTTGAGTCTAAAAATCTTTATTATGGGATACATGTACATATGATTGATCCATGGATGGAAGAGTGGTTCCAATGAGAAAAATTCAATACACTATAGAATTCTGGGGATTAAGATAATTGAGGAAGCATCAGATAATAAGAGTGTCTCTCCTTGGTAACTTTGGTTGGGGTAGTAGGTGAGAAATTTTTTAGTTTAGTAAGAGATTTCATGGAATAAAAATATTTTTGACAATGGATGGTTGCCTTGCTATTATGAAAAAAGCTTATCCATGGCATCATATAAATGAAGTCAATTATATTCAAGAGTGTATAAATGTTTGATTTCTTCCCATATGGTTTTCTCATTCGTTTTCCACTTATATTTGACTTTTACATTAGGTTCCATACACCCCGAAAGTCAGGCAAGGACCTGAATATTTTTGGTGACCCAGGCATCATCTGATGTTGTATGTGCATCTTAATTTATGCATTTTAATGTACTACATTATTCTAAAAAAGTTTGAAAAGGTCCATCCATAATAGTAAACTATCACCATTAATATTTATGGAAGTAAGATTGGCCATGTAATTGTATATGACCATATATAAATATTTATTTTTAGATATAGAGAAATAACATAGGTACCAAATTGAAACCACAATACATAAACAAAGTATTGATGGAATTTAGGAATTGTAGGAAGGAAATAAAAAACAAGAAATACCAATATTTAGGCATGGTAGGAAACAAATAAGGAAATATCACCACCAAAATTTTGACATGGTAGGAGAAAAGAAAATTTCACATGATGGCAGGTGTTGTGATATATAATATAGGGACCCCTCATTAGAACAAAAGCACTTAGACATGTGGTTAGGGGAACCACATGGAGAGGAATGAGAAACATATTCTACATCCTATCTTTTTTGTGCTATATATACTAGCACGAGGTCTTTTATTTTGTCTTTTTTGTTCCTTTTTTACAAAAGAAAATTATAGATGGACTAAAAAAGAAAAAGAGACTATTTACAATGAAGAATAGTGGCCAATAGCCAGAGGGGTGACGCCTTGAGACATTCTATCAATGTGGGTCGGCGACTTGTTGGTTGGCTAGTTACAGGATCCAAGGTGCATCCAGCTAGCAGTTGGGTGTCTTATATTGCCCCATGTGGGCGACTGACATCCAGTAGACTTCCATCATTGACTATGTGTGATAGTGTATAACCACTACTATTGGTGGTGTTGGAAGTGGTTCACTATAGTTTTTGGTGGTGGTGGTGGTAGTCGTGACCGAGCACAGAGAAAGTAAGAGAAAAGGGGGGGAGAGAAATGGAAAGAGGAATGGAGGGGATGGGAAGGCTTATGGTGTAATTTCTAATACCATGTAGATGAAATATTAATAGTATAAGTAGTTTGTTGTGAGGTTTTAGCTGTCCTATATATAGGATGTTAGGGATACATGGATACACTTAAGTGGTAAATGGATCTTCACCTGATGTACCTATATCATAACATAAATGATATATACAAAGGACCTAAAGTAACTAGTAAATCACTTATACCAATAAAGGCAAAAAAGTGTAGGATGTAACCAGAATCAAAATCCCAAAATGGAAAATTATGATACATACTAGGCATCGACTCAAGAAATACAATATGAATAATAAATATAGAATATATTGAAATATAAATATGAATATGGAACAAAAACACACACAAAAATAGAAAGTGGGAAAAAATCAAATAGAGAATTAAAATAAAAAGGAAAGATGAGAAATATATGCTTGAAAATTTGAAAGAAAGAAGGGGGAATAAGATGGGTAAGTTTAACATCACTAGCTCAACAAAGACATGTACCTCACCTTTGTAGCTAATAATAAAAAATAAAATATCGATTAGGTTTTCATAACTCAAGGTTGAACTTACACTTCTATTTCTTTCATCCAATCTCCAAAAAATCCCATACAACATGATTTTCCAATTACTCAAATCAAGTGAAAGGGGGAGAATAGGGATCTAGGGTTTAGGAGAGTATGACGGGTACTACGATTACTCGCCAGTGGTGTATATGGATTCATTATATGACATGGGTAGGTAAAAATGACCATTATCATTAGTAAAATCATAAATTGACCTAAAATTTAGAGTCAAAATTATAATACACCCTACAAAGGAAACAAGTTAGGGGAAGTGTCAATTAATTCATCTCCGTGTGGAATACATGGAACTAAGACAAGGATTAGGAATCACAATGGACCTAGAATAAAAGACAATTGAATAAATGAACACAAAATAAAGGAAAAATAAGGAAGTCCATCAACTAAGAAAGAAGAATGAATGAAACTATATAATTATGTAAGGATATGTAACTATGTTAGTGCAAAACAAGAAAAGTTAAAAGATATTTAAAGAAAGACTAACCTACAGTAAGTGAGAATGAAGACAACTAATACTAATTATTAAAAAAAGACACTATACAAAAAAAATTAACTATTAACCATCATTGTTCTGAAAAGCGATAATCGGTGTACGGGCGGAGAGGGTACCGAATAGAGTATATACGGTATGCGGGAGTATAGGCGTGAGAATATTCAATTTTAATCGGTTTTGATTTTTTTTTAATATTAACCATAAAGATATGTAAATTATATATTGACCATATAATAATGACAATGATAAGTAATTAGAAACATTTATAAGTAATAGACTAATATTGCATTCATAAGTAGTTAGAAACATTGATGAAATTAGAGAAGAAAACTTTGATAAGTAATTACAAACATTGATAAGTCATAGACTAATATCACATTAATAAGTAATTAGAAACATTGATAAGTAATAGACTAATATTGCATTAATAAGTAATTAGAAACATTGATAAGTCATAGACTAATATTGTATTAATAAGTAATTAGAAACATTGATAAGTGATAAGACTAATATAGCATTAATAAGTAACTTGAAACATTGATGAAATTAGGGAAAAAGACATTGATAAGTAATTAGAAACATTGATAAGTCATAGACTAATATTGCATTAAGAAGTAATTAGAAACATTGATGAAATTAAAGAAGAAAACATCAACAGTAAGGATCAGTTCAATAAACACTAACTATAAACTTATAGAGAAAACATGAGGAGAAGACCAAATATGTAAATTGGAAGAAGAGAATGTAATTGTAATGACCAATAGTAGTATTAGAAAATATTAATGTAAAAAAAACTATTACTAGCATTTGATTTTGAAAATCGCCGAGTAATCGGCCGATTAATCCCCCGATCGGCCGATTAATCGGTCCTGGACCGATTATAAGCCGATTATTCATAATCAGAGTGGTAGACCCCCAAAAAGGAATATTCGGCCGATTATTCGGCCTAAGCGACTGATTATTCGGTCTAAGCGGCCTATTTTCTGAACAGTGTTAACCAGTAAAGTGTCCAAAAGACCAAAAATCTCGAAACTAGGTCTAAGACATAAAAAAACATTTTATAGAGAAACAAGCACTTTGTCGCTAATAAACAACTACACAACATAATTAGATGAAATCAAAAAGAAAATTTAGAAGTAAAGATGATGTAAAAAGTGGTAAGTGCAACTAATTAAGTACGAATAAGATAAAGAACACAAGAAATCTAAGAGTAGGAAACCACCCAAAAACTTGAAATGTACCCCCTCCCTGGCAATGGCACCAAAAAATAACTTCTAATAGGATCTCTAGTTATGCTTGAAAATGCAATATTTTGTGACCCTAAGACACGTTCCTTATGAATGGAGGCCACAATTGCATAATGTCTATTATCATAGTAGTGAGTAGGGTTTGAACCATAGAGTGATGGTAAACTTAGTTAAATTATGAACATTTTGTGTATTTTGTTTAACTAGGATAAGTTATATACTTTTACATTAGACCCTGGGGTAGTTATGTGGAGTTTCATATTGTGACTAATTGAAGACCAAGAATGAGTAATAAAGCACATAGAAAGACAATTTTGTCTTTAATTTACAAGATCAAGTTAAGAAAGGCACCAACAGGGAACTTGTGGATAAAAAAAGTCAACAAGAGATCTATGGCTTTGATACAGACCCAATGATCAATAAAGTAGCTTTAGTCACATGTAAGTTTATCAGGTGTTTTAACTACCTACAAAGCAAAGTTACTCCTAAATTTAAATGAAGATATAAATAGTAGAGCATTAGAAGTATGAATAATGAGAACTATCTATAAGCATGCATATTCAATTCATCACTTAAAATCAAAATATAAAAAAATTATTCATAATAATAAGAACAAGTCATTCAAACCAAACTCAAGTATGGTTACGAGCACATACACCAATCATGCATAAAAGAGATAAAACAACTGCAACATTTACAAGAATAGATGAATCTTAACCAAATCATGTGTTAAATAATATTTGAGTTTTAGATCTGAGATTAGTTGAGGATTTATATAAAGAATATATATGAACAAATGTATTATAAAATTATATAGAAATTGAAGTAATGAATACAAGCTATGGAAGAGAAAAATTTGAGAATGGAGGTTGAATTTTGGAATGCTCTCCAACCTAGTTTCTTTCCTTGCACATGCCTACTTTTTTGGATGAAGCATTGGTGTTGAAAAGTCATAATAGTGGAGGTGATATGGCTTTAGGAAATGAACATTGAGGGTGATATAGTGATATAGGAGGAAGGGTACAAAAATATTCCACAAAATGAGTTATTTTGTGCATGGTGTAAATGGTGTGATTCATGATAGTATATGGAAAGAGGATGTTTTTGGTGGTCTAGGTGGGCATTATTTCATAATTTACAGTGATGGAAGGGATGAGAAAAGATTGGTGAGTAGTGCTGGTCCTACTCTCTAGAATAGAGAACCTCTTCAAAAGCCACCCACTAATCCCACTCAATGGTGGTTTTTCTCTAAAGTGGTGACGGGTGATGGTAGGTAGGCAAGGATTTTAAAAAATGGGGACTGAATGATGGATTTAATTGAGGTAGATTGAAATGGTGAATGAGATTTGTTCGTCTACCAAATCTAAAAAGAAGACCTCGCTAAAATTACATTCTAACAACTAAGTCCTAGGAAGGTGTGTGGGTGAAGGGAGAGCTTGATAAATACTTGATAAAAAGGGACCTCCTCGATGATGGGGAAGAGTCATAACTTACTACTTATCCCTTGAGTTGGTGATGAAATTTGAGAGAGATAGTGATTGGGATGCTGAAAAATGTTTTTGTATGCCCTGCCGTAAACATGATGGTTGGTGATATTTTGGTCAGTTGATGTAAGAACTAGGGACTCAGAACCTTTATAGAATCATGGTGCACAAGGGACTTCAAGTAGATCTAAAAATTGGCCTAAATTGTTTTTGTTCTAAAAGTTGTACAATACAAATGCTGATGTAATTTCCTTTAACACAACTAATACAGGGGGCCTAGATTTGTCCATCTAGTGACTATTGGACAAAAAGGCTTGGTGAATCCATAGAAATGCTCACTGTAGATGCATCATACATGTAATTATTTAGACATAAATTCTATTGGTTTGCAAATTTAATTGTGGTTATCATTATGTCCTTCATTTGCATATAAATTATACGAAAAAATAAATGAGGTAGAAATCAAGATGCAAGAATAGACTAAAAAAACTATACTACCTGAAAAAAATAGTAGGAATGTACATTTATGCCTTAAATAGTGTCAAAATGAATCATCAAAAGATCAAAATCATATTTTAAATTTTGCATGACAGTTAACCCTAATATCTGGATGGAAGATCATTGGGACACATATTATAGGCAAATATTGTGATAGAGCAGGCAATAGAAACAAAAATTTAACTCCCATATTCCCCTTTGAGAAGTGCATCATGTCAAAAACTATGTAATGGGAAATATGGTTTGCAAGGTTATTCCTGGTTCTGGAGCAAGTCCAATGACAATTCCCTTGTTGTAGTGTGCACCTTTCTTCAGGTTTCACCTAGAAAATGTCAGCATCGGCCTCTTGGTTGATCACCATGGATAGTAGTTGACTTTATCTTCTGATTAGTAGGTAAAGACCTCCTTACCTCTATAGTAGTCCACATGGACCATCGGGAACTCCTGTCATTCTAGTTGAAAAGAAAAAAAGGTTTTGTCCCTTCTAGTTGGAATACTAGTACCAACTTGCTCACTCACAATTGTCCCTCCCTTGCTATCCCTACCTTTATCGGGTAGGACTTGATTAGGTTCTCTTGATTACAATAACTAGAAAAGACAACAATTTTCAGAGTGATTAATGTGTCTAAGAATCCCCCAATACCCCTCTATTTATAGTAGGGTTAGGGTTAATGTTCCCAGTCTGAGCGGGAGTCGAAGGGGAAAAAATTTCACAAATTTTCCCACACTATAAATGAGAAAACAATCAGTTCAGAGGTGAATCAATAGGTTGGTATGTGAGCTGATCGGTTCAACCCTTGAACCGATCATTTCAATATGTTTTCCAATCGCAATGCTATTGGAATTTAATATCCAATTAATTCAAAACATGATGTCAACACTAATCCTTGACCCAATAGAACTGATCAACCAAACAGTCAGTTCACAATTTGAATCAGTCTCTCATAGTCCTAAGACAATCGATTCACTTGCTAAATTGGTCATCTAATGGTTCTAATTGCCAAACTTCGTTCAATTGAGCTAACACTCAAATCGATTAGTTCAATTCTTGAAGCGATCAGTTCACAGTCTAGTCAGTCAACTTTCAACCGTTGTTGTTTGAATTGATTAACTAACTCTTTAATAATAAAGTTTAAACTACATTCATGAACAAACTTTATTCCAAGTGTGTCCTATGTGTGTGAACCTATAGGTTCCAAGTTACATTGGCAATGAATGTCCATAATTAATTTATGACATCACAAGCAATGAGCGGTATCTAGCGACACATCATTGCTACCCAAGTAATTCGAAAAGTTGGAGAACAACTTCAACCTACAATCTATGATTAGTGTTATAGTTTTTGTATAGTTCCTTTGTCACTGATATCTAGATTGAACTTGAGGCATGGAATCATCATCCTCTTAAACATTCAACCTATGTTCATTGAACTAGAGTTGACTGTCTAAGATATATGTAAGCTCAATATCACATATTGACTCACATGAGCATGGCCATGCATTTATTAGTCTCGCTTATCAAGTATCCATGATATCATGCTCCTATAGGAGGGACAAATCCCATCTACAATACTCATAGTCATCCCCATGGTTCACAATGTACCCAAGCACTACATTTATGGAAACCCTTATTCAAAGTCACTGTGGATGATGTCAAAGTACACCAAATGACATGTGATGAGTGTACTAATTTTAGGTCCAAGAACCACAATCACCACCATCACTATAAGAGACAATTTTGATTACCAATTATGGTTTCCATGTATCACTATTAAGGTGGGTCTGTCCAATACATTTTTCTCTAACAAGTATCTATGTGTTTGGTTTGATATCACATACCATGAGTTAATGAGATTATGTAATCAACCAACACACCCTCTAGTATTATGTGTTATTACTGTCTATAAGCCTTCCACAATAACAACCGACTAGGGACATAACAAGCACTACTACAGAATACGCCTTTGGCGTCGGTTGTTTAACCCCCTTTGGCGACGGTTTTGAAACGATGCCTATGTGGGCGCCGCTAAAGGTCGAACTCTTCGGCGTCGGTTTTCTAACCGACGCCTATATGATCTATAGGCGTCGGTTATATATAGTTGGCCGACGTCTATAGGGTTCGCGCCACAAAAAAGGGCACCAACTAGGACACTTTCTACGTCGGTTAACAACTAAACAACCGACACCATACTCCTAGACGACACGGCCGTGCTTCACTGCACGGCCGTGTTTAGTACTATAGGCGTCAGTTTTATACGAATAAGCGACGCCTTTTCCACCACGGCCGTGCTTTCCTGTACGATCGGGTTGTTTGTCATATTAGGCGTCGGTTTTTATCTAATAACCGACGTTGTAGGCCTTTGATGACAGTGTTCTATAAATAACCGACGCATATACTTTAATTTTTTTTCTTATCAGTTTGCAGTCCTGCTGTGGCTGGTCAGCAGGATGAGAACTTGCAGTTCAGTTTTCTGAACTGCAGGTTTATGACATCCATTGATATCAGCCTACAAACAGGCCACAAACATGCAAAATCAACAATTTTTTTTTCACACAAGTAGATACATTCAGACATCAATTCAATTCTCACATTCACACATGTAGAAACATTCAAATACATGTAGAAACATTCATACATGTATAAACATTCAGAAATATTCATTTACAAAATATCATTCAGCATCGCTATCAGCATCCCAATTATATCTTACAATCGCCACTGCTTGTATGGCTTTTGCCCATTCTTCTCTTACTTCATTTGATGCTTCCATCATATATGGAGCATGTACATTTTTTAAGCATTTACCTGTAGTGTGGTCAGTTTTAAATACCTGCAAAGAGAATGATGTATATATATATAAGTAATAATATAAAAATAAGATTGATATATTTCATACTAACTAATGAGACTATATATAATACCTCATGTATGGTATTAATATCCAATGCGGCATGTCGGATAATCATCTGCATAAATCGCATCACATAGTATGTGCATGCCCAGCCGTTTTCTTATGTAGCACACTATAAATTGAAACATACAAAATATTAAAAAATACAACTAAGCACAATTCACATAAATAATATATACATTGGAGTCAGGAACTTACTTTTATGTTCTCCCAAATTATTGGCTGGTTCTTTCTCCTTGGGACATTTCCTCCAACATTTTTGAATACATCTAAACCCCGAAATGTTAATGTAACACAGTAAATTGCATAATTAAATAGTAATGTAATAACAGATGTCAATGGATATAAAAATGAAATATTTCTCACCAGAATAATGGCATTCTCAATATGTGTCCAATTTTAGTGTTCAATGTACTTCCCGCAGGATCTAGATAATAAACAGTGAACGTCCCGGAGACAATAACTAGTAACTCCCAATGTCTACCACTAGAGGTAAAAAAGTTAAAAATTAATAACTCAAAATGCACAATAAAAATGGAATTTTCTTAAGTCCAAATTATAAATAAAGTAAACTTACTTGACATTGAATGGAGCTATTATTATTGTCTTCTTTTGCTGACCGAAAATTGTAAAAGCATCTATACAGTATTGTTGAACACTATCAGGGTCTTTAGCTACCATACTAATCAATGATGGAATAAAAAAACCCACATGATCAAATGCAAATTCTTTGCATTGATCTTCGACTAAGTAGCTGCAAAACATGTATTACGTATGCATTAATATATAAGAAACCAGATCACCGGATCTTACACAAGGTATATGGATGTATAAACAAGATCTCACCTTATCCATGTATCTATCATTGATGTATTCATCCAATCATACATAAACAGCTCAATAATATCTTGTATAAATAAAGAGCTATTATATGATTGACCTGCATAATCTGCTTCTAAAGAAACAATTATTGGGCAATGTATATTATGTGCCCGTAGCCAACATGTCATTCCCCTACAAGCAGGACCTAACGGGTATTTTAGGTCAGTTGGAACCCAACTTGGTAATGCAGGAAGTGGAGGTGGAGGCCTAGGTGCTCCGGGTGTCTTCTTTTTAACATGTATATATAAATTCAGATCAGTTGACCTCATATATACACATTAACAATCTAAAGTAATGTAAATTTATCTTACAATTTCAGTAGTGTAGACGACATCTGCTTTGGGCCACAATATCACCCCGCCTTCTGCCTCACCAAGTGTATCAATATCTGGGTGGGCATATGGCAATGCAGCTTCCCTCCAATCGGGTAATACACATATCGGGCTCACACGAACGTAGCCCTGCGACATTGGAGTCCCATGAAATGTTGCCCCATGAAGGGACTGGTAAGCCTGCGCCTCTGCAACAACAGAGTCTTGCATTCTTAAGCGGCATGTCTTCAATGCCTACAAATTTACGTAAAGAATGTTATACATATATACATATCATCTTGAAAACATATCATCTTGAAAAGACTAGCTACAATGTCATAAACAATACTTACAGCAGACGTGTTAGGCGATGGGTCTCTAGGATTACTCGCAGTCTGTGCATCAGGAGAAGAGTGGGTCGCCATAGGCTGATTGGAAGCCTGCGATGTCTACCACCACACTATTTCTTCCTTGACCTTCTTAGCAACTATATCATTGACCTTCTTAGCAACTATATCCTTGACTCTCTTATTCTCCTATACATGGATAAAAGAAACATTAGCTTCTTATTATTGAATTCCCTTTTGCAGTAACATTCTAAAAAAAGAATAGGTTACCTCTTCTTGTGAAAGTCCCGCTCTGGGTTTGCGCTGGGATGACCCAAAGAATGCTTTGATGCCCACACCAGCGCCTGCACCCCTAACACGTCCAGGATGCTCTGGTTTACCCAGAGCAACTGTCAATTCATCCCTTGTGCCCTGAGGGATGAATGTGCCTTATTTCCTCTGCTCGTGCAACTCCCGCTGATCACCATCAACAAAAATTGGTAAGTTAACACCACAAATAATTAATATTCAAATGATTGTTCTAAGAGTTGTATTTTACCATTTTCACAGCCGCCTCAGCAGTTACGGGCTTCTTTATTTCACCCTTCTTGTTTTGCCTCCCAGATATCCAGATATCATGGCGAGGCATGGGTGTGGCAGACTCCTAAGTAGCAGCAGACTCCTGAGTAGCCGCAGACTCCGCCTGTAGTCTTTGGTGAACGCTTGCATAGCCCTTTGGACCCATAGTGTGGTCATGCACATTCAGTGCACGCCTTGCTTTTTGTGCGTCACTAAGGGCCTAGTTAGTATGCACATTAATGATTTGGTTAGTGGAACTAAATGTTAATCTTGAATAGGTGAATACAACATATATTAATTAAATTGGGAGTGACGCCTAATACCTTCAATTCTTCAGATTTTCTTGAAGCAACAAAATTGTCCCAATCTTCTTTGTCCAAGAAGTTCCACTGTTCAAAGGCTGACTTCTTCTTCTTATCACCATATTTTATGCATTCTCTGTTGAGATTTGTCCTATAGTTCCTAAGCATCTTTCCAGCGCATTGCATCACGCTTTTAACTTCTCATCCAATGCAAACAGATTTTGTAAAATAGAATTCTTATTAACTAGTATCCAAAAATAGAATTGCAAATAATATAATTTGTAATCTACAAAATAGAATTGCAAATAATAATAACTCACGCATAAATCCTTCCATATCAAGTCTTTCTTCCTCTGAGGAACTTTATGCCAATTATCATACTTAACACCACAATGGCTTCGAGTGACACACCCAAGATAGTTTACAAAATTATTGCAGTTCACTCCAATTGCATTTCCTCCATTATCAAACTCCACAACCAATTTGGATCCACTACCACTTAGCTCTATTAACTTCTTCAATAGAGTGATGCCCCTTTTCTTGTTAAGTGTTTGGTGCTGCGCATCAAGTTGCTCCAGTGCTTCAGTGGGTACATGTGCATCATCAACCTAAAATTTGACAAAAATAAACCCACTGAATTATCACAATATATAAATATGGGATATATGACATAACTAGAAGATAATGAATTTTATAGAAATACGGAATATGTTTTTAGAACTTACATTGGTATCCTCGCCATGCTCATCATGGACAACATGCTCATCATGGACTTCATGCTCATCATGGTCAACCATCTGAAAATGTCATTAAAAAGGAAAACATTTAGCATTTGTATTAACTAGAAAAAGGCAAACATTTAGCATTTGTATTAACAAGAAAAAGGCAAAAATTTAGCATTTGTATTAACCAGAAAAAAGGCAAACATTTATCATTTGTATTAACTAGAAGATAATGTGATCTTTTATAAACATACATGCCTCTAAAATTGTGATCTTTTATCAATTAACAATCCTTCATTGTGATCTCCGCGCACATATAAGTCATCATTAGCTTCAATATTTTGTGGAGTTGGCAACCCAACTGAGAATGGACTGGAGTCATCATACTTATCATAGTACTCTTCTTCATTAATAGGATCTTCAATGAACTATCTTTTACCATGAAGAACAACTGACCATTTATCATTTGCAGGATCATCGATATAGAATATTTGTTTCGCCTGTGATGCCAATATGAATGGTTCACCCTTCTCGCCAATCTTTTCAAAGTTCACCAAAGTGAAACCCAATTCATCCACTATAACTCCTTTGGTGTTATCAACCCAATTACATTTAAAGAGTGGAATTCTGAAATCTATGTAGTCAAACTCCCATATGTCTTCAATGACACCATAATATGACATTTTAGCTTCACGTGAACTCTTATCCTTTGCACTTGCAAAATACATAGTCGACGCTTGAAGAGTGACCCCACTGTTTTGGACGACACTCTTATCATCTTGGCGCTTTGTGTAATATGTGAACCCATTAATGTCAAACCCTTCATAAGACATAACATTCGGTTTTGGTTTAAAGGTGAGGCATTTGATAGTTTCTGTAATATCATTTGGTGTTTGAGATAGTTGATGTAAGACTTTATCTTCAAACCACTTAGTAAATGTCTTATTATGCTCTCTAGCAAGCCACATTGAACTTGCTCGAGGATGTTGTCTCTTGATGAAATTGGTATGTTCCTCGATATAAACACTCACTTCGTCCATGTTGTGTAAAATATACAAGTGAGCTTGTTCCAACTGCTCACGGCTGATTACTTTCGCCCGTGATCCCAAAATTCCTTTGCCCTCCTCAATATTCTTATCAATAATAGGAGTGTTATTACCACTCAGAAAGTCATTGCAAAAATCCATAACCTCTCTCGCCACATAACCTTCAATAATATTCCCTTCAGGCCGTAACGGTTTCGAACATCACCTTTAAAAACGCTCATGTATCGTTCAAAGGGATACATCCAATGCAAGAAAACTGGTCCCAACATTTTCACTTCCCTAGTCAAGTGGACAACAAGATGTACCATGATATCAAAGAACGAAGGAGGGAAATACATCTCAAGCTGACATAGGGTAACAACCACTTCTCTTTGCAAATTATCCAGAGTATCAGGGTCAATAACTTTCCTGCATAGACTGTTGAAAAAGAAACAAAGTCTGGTGATTGCAAACCTTACATGCTTCGGCAATATAGATCGAATTGCCACGGGCAATATTTTTTGCATTAGAGTGTGACAATAATGAGATTTAAGACCTATCAACTTCAGATCTTTCATTGATACCAATCTATGGATGTTGGATGAGTAACCATGTGGCACCTTAACATTTACCAAACATTCACACAAAGCTTTCTTCTCCTTTCTAGACAACGTGTAACAAGCGGGAGGTAAGTATGTTCTTTTATTACCTATTTCACGTAGGTCCAGTCTGGATTTTATCCCATCTTTAGTCTTACCTGGTATATTTAACAGAGTACCAATGATGCTATCATAGACATTTTTCTCAACGTGCATTACATCGATACAATGCCTGACTGTCAAAGAACTCCAATAAGGAAGATCCCAAAATATTGACTTCTTCTTGAATGAAGAACTTTCACTCTGTGTGGCCATACTACATTGTGCTTTCTCACCAAATTCATTGACAATGTCTTTTACTCTTTCATAAACAACATCCCCTGGTATAGGTTTAGGTGCACTCCATTCATCATTCCATCCATTGAATGATTTACGCTTCCTACGATACAGATGGAATTTTGAAAGAAACCTTCGATGACCAAGATATACACTCTTGCCGCAATGTTTTAGTCTTATTGAATCAGTGTTTTCTTCACATATAGGACACTCTTTAGCTCCTTTGACACTATATCCAGACAAATTCCCATATGTTGGAAAGTCATTAATAGTGCAAAACAACATAGCGTGCAAACGAAATGTCTCTCTTCCTGAAGCAACATAGGTCATCAAACCTTCAGCCCAAAGTTTCTTTAAGTCATCAATCAGAGGTTCAAGATAAACATCGATATCATTTCTGGGTTGTTTAGGGCCCGATATCAACAACGACAACATAACATACTTATTTTTCATACACATCCAGGGAGGAAGATTGTATATAAAAAGCATGATTGGCCAAGTGCTATGTTGGCTGCTCAATGTCTCGTATGGATTCATCCCATCTGTACAAAGCCCAAGTATTAGATTCCTATCTTCTTCACCAAATTTGGGGTACAATAGATCAGTCTTCTTCCAGTGTAGGGAATCTGACGCATGTCGTAGGATCCCATCATTATTTTTCTTAACATCTGCATGCCACCTCAAATTCTTCGCATCATTTAGATTTGCAAACAAGCGTTGAAACCGTGATATTATAGGTAGATACCACAACACCTTGGTAGGAGAACCAGTTTTCGACTCCCCCGAAGTTGTCAATTTATACCGTGACGCACCACATTTTGGACAATCTTTCAAATCTACATAGTCCTTTTGAAATAATGCACAATCATTCAGGCATGCATGTATCTTCTTGGCCTCCATTCCCATTGGGCACAACATTTTCGTTACCTGGTATGTTGAGATTGGCAGCTCATTTCCTTCAGGAAGCACTTCTTTCAACAAAGTCAACAATGAAGTGAAGCTTTTGTCGCTCCATCTATTGTTAGCTTTCAACTTATACAATCTCAACACAGTGCTAAGCTTCGTAAACTTAGCACAACATGTGTATAACGGTATCTCAACATCATGCACAGTGTTTCTAAAGATAGGAGGTGGATCAGTGTGCTCTACCCTACAACTATCCAGCATCACATCAACGATGTCTACTGGAACTGGTTCGTTCACATCTACATCATCAGAGGCAATTTCTTCTTCCACCCAAGCACTGCTATCGACATCTACTAGTTTCGAGTTTGAAATCTCTCCATGCCAGTGCCATTCTGTATAGCCTTGTACAATCCCGTTGCACATGACATGACTTTTGATTTCCTCACCAGTGTTGACTTTCAAGTTGTTACCACAATGCCTACATGGACAGTAGAACCTATCTGTAGGTTTTTTCCTATGTTCCTCGACAAATCTAATAAACTGATCAAGATCAGATATAAACTCTGGGGTGCAGCGATTACGAATGGACATCCATGATCTATCCATTCTATGATCAAAGAGAAAACAAGTATATATTAGGACAAGATTAGGGTACGTATACACTTACATCCTATCTAAGATTTACTCCTATTATCTACAATGAAGCCGAACTCCATACAAATAGTATATAATTTAGTGATTGTTCATTCTAATTTATACCAATGTACAAACGGGGAAATGCTACCGAAATTTTCTTGAAAACCCAATACACATTATACACTTACATCCTAAGTGAGATTAGGTGTTCAAGAACAGTCCCAAACCGGAGACTATCCAAGATTTACTCCTAATGAGTAAATCTTGGATGGGTTTCTAGGCCAACAAACACATGTGATGTCATTCTTATATATAATAAATGTGTACCACCTATCCCATCCTTGAACACCTAATCTCACTAGTAAGTGTATAATGTGTATTGGGTTTTCAAGAAAATTTCGGCAGCATTTCTCCGTTGTTCTCTAAGTACATATGTACTTAGAGAACAAATGGGGAAATGCTACCGAAATTTTCTCGAAAACCCAATACACATTATACACTTACATCCTAAGTGAGATTAGGTGTTCAAGAACAGTCCCAAACCGGGGACTATCCAAGATTTACTCCTAATGAGTAAATCTTGGACGGGTTTCTAGGCCAAAAAACACATGTGATGTCATTCTTATATATAATAAATGTGTACCACCTATCCCATTCTTGAACACCTAATCTCACTAGTAAGTGTATAATGTGTATTAGGTTTTCAAGAAAATTTCGGCAGCATTTCCCCATTGTTCTCTAAGTACATATGTACTTAGAGAACAAACGGGGAAATGCTGCTGAAATTTTCTGAAAAACCCAATACACATTATACACTTACATCCTAAGTGAGATTAGGTGTTCAAAAACAGTCCCAAACTGGGGATTATCCAAGATTCACTCCTAATGAGTAAATCTTGGATGGGTTTCTAGGCCAACAAACACAATAATAGATATGTACATGTTAGGGTTTCATCACAATTAATGTTAGGGTTTCATCATAATTGATGTTAGGGTTTGATCAAATCAAATTAGGATGCTACAATTGACAAGTTTAAATCTTATTTCAACATGCATCAAAATTTACTGAATTAGGCCAAACATTATGATTAGAAGCACAAATATATGACAAATATATGCAAGCAAAAGATTTGTTCATATCCTAGGATTTACATAAAGCATTACATAAAAATTTGTTCATATCCTTACCAACATCAAGCACGGCCGTGGTATGCCAACACAGCCATGGTCATGCTTGCTGTTGGTAAGGAGCTAGGGAGAAGGAAGCAAAGAGGCTAGCCTACCTAGAGCTAGAGTGGAGAAGAGCGGCGGCGAGCGGCGGCAGTAGTGGCGGCGAGTAGGCAAAGAAGCAGAGGGGCGATCAGCGGGCAGAAGAAACCGACGGCTGGAGAAGCAGTAGGCGCCGGCCAGAGAAGCAGCAGGCGAAGAAGCAGCAGTGGCGGGCGGCGGGCAGTGGCGCCGGCGAGCAGAAGAACACCAGCACCGAAGAAGCAGGGGGGCAGCAACCGACATCGCAATTTTGGGAGAGCGGCGACGAGCAGCAGCACAGGAGAATATCACGATGAAACAGGAAGAAAGGGGGAAGAGCCGGGTGATCGGGTCTATTAAGTTGGTCAACAACGTCGGTTATCTACAAAACCAACACCTATTATGCTTTAGCGTCGGTTGATAGTAAAACACTGACGCCCAACTAGACAACCTTTACCCTAAATTATTTGGCGGGAACCATTATCAGCGTCGGTTATCAAGGGATAACCGACATTGAAAGTGAGACTTTTCGCGCAAATTTTCATTTTAAATAGGCGTCGGTGAATAGTTAGAAAACTGACGTTGTAGGTGACCTAAAATGTTTTCGCTCAAAAATTGGATTTCGCGGGCGATTTTAGGCGTCGGTCTGTTATAACCAGCCGACGCAGAATACAAAGTGGTACCCGTGTCTAGCTGGTCTTCGAATATAGACGTCGGTTTGCATAAATAACCGACGTTTAAATTTACAGGCGTCAATTTTCCTAAATAATCGATGCCCAGAAAAGCGACACTGAATGTTGTTTCTGTAGTAGTGAAGAATGTATAAACTCTTGCATCTGTATGATCTCATTGTTCAAGTCATCAACCCAAAGACATACATTATTTAGTAATATCATTCCATAGACACTTATTATTTTACATCATTATCTCATAACTGAATAAATTTGAATAAATTGGAAGATTTCCTTTATTATTAATCAAATCATGTACATAATATTCCATTACAATCATCATATGATTGGCACTTTAGGCATACATACCAATAGACTCCCACATGCACTTAGATCCAATCACCCATGAATTTAATCCCCAAGGGATCTAACATGACCGTCATGCTTCTGCTGCAAAAGTGCTTCTGTCAAGGGGTCATCAAAATTGCTCTCAGTTGGTACTCTGCAAATATTCACATCTCATCGATGTACAATCTATCGTATGAGATGGAATTGCCTTTGTATATGCTTGCAACGCTGATATGATCTGGGTTCCTTAGCTTAAAATAGCTTCATTGTTGTCACAATATAGCTAGATAGCATCCCTGATGCTTGGAACCACCCCAAGTAAGAGAAATGAACTTCTTGATCCAAACAACCTCCTTTTCTGCATTGGATGACACAATGCACTCGACTTCTGTTGTAGAATCCAAAACTATCTCTTACTTAGAACTCTTCTAGTTCACAACTCCGTTGTTGAGGCAAAACACAAATCGAAACTGTGATATGTAGTCATCTTTGTCTATTTGGAAGCTTTCATCGGTGTAACCCTTTACCACCAACTCTTCCTCACTGCCCTAGAGAAGGAACTGATCCTTAGTTCTTCTCAAGTACTTAAGGATGTTCTTCATGGCTGTCCACTGAACATCACCTAGTTCTCACTGATATCTTCTCTTCATGCTCAAGGAATATGAGACATTAGGATGAGTACATAACATTGCGTACATGATGGATCCAATTTTAGATTCATATCAAATCCAAATCATACATTCCCTTTCTTCACATGAATTGGGACATTGAGCTCTAGAGATAGTAACACCATGAGACATGAGCAAGTTTCCTCTCTTCGAGTCCTCCATGGTGAACCTTTTCAACACTTTGTCAATGTATGTGCTCTGACTTAGTCCAATAATCCTTCTATATCTATCTATATAGATCTTGATTCCTAAGATATAGGATGCTTCACCCAAGTCCTTCATAGAGAATGTATTTCCCAGCCAGATCTTTACCATCTATAAAGTAGGGATGTCATTCTTCATCAATAGTATGTCATACACATACAATATGAGAAATACAATCATGCTCCTACTAACCTTCTTGTAAACACATGGTTCGTATTCATTTTGACTAAAGCCAAACTCTTTGGCTATTTTGTGAAATTAAAGATTCAAACTCTGAGATTCTTGCTTCACTCCATAAATTGACCGCTATAGCTTACAAACTTTATTTTCATCCTTCAAATTTATAAAACCATAAGGTTGTGTCATGTAAACATCCTCAAGAATATTTTTGTTAAGGAATATAGTTTTAACATCCATCTAAAAATCTCATAGTCATGATAATCTGCAATGGCAAGCATGATCGTGATGAACTTCACTATGGCACCTAGAGAAAAGGTTTCATCATAGTTAACATCTTGAACTTGTCTGAAACCCTTTGCAACCAATCTGACCTTATAGGTTTGTATATTACCATCCATCTCAGTCTTCTTCTTGAAGATTCACTTACACCCTATGGGTTTTACCCCTTCACACAGATCCACCAAGGTCCATACCTTGTTGGTGTACATGAATTCCATTTCAAATCTCATGGCCTCAAGCCATTTCTTAAATTTCGGTCCTTTAGTAGCTTCTAGGTAGGTTGTTGGCTCATATTCTATAACCAACTCACTGCCTTCTTGAATCACGAGATAACCAAATCTTTCAAGAGCAAGGCATGTCCTACTAGATCTATGAGGTCCTTATTTTGCATGAGGAACTTGAGTTCCACAACAGTTTGTGAGTCTTGTTGTTCCTCCTGTACCTGTACTAGTTCAATGTTATATTGTTGGTCTTTAACCTCTTCGAGTTTTACTTTCCTCCCATAAATATCTTTGGAAATAAATTCCTTTTCAAGGAATACACCATCTTTGGAAACAAAAACTTTATTGTCAAATAGGGAATAAACATAATATCCTTTGGTTTCCTATGTATCCAACAAAACAAAATTTATCTAATTTAGGTCCAAATTTTTTAGGAAACTTCCTTTTCACATAAGCTTCACAACCCCAAATATTCACAAAAGATATATCAGGACGCTTCCCATATCATATTTCATATGGTGTCTTTTAAACTGATTTAGATGGTACACAGTTTAATGGAAACACAACGGTTTCAAGAGCATAACCCTGAAGGTAGTCCAAAGTTCAGCTAAACTCATCATTGATCACACTATATCTTGAAATATGTGATTCCTTCTTTTAGAATCACCATAATGCTATGGTGTTCTAGGTGAACCCATTGTGATACAATGACAAAGTTTCTCATAAGGTGCTCACACTCTTGGCTTAAGTATTCTCCACCTCGATCAGAACAAAGTGCCGTAATACTTTTGTTCAAGTTGGTTATGTACTTCATTCATGAAATCCTTGAACTTTTAAGGAGTTTCTGACTTATGTTTCATTAGGTAAACATAAGCATACCTACTGAAATCATCAGTGAAGGTAATGAAGTATTGATAAACACTTCTAGCATTTATTTTAACGGGCCATATACATAAATATGTATGAGTCTGAATAGATCGCTATCCCTCTCATTGTTTCGAGTGAAGGAAGTCTTTGTCACCTTGACTTACAAACAAGACTCACATGTCTCCATTGATTCAAAATCAAAAGAGTGTAGATAACTATTTTTATGGAGTCTAGATATGTGATTCCCATTTCTGTACCCTAGATGACAATGCCAAATACATGATTTGTTTGAGTTATTGAAATTTAATCTTTTGGTATTTACGTTATATATATCTGCCTTTAGATCCAACAAATAACAACCATAATACATTGGGGCATTGCCATAAAATAGCTCATCTTTTGAAATAGAACATCGAACATTCTTAATATGAAATGCATATCTATACTTGTCCATACAAGATACACAAATGATGTTTTTTATGGAAAATACATAATAGCAGTTCATTAACTCTATTACGAGCTCTGTGGGTAGAGATAAATTGTAGATTCCAATTGTAGTGGCAACAACTCTTTCTCCATTTGCAACTTGCAGTTCAACCTCACCCTTTCTTAATGGCTTACATCTATTTAGATCTTGCATATTTGAACATATGTGAGATCTGCATCTTGTATCTAGTACCCATGATGAAGAGTAGACAAATTTATCTCAATAACATACCTGAAGTGGAGATCTCTATCCCCATCTTCATCTTCTTGAATCCCTTCAAGTAAGAAGGAAATATTCCTCTTGTACTTTTCTTACCTTCATCTTGAATGCTAAAGATCTAGATTTATGCTTAGCCTCAGAACTCTTCATGGCCTTGCTTTCATCCATGGACTCCATTCTGCTGATCATGATCACACATTTTTCCTTGCCATTCTTGCTTCAACATTTATCAGCATGCCAAGAAAATCTGACAACAGTGTGGTCATGTTATTCAAGTGGTAACACTCGATAAAATGACTATATGATTCGGGAAATGATTATAGAATCATATATGTGGTCAACTATTAGATCAAAGAGTATCCTGGTTCTTCTATATGTTCCACATGTCTAATCATATTGAGCACATGTGTCTCTACTGGATCTCCCTCTGTCATATTACACTCAAAGCGAGCGTTTGAGACATTGCACCTTTCTTTCTTTGTACGATTATGGTTCACATTCTTCAGATGTGTTACCATCTCAAGAATCTCCATGTCTTCACACTGCTCATGCAACTCATAGTTCATGTAACCTAGCATAAGATGCTTTATGTTGTATTGTATGATGGGATCTAGAGGGGGGTTGAATAGAGCTAAAAGTAATTAAACAAAATTCATTAAACCTTCAAGATATTTCTAAGATAATATGGCTAGTATGAACTTTGAGTGCATCTAAAACATACATGGAAAGGGAAAGAGAGATTGAACAAGCACCAAATAACACAAGTATTTATAGTGGTTACAACCTCTAAATTAGGAGATGTACATACACTCCCTAGAGAGGTCAGCCTCTAGGATTTTTCAACCATTGCATACTAGTATTCCATTATAATATATACAATAAGACCTTTATTTTCCAAGACAAGGATACCCAACCTTCACTTTGAGGAGAAGGGAGCCAAAAACCTTACAAAGGACTTACCTATCCATGACCAACAGTCTTCAACCTCTACAAGGACATACCCACTTTGCAATGAGTCTTTCGCCTTTGCCAAAGACTTACCCACTCTTGCACAAGTCTTCCTCCTTGAAGGAATTACCCACTCTTCATAGATCTTCTGCCATTGACTTCACTTTCACTAAGGAGAAGCTTTCACCAAGGGACTCCTTCCCTTCTTCTTCTTCAACTCTCTTATCCAAGAGAGAGAATCTTCATCCTCAAGTTTGAAAGAGAGATTGGGAAGAGGAGCAAGTGAGAGCCTCACAAGATATACATGTAGCACTAAATCTCTTACAAATCTCCTACTCACTCTAATGGATGTAGCAACTGATTAAGCTTAATCGTGGAAAGAGGCTCTAGTATGCACTCAACTATTGTATAGGCACCTTCATAGTGTTTGTCTAACCATGGGATAAAGCCCAAGGGGTCCTATTTATAGTTGGTGATGCCTACTATCCAGTAGAAACACTTAAGGATGAATTCTAGTCATTTAGGATGTTACAACATATCTATTTTTGATATTTTCAACACTCCAACGGTTAGAAATATTTTTTCTGCACAATCCATACAATGTAGTCGATTGAGTTTCAATATAGGTAACTCGACTAATTTTACTATGTGACAAAAAAAATTGAGTTGTCGAATGAGTTTATCCTCGATGAAACTCAACTGATGGCTTAAAATTAGTTTGCCAATGCAAGGTGTCTGTTGAGTTTGTCCTGGGAAAACTCGGTTGAACCTGGAAGTTTTTAAGATCCATAAAGGGTGACAGTCGAGTTTATCCTAGATGAAACTTAGACAAAAAAGGTCCCTATGATGAATTTTGGAAAGTACCATAAATTGCTTAAATATTCAATTTAAGTCCTCCTGATATTTTAATTTTAATTACAAGTCATACAATCATTACAAGTGATTTACAACATGAGTCTAATAGAGATACATCATATTCCACAAAGTGCACTTGCATTGATTTTGAATTTTCTTTTCTCAAAGTTAGGATGCACAAGTTAGGGCATTTGGAGTATGTCTATACCTAATCTGAAATCACTCAAGTAGAAGCATTAGACACAAATAAATGGAATGGTTAGTCATCATTAAAACAAGGGTTTAGTCAATTTAGACATTGATCAACAATGACCTTGAGTCAATATTCTCCCCCCTTTTGAAGATGACAGACCATTCCATAAATTTATTGAAAGTATTTAAGTAAAATCATACCGTTGGAGAAACCTAGGGTTTTTAATAGAATAGAGTTCATATGTTCTCCCTCAATTGATGCTAATGGAGTTTTCATACTCCCCCTCAACTGACTCTATTTCTCCTGCATGGTTAGTTTTAACAACATTTATAGAAACTATGTCTTCTACTCAGATATGTTCTACATATATGTCTTCTCCCCTTTACATATCCTATTACATAAGACATGACCTCTCCCCCTTGTCATTTAAAAAAGTGAGGGGGTGAAAAACATAACTTGTTAGTAAAAGAAGATGCCAATTGTTAGAAAGGAGAGTAGAAAATAAAAAACTAGGGGCTTTACCAAGCATGGTATATATAGTAAATCAAGACATGCATTAGAACAACCCTAGATGTAAATCTAGCATATATCTAGGTAAAATAACAAAGGATTCTTGAAAGTATAACATAATGTGCGGGAAAAATTGATAAACCATAATTTCGACCCTAAAGATGATGGAATATGCCCCAAAAACGTTAGGACTTTTGAAAAATATGAGTCTTGCTTAGAAGGCCATTTTTGCATAAAACACTACTCTTGCACCAAAATTGGACACTAGAGAAGAAAATTAAAAAACTACATAAATTCTTTAGATTCTCTAATTTCTACATATAATGTAGCTCTATATGTTGCACATTACAAAGCTATGCCAGAAACTCAAAATAGATATGCAAGTCAAGGAACAAGCTTGAGTATGTATGAAACAAGATACAAGCACATCATATAGTTAAATACCACTTGATGTGAAAAGACTAGAACTACATGTAAACGAACTACTAGTAGATGATATCACAAGTTAGGACTACTAGTAGGATCTAGATAGGGATGAGCATCGGGCCGAGTCACCCCGGGTTTTGGCAAGCCCAGATCCATATCCATATTATTATGCGGGCCACGGGCCGCGTTTTGGCCCGAAATATTTTAAGAAAGATGAGACTGTACCCGGCCCGTATAAAAAATATGGGTTTCGAGTCAGGCTCTGGCCAGCATGTCTAACAATAGGTTCCATCAAAATGACGTGTTTGATTTACAATCAATGTTGAATTTGTATGTAAGTAGAAAGATATTTGTTGTAGACATATTTATTAAATTTCAGAATGTCGTTGTGGTAGGAATGGTGGTGCTTTGCGTTAAGGTTGAACATAATATGAATGAGCAGACAAATTAATAATCTACAATGTTATTTCTAGTTGTTGATTTGTACCAATTAGCTATTAGACTTGTTATTATAACCAACTATTAGGATAGGGGGAGTTGGATGATTAATACCAATCATTAGATGGTAGATCCTAATATGGAAAAAGAAGTTTTAAAATGATATACATATTTGTGTATTTATATTATATGGTATAGATTATTTATGTGGGCCGGGTACCAGGTTTTCAGGTCTGGGTTTATGGTGGCCCGAGCTCGGCCCGGATCAGAAAATGGGCCTAAAACATTGGCCCGGCCCGGACATTTATAATACCAGGGTCGGGTCTGGGTCAGGTTTGACGGGTCGGGTAGCGGGCTGGGTCGGGCCGGCCCGGTCTGATGCTCAACCCTAGATCTAGATCATAGCAAAAGATGCACAAGTTAAAGATCAAGCTATGAGAAAATGTAGAAATATACCCAAACAAAGAGATATGCAATGTTAGAAGCATGAAAGGAGAGAAGATGGCTTAGGGAGGAAGAGGTGGTAGGGGAGGAAGAGGGCGAGGGAGGGGGGAAACCCTAGAGGGAGTGAAGGTTCGTCGGCGGCGGGGGCTCTACCAATTGAATCGGCTATGATTCCTCATTGCAACTCAAGTGTGGCTACCGGAGAGCAAATGACTCCCTCTTCCCCGAATAGCAGCCTCTCACAGGTGAAATAACCCATGAAAAATCCCTTGTCAGCTTCTTCCTCGATCCCACAGACCCCCAATGGTGGACATGTTTCATCTACATCAGTTGCGGTGGTCGATTGGATGGCGGCCAGTAGATTGGGTAGACCTTGTGTAGATGTCTCTGTCATCGAGTTCATTGAGCTTGAAATCCATAATGGCACCAAGTGCTTCTTGATCTCAAGCGAGGAGGAGACGCTATCATCAGGGCGTGAGTATGTCTCAGCAAGATTCACGGGGAGGAAGCCATTCCGTAGCCAGATTCTCGGCTTGATCCAGCATCAATGGCGACCCAACGGGGACTTTGAAATCGTAGCAGAGGAAGCAGAGGGCTTCGTCGTCAAGCTACCTACCCCCACGGAAAGGGAAAGGATACTGGAGGAGGCACCTTGGATGATGGATGGCTCCCTCCTCGTCACCTAAGCTTGGGAACCTGGTTCCCCTCTTCCCCCTCTATCCTTCTCCAAGTTGTCGGGCTGGATTATCCTGGAGAATCTAGGACTCCATTGGACGTCTTGAAGATTGGGTGGTGTTGCTAGTTTGGTCGGGAAGCCCCTGGATCTAGATGATGCTAATTTGTCAGTCAACTGCCTGAAGGATGCTCTGGTTTGCGTGGAGGTTGAATCCAGCACTATGTTTTCGAAGGAGGTTACCATCGTGGTTGACGAAACCCCAAAGGCTCTGAAGATTAGTTATGTGGAGAAACCTAAGGTCTGCTCTGGTTGCAATCTCTTTGGGAACCGGTTGCCATCATGTCCAAGGAACGCCAGTAGCAAGTCTTTTCCCATCCAGATGCAACTCAGAGCTGGGAAATGCAGCAGCAGGCAAGGTGTTCGACATGTTGCAGAAGTATACCAAGGGAAATTTGTGGTAGATCTGTCTGCAGGTAACCTTACTGGAGTAGCATGGCCTAAAGGAGAAGGCAACCCCTATGGGTTACCTGAACTGAAAATGCGTTGCTTCTCTCCAGTAGGAGGAAATGAGGTGCTCAATTTGGAGTGGGAGCTTCTTCTGTCCAAGATGAGTCCAATGCCAAAATGCATGAAGCAGCTGACGGTTGACACATGTTTAGCTCTGGAATATCAATAGAAGCACACATGGAACTCAAAAGAGGTTTCTTCTACAAGCTCATGCGACTTGGACCCAGAGGTATTCCATGACTTCAGGGTGAATAAAGAAGCAAGGTCGAAGAAGAAGAAGAAGAAAAAGCACAGGCCTATTGATGGCAAAGAAATTCCTATGACGGTTTCTCTGGGTCCATCTAATTTGACTTTCTTTCCAAAGAATAATGTTATGGTGTGGTACCTGTAGTGACCCGTCATGCTAAACGAGATTACTCAAAACATAAAACACAATCAATCATTAAATAATTACTTACCCAAAAATATGGGTAAATTAAAACCGATTTTTGTGTCAGCACCTTCTTAGAAACATTTTCATAAGACCACAACATCTTTCTTTTTTCCATACTAGGCCAAGAATTTGATACAAATGTTCTATTGCCTTAGCCACAACATATATACAGAGAAGAACAATATTCATGTATATCACACAAACAAGCATTAACATGCTAACAAAATCCCGATTCATTTGAAACACCATATACAAACTTTTCCTACCCAGACATGAGGGTACAGGGATGACTCTAGGACACACTAGACATCTAACAACTTTCTCAAAGATTCATTATTATATCTCCTCTTTTCTGCCACATGTTTGTTTTTGTCACTTTCGATTACCTAAAAAAAAGTGTGGCGAACCACAAGGGTGAGACCCATGTCCCAACAAGAGATATAACCTCCAACAATGTTTATTGATTACAACATTTTTAAGTAATTAAACAATTAAGCAGTTAAATCAGATATAGCAAATAAGATCAACAGTATTGATGATTAACAAAATACATAAAGGAGTAGATAATAACTATCATAATTAACCAGACTATCATCCTTTATCTTATTGATGATATAAGCAATTTAGTAGCATATGAAGTTCTAGCATCATGAGCAAGTCTAGTAACATAGCATAGCTAACAACATGAGCATGTCTAATTGGTTGAACATATCAACATTATAAGAAGAGCTAACAACATAAGCACAACTACTTGGATAAGCATGATTAGCAGTATATGCATCTCTAGTTACAAAGGCATGACTAGGATGCTAAATATAACTAACAACATGAGATATCTAGCATCATGATTATAATCAGCCGTAGCAGTATAGTTATCAACAAAATCATAGCTATTGTATGTACGCATCTACAATCTTAAGTATATCCACAATCTAAGTATATCTACTATCTCTTAATTGCACTAAGCATCATCTTTATGTAACGAGAACAAATAAGGGTTATCATCCAATGTGAAATGTTGTGAATAACCCTAAACAGGTATGCTATACGGCTGTATTACATCTTTTATTATGCCCTGAGGAAATTGAGGATTCCACTCAAAATCCAACTGACCACTTCTAAGTCGAAATCAGTGCCACACAAGATCTAGGAAGAGACAGACTCCTAAGATCTTCTCCGCCCCCGATCAGTAGGGGTCCGCCACAGTGACACATAAGGTCAAGCTACTATAGCCTAGTCTGTCCTTGGCATATGTCACTGCACTAGTGAAAGGAGGTGGGCACACATACCCTACCATCTGAGGTACAACCACAGTTGTCCTCCAATCTCATCACATATATAATCACCGAGACACGACCGCAACCGTTTTCAAACTAAGGGCTAGGTATGACCGCAGTCATCCTCCTTAAACACTTGAATTTAGGATGACAAGAACCCCGCATACTCATCAGTATGCGCTCTGAGTTTCCCTTAGGAATACTCATTTCACCATCTGGCAAATTTTGACACTTAGATGGATCTATGACACAAGGCACTACATGATTAGAGTTGTACTTGATTAGTTATGCCAATTGGGTGAATTAAGGCTGCATCAAACAAGTGGACATACAAACCCTAATTCACTTCTAGAAAGCATATAAATATCAAAACTTGAAAAGATATAAAATGTATGAAACATAATTTCTCATCTCATCATCACATGGTACTATTCACTTGCCATTCATGAGACTACACTAGTCATCATATTATCACAAGATATAAATCCTTTTCACAATATCATAGGGGAACAACCCTTATCAACATAAGAGGATTACACCTCATTTAGGGCTCAACTGTGCCCAAAGGTCATTAAAACCATCATACTATTCCCTGCAAGATCACATTATCTTTCCATGCTTTATAACAAGGCTCAACAACATCATTTACATATAATACACCATATCAACACAATCTTGCATTAATGAGCTAGGAGATATTCATAAACAATCACAACAGGGTTATATTAACATTAATAACATTCCTTTATTACATCAACATGCAAGGAATCTAGATATGATTAACTCTCATCATATTCATTATGCACATGTTTAGCTTAAGAAAGTTTCAACCATGTAGATATAATAACCACCAATTAACATATCAAGGTTATGATCATAGTAAGGAGGTTATTCTACCATCATTCTATCATATAAGAATGTTAAACATGAATACTCATATTTATCTAATTGCATTAGAGTTAGGTTCAACGTGATAAATTATACCAATGTTACTAATCATCACTTATACCCAAACCCTAACTTACGGCATCCCCATTGGATCATGGATGCATAAGGTGAAGCATCACCTTCACATTCCATACTATTCTCAAGTATGAACCCACACATAAATCAAGGTGTAACCCACAATCGACTGTTCAGTTAAAACAAGACATCCATTATCAACAAGTAAGCTCCTTAAGTTGATCATATAAAAGAAACCATATAAATTACATTATTAGGACCAACATATTAAATTATCCATCATTCCACCTTATTGGAGGAATAAACATTAGATCTTGACCATTGGGTCAAGTTAATATGTTAAAACCATCAATCACAGTATAGGTCTGACCATTGCATCAAATGACCCAAGAAACCTTTGGTCTAAGGCTTAATTGATGCTAAAACTATATGATTAACTCACTATAGATTGTAGTAACCTGATCCACCATCATTAGTGATAATTAAATCACTATAGATTGTTAGACCAATAATATATTCATTAATCAGCATCAAATATTAAGTTGATGTCATCATTGATTAATATCATCAGTAGTGTACTTAATGATTGATCATTATACTTCTAATTGATCCAAAACCTGACCTATGGGGTGACCATAGGTTGTCACCATCATTTGACACCCTTGATCACGACCATCAGTTGTTATGAATACAACACCATAGGGTTGTTGCAATGGTACCATCGTCGGGTCATGGTTTATAGAAAAAATCAGCTCTAAACTCTAAGACAATTGTTTGATAGGTGCTTAGCACCATAGGTTGTCAAACCAACCTGATCCAATACATATTGTACCTTAGGAATATCATGCACATGATCACAGGTTCATATATAACTAAAATTAGAACACGGAACATTATAAATATCAAAATCCAAGTCAAGCATAGCTTTTAGTGCATGGATCATCATTTTCAAGCAAGAACATGATCTAGAAAGTTTATGGTAAGCAATAAACGTAGAGAAAGTTATAAAACCTGCCTTTAATGAGAATATGGAACCCCACACAGAAGAAATCTCGAGTAGGTAGGGTAGAAAATCCAAGGGTAAGCTATGAATTCGTCCATCTAGCACCTTTCTTCATCAAATGAGCAAATCCTAAACATAAGGAGTAAGAAATGTAGGGTTTTAGAGCATTAGAGCAAATTCTACCATGGAACATTTTTTTTCTGGTTCTGCACTACTGATTTTAACATTTAACAGAGTAAATTAGGTTCGATCAATCGTGTAATCTCACTGAATCTCATCGCACATATCATTCAACTAATTAGTGTCGAGCAGGCGTTAATAATTTAAACATGCAAATTAAGAGTCGAGCGGTGTCGGCACTGTCCGACACCTGGGTATATGCTGTTAACTGCGTCAAACACAGATTGAACTGAAATCATCTATTTTATCAAGTTAAATCATGCGATTGGGAGTGAGATTCTACTCACCGCAGTTCAAAACATCCGGATTCGACTGGAATTGCATCTGAGACCAGTTTCCAAGCGTCAGCGGGGTTGTCTCCTACCTCCGGACAGCCTTAGATCAAACGTGCTATGGTTAGTTTGTTGCTTGGTTTGGGCGTCGTACATTGCTACGGCTGTGGACTCGAGCTGTAGTTCATGCTTGACCTCAGAGTTGAAGTTTAGGCCGCCGTTTTGAGGTGCTATGGGGCGCCCATCCGTCCCTGGCTGCTGCTGCCGCTCGAGACGCTGCCCAACAGCTTGAGGCATCCAAGGAGCAAGGAAGGAGAAGGAGGGGGCAAGTGCTGTGGATTCATGCTGGAGGAACTAGGACGAGCTCGAGGCGTCGTCCCTGGGTGCTGGCCGCACCCATAGGATAGGGCTCCTAGTCGGGTGTCGTTGCAAATGCAACTGCTACTGCTAGCCACCGGTGTTGTAGCTAGGTTGGCTATTGTTAGGGCACCACTAGGGCGGGCTAGAGGAAGAAGAAGAGGTAGGGAAGAGAAGAGGAAAGGTGGGCGCAGGTCGACGGAGCTTGGTAGCTAGCTGATCTGCCCTAAAATTGCACTACGATCGCTCCTTTGGTTGCTCTGGGTCGGCGTGCTACAGTACCCCACTCAAACAAGTCGATCCAGGAAGAATATAAGGAAAGAAATTAATAGCCAAAATTGTAAAATTTGCAAATTCAGCCCCCAAAACTTGAAACCATCATATCTTTTGCCTCGTAGGTCCAAATCAAGCGTTTTCTTTTTAACTTTTCAAGCGTGAGATCTACTACAACCTCAAGGAAAGAAATCATGCAAACAAGACTGTAACACTTGATCAAAGCACTAATTGCATTAGTGAGTGCTTAATTCAACTTAATCAACTTAATGATGCACTAAGCATTAAATTATGGTAATTAAGCTTGTTCAACTCATTAAGAAAGTTTAGGGTTCTTAAACTATGAAACCCTAATAGAGATTTCTCCCCCAAAATCCAAGGTAAGAAAAGATGGGTACTTTCTTTGCACCTCATCCAATTACCGTCACATGCTTACTTTCATATCATGGTAATGTCACATCATTCATACATATCTCATCTTGGGTCAGCACAAAAATGCCCATATAAGAAGACATATCATGATCCCATTAAGAAATTTAATCAACCACATCTCACCCTTATTCGACTTGTCTCATAGCTATTACTGCTTCAACAACCCTAAGGTTTTTGAATAAATATTCATCATTAACACGCGTATAACGTGCGTGTAATACGCAAGTGTACGTGTCAGAGTAATATAGGCCTTTGTGAGGCCCGAGTCGAACACAGGGACATTGAACTGTCGGTAGACTACTTACTAACTACTCACAATTAGCTAGACCAATTAAAAAGGTTTGAGAGTTGATAAAAAAAACAAAGCAATCGATTAAATATTTAGTTTAATCAATTTAGATGGGAATCTTTAGGATTGCAGTTTCACCGCTGGTTCTCATTATATTTATTCCTACATAGTTAATCTAATATGTCTCTCATTTTGGATAGTGTCATGTAGTCAGAATTGTTCACTGTCGTGATGCAATTCACTACTTAAATCTAGGTTGGTTCCACAACAGTAGTAACCTATACCCTGAACTAGGTGCATGAAGACCAAACTCTGGGTTTCCACCATTAATCGTACATCACCTTGTTCAAGGGATATATTAATTAATGTGAATTTCATCACTTTTCAACCGTTAATTCTTCTTTCAAAGCAATTAAAGGCATTAGATTATCATTAGGGTGATCAATCATAATGATATAATGGAGAAAATGAAATCATACCACAGATTTAAGAGACAAAATATGGATTACTATGGTAAAAATGTCATACAACGATTACCCGGGCTACTCCCAGTCCTAAAGACAAAGGAGTTTAGCCCCGCATGTTCATCTCAACGAAAGACATGATGGGAGAAAGGGAAAACATGGAGAACATGAATGAAAGTGATGTAAACCCCTGAATGGAGGAGATCTGGGCGTTCCTTGACGTAGAGTGCATGATCTATAGCCTTTCGGCGGTAGAAAACGTCTTCTGCGGCTCTCGAAATGATCGAGGCGTGATTTTGGGCTCCGTTCTTCTCTCCACCTCTCCTCGGGACTTGTGTAGTGGCTAATGACGTGATTATCTACTTCAGGCCACCAAAATTAGGTATATGGACCACTTTAGGTCGCCAAAAGATGACCACCATCTGATTCAGGCCGATCTGAAACAAAAACTAATCTGACGACGTTGATCGTCGATGGTATCGACCCATCATAGTATCAGCTCGTTCTCTTCTTTCTCTGATGTTCCTCCTAATGAAGACTCGATACCATCGATGTGAGTCGATGGTATCAACACCTTTAGGCATCAGTTTTGTCACCATTCTGATGTTGAAGCTGTGCAATGTTGATAGTATCGACTATTGTGTGGATACTATCGACCGGTTGATTGCTGGCTCGCTGTAGGTATCTCGCTACCATCGACCTCGCAGTCGATGGTATCGACTCATCTTGGCCCCTTGCGGCTGTCTCCCTGTGACTGTGTCGATACTATCAACGGATGTCGATGGTATCGACAGCTGTGTATATGTGTTCTTCCTGAAATTTCAAGACAAAGCCAAATCAGCTATGATAAAACCCATTATTATGATCGTTTATAATCAAATAGATAAAATATGAGAGATTTGATACAAAATGGGATTATAGACTAAGGCAAATGAATCATGCAATACTAACCACAAAAGTGACTAATAAATACATAAAACACATGTAAAACAAGTCTATAAATGCGATTCAAAATCCTCGCATCAAACTCCCCTAAGCTTAAACATTGCTCATCCTCGAGTAGCAAAGCTATAGAATAAAATTGCGAGGGTCAACTAAAGAACATATTATCATAACAAACATTGCCATATGATCCCCACCAGACATTCACATACGTCCCTCACTAACCACAAAATGGTAATTACCCTCTAGGCGACAATGATCATCCATAAGAGATATCCAACCCAAGATTGATGAACACTATCAAATAAGGCAGTTAATATAATAAAGTCCTCCGGTTCAGGCTTAGTGCATCTTTGTGATCTTCTATCTACGTTGCTCGTTCCCTAACTACCATCTAAATAGAAGCAGATCTCCTGATATTAATGAATGAGGAGAAAATCATGGGTAGCCTATCGATTAGAGCAACGGGTGGATGGAATAGGTGGATGTGGAAGAAATGGAAGCACATAATAGTCAATCATGCACACAAAAATTAATGACCTATCATGATGCAAAATGCATGTGAAAATGTCCTAATGCTACATTTAAGTGGAATGATGCATGCACTATCATTATATCCCAATGAGAGACAGAATATCTACAAAACTACACATGGGCTTGTTCTTCTTATTCTACATATGAACAAATTCCTCTCTCCCTCTGATCTTCATATTTTTCAAGCCCTTATCTTGGTTAATAGAATAAGATGAAATTTTCAATAGTTTTTTCTTGGGCTTATTCACATATCTATTATTTTTTTTATTTATGTTTTCAGAGAGTATGAAATAAGTCCTTTGTTTGCAGAAGAAGAAAGACACATCATTGTACAAGATGATTAAAATCATGCAAAATGCAACTAAAATGACATTGACATGCACTCTAAAATTTTTGAATGCAGGATTATGATGCAACTTTTTTTTTCAATGCAACAAATGTAAGCACTAACTACAATGCAATCCTATCTACATGATATGAAATCAAGAGATGACAAACTGGCAGAGAAGTGGTATGACTTGGATCAAAGATGGCAACCACAACACGAGGACCTATCATGCGGCCATTAGGAAGAAAGAGATGCAAGAGACTATACATGAGCTCATTAATGAAGAGGGAGAAACTGTGGAGGGCAAGGCTGCTATCACCTTAAATGCGATCAACCACTTCTTCCAGCTGTACAATAGAAAAGAAGGTAACCACCCTATTAAAGAGGAGATGCTACCAGGGGCACGCATATCTGATGAGATGAACAGGGAGCTATGTAAGATAGCCTCTGAGGAGGAAATCAAAGATGCTTCCTTTTCCATCAACCCATCCAAGGTGCCTGGACCGGATGGGTTTAATGGAAAATTCTTCCAATTTGTGTGGGACATCATAAGGAGGGAGATAATTGAAGCCGTGAGATGGTTCATGGCAGGAGGGAGGATGGTGAGAGCTGTGAATCACACTTTCATCAAACTTATACCAAAGAAGGAGGCTACCAATATGAATGACTTTAGACCCATAGCTTGTTGTGGGGTTCTTTACAAAATTATTGCTAAGCTTTTTGCAGGTAGATTGAAGCCTATCTTACCCAAGATCATCTCGAAAGAACAAAGTGCTTTCATACAAGGCAGAAGGATTGCTGACAATACACTCTTAGAAGCCGAGTTTATGGTGGGCTTCAACATCAAGCGTGAGCCAGCTAAAGCCTGCATGAAGGTCGATTTGTCCAAAGCTTATGACCATGTGAGATGGGAATTCTTGTGGAAAGTGATGAACAAAATGGGGTTTGACCCGAGATGGACAAATATGATTAAGGAATGCGTATAGACTACCTCCTTCTCCATCCTTATCAATGGCTCACCGAAGGGGCTGTTCAAGGCTAGCAATGGACTGAGACAAGGTGATCCTTTGTCCCCCCTCCTGTTCACCCTAGTTATGGAAGGACTCACTAATATGCTTTGTAAGGCGGAAGAGAAAGGTAACATCAATACCTTCCACACCAATGGTACAAAAGTTCTATCCCATCTAATCTTCACGGATGATGTGATGCTCTTCTCGGTGTGTAATGCTAAAAGGCTACATGAAATGAAAAGAGTTCTAATCCAGTTTGGCAAGATGTCCGGGCTCTACATCAACCAAATCAAATCTAAAATCTTTTGCTCCAGGTCTTGTGACAACAGAAGAGGAAGATTGAAGTTGGCAATAGGGATGGAAGAGGGGGTTTTCCCTACGAGGTACCTTGGGGTAACAATTGCAGGAGGGAAGGGCACTACCAAAGTATTCACAGCCTGCCTTGATGGCATTAGAATAAAGGTGGAACAGTGGAGTGGGATCAAAATCTCCATGGCAGGGAGACTAGTCCTTGTTAGATCGGTCATCCAAAGTATGATTCATTTTTGAGGGGATTTTTGTGAAATACCAAACCCAGCGGTGGATAGAATGAAAACCATAATAGCCAATTTTGTTTGGGGAGGCAAGAACCATAGTATAGTGTGGGAGACCATAGCTAAACCTTTTGAGAAAGGTGGACTGAATATCAAACATCCTTCGAATATTGTAAACAGTTGTAGATTGAAGAGGATGGATAGATTTTTAAGAGACAAAGACAATGTGTGGACGAGCTGGATGAGGGTCAAGTATGGCCTCATCCCTTCCTTAAAGACACAATAATCAAGAGTGTGGAGGCAGATTTGCTACAGCTGGGAGAAGACACAGAACCTCTACAAAGTGGGTGACGATGGTATGATGGTGTTGTTAAACCAACACATCACACCATGGACCAACTTGGGCAGTGGTGCACGTGTCTACTGGTTCAAAACCCTATGGGGACCCTTTCATATACCAAAGTGGAGTACAACTACCTACAAAGCTATCTTGAAGAAACTCACTACTAAAGATAGGATGCGCAGATGGGGGCTGCAAGTCAATGCCCACTGTTGTCTTTGTGACAGAGAAGATGAGGACCATGAGCACTTGTTTACTACCTGCAGATACTCCATTTACGTATGGAGAACCATCTGCTTCAAAAATGGTTGGGCTACTAGCAACCATAATTTCTACGAAGATACCATTAAGCTCTTTGATAGAGCTAATAAATCCAAGTTTGAAATTGGGTTTGCTGGTCTATGCATTACCTTATTTTGCTACACGATATGGGGGGAGAGAAATAAGAGAATACACGGCAGCAATAGAACTACTGAATCTGACCTTATTAAGCAAATATGTATAGATATGAGAAACGTGGTAAGAGCTAAAAAAGACCTTGTCAAAGGCAGCTCACCACTAGCTAGAAAAGTTTGGGGCATTTTGTAGAGTTACGCCCTGGATTAGAGCTGCATGTTCTGTTTGCACGCTCTTAATTGTAATGTTTGATGGGTAGCTACGCTACACCTTTTTGGAAATACTATTTACCTATTTCCAAAAAAAAAGAGATGACAAACTGTATAGTGCTCCCACTTCTTATGGTGGAGTGTAGATAAGATGAAGTGGATAGATCACAAGATTAATTGACAAAACCATTGTAAAATATTATATGTCCCTCCTTACTGACATGTGTAAAATCAAGAGGCTTCTCTCTCTTCATTTCAGATTAAAGTCCGATTACCATTAGGTCAGTTTAGGCTCACCTTCTAATTCTGTCCACTTTTCTTGAATCATAGGCATGTACAACTGTGGTCTTATGTTTTAAAGTTGAAAAACCCAATTATTTTCATAAGTCATATGTTCAAGTTCAAACAAAGCAAGCTTGCAATTTCATTAAAAAATTTCAAATTGACACATGACTCCCATGTGACAAACAAAGAGATGACACATTAAATTAGACATCCATGGATACACTAGATAGCATGTGCTTCCTAAAAACAAAGAAAATTTGCTAGAATAAAAGAAAAGGCAATAAATGATAAAAACTAAAAATAAAAGATTGAAAAAGATAGAAACTGTCCCATCTCCCCCCCTAAGTTTGAATTCGACTATGGCCTCATAGTAAAAAATGATCTTAACAGGTGGAACAGTGATACCATTCATTGTTCAGGTGGTGGGTACTGCGGGGCAGTAGGATCCCATGATGGATATTGCCCTGAAAATTTGGATCATATGGGGGCATGGGCGGAGGTTGCGGATATCCCCCGAAATAATTCTGGCTCCAATAATGATCGTAGAATGGTTGTTGTTGCATCTCCACCGTATGCAACCTATCATGAATATTTTCTTGGTTGGCGAGGAGGAGACGCTCGTTCTCATAGATGGCCTGTTGATTTAAGAATAGCCGGTTCGTAGTCTCCTGAATACCAGTGAAAGAGGCGATGTGCTACTGTTGGGTCTGCTGGATCTCTTACAGCATGGAGTACATTCCCTGCATAGAATAGACATCCTCTCCTTGTTGAGAGGGCTGTGGTGGCAGAGGCTACGAAGAAGATGATGCACCCAGGGGGAAGCATGGATGCTTCTGCGGTGCCACTCGTGCACGAAGAGGAGTGAAAGCGTCCTCTTCCTCCTTATGCTCGTCGCCTTCGTCATTGTCATTGTCTTCACCGTCTTCTTCTTCATCGGAGTCGTCGATGGCAATTATGGGCCACCGAAAATGCTAAGCTCCCTGGATGTGGAAGATAGGATCTGGAAGCGCACACTCCTGGTACTCCTGGTTGACATGGCAATGTGCATAGACCACACCATCACAGAGCGCAAGCAGATTGGAGCGGTGTAGGTGATGCAGATTGACTTTATTCTTGTTGGACAGTGGAGTGAGTTGGGAAAAGTCCAACCCAAGATAGAGAGCGAGCGGTGTGATAATCCCCCCAAAGTGGATAGGAGCTCATCTAGTACTCCTCCGCACGGCCAGCACACGCGTCAAGAAAAATGTGCACTAGTTAAGCTCTTCTCTTTTCAACAGGTTATACGAAAAGAACAAGTTTGTCTCCTGAAACTTACTGAGTGAAAGATCACCTCAAGAAAAAAGAGTAGTGCACAGCATGCGATGCAGAATCCACACAAATGGATGCTCGAAATCAGTGATGGTTGCGTTATGATAACTGACGGACTTTCCTGGAGGCGCGGTCACTAGCTGGGCGAAGATCTCATCATAAGCCGTCTGGTTGTCCGACCTCCTGTGCTGATTCAGGGAATGATACCAGTTGTAGATTGAATTGAACTATAGGAGGGTGAGGGTGTAGTTGTTGTTGTAGAGGCAGAAAGAAACACAACCCTTGATCCATTCCTGATCTGTGGCGATGAGGTCGTTAGGCACGACGCATATGTCAAGCGATGCCATAAACTCTGCCACCAGTTCTTTGTACGTCGGCCACTCGCTAAAAAAAAGGATGGCCTTCAGCATGGTACTAGACCTCGTCAGGCCTCCTTCCCGTATGCTTTGCTTGCCCCTGAAGGACATAGGTGAGGTTGGCCTCGAACTCGAGGTCACAGATCATGGACCAATCAACATATCATGTTGGCTCAATTTTTCACTTGAGCAGCTCCTCGTATGTCTTCCTTACGTCCGCCGAGGGATGAATGATCCTCGGGAGAGGAATGGAGCCGGGTGGCGGAGGAACAAATATCTCAATCTCCATAGGGGCCGCCTGAGAAGACGATGAAGCTCCCGCCATCCGCACCATCATGTAGAGAAAGAGAAAGGGGGAATAAGAAATAGAGCTCGATGAAGGTCGGAGAAGACAATCTCCTCTCAGTGCAAAGCTCAGAGAAGATATCTCGATCCCTTGATTCTCGATGAAGGCCTCCGATCGCTCAGTAATTCTCAAAGAACGAGGTGAAGGAAGAAGCTCTGAAGGTGTGAAGAGAATTGAGAAACAACCCTTCCTTTTATAACTGATCCCGTCGCTACTGCTGCCCCGTCGATACCATCGACACGGGTGTCGATGGTATCGAAACATGTAGCGCAATCCGTGTCTTTGCAACTATCGATGGTTGTCGATTGCTTGATGTGGGGGCCTGGATTGATGACGCCTCGATACTATCGATAAGAGTCGATGGTATCGACCCATCCCACGGATCGTCATCCTTGATTTGGCGGTCGTCGTTGATTTCTTCTCACGGATCGGTGACATGTCGCAGACTCTGTGTGGTTCGAACACCCTCGTGAGGCCCAGGGTCCACTTCCTTGTTGTTGCTGTATCGATACCATCGACAAGGACGTCGATGGTATCGAAATCACTGAGACAAATTCTTCTGTAAATCTTCAGGGATCTCGCGAGTATCGACTTCATAGTCGATACTATCGACACAGAGCTGTCTTTTTCTTCGAAGTCGCTGATGGTATGTCGATACCATCGACGAGGCCGTCGATGGTATCGACTCAGAAAATTTTCTACAGCCGCTTCCCTATACCCATGTCACTACCATCGACTCAGTGGTCGATGGTATCGACTCTGACTCAGTACTGTACACTAAACAAAACGATTAAGGTATCATTTTTACACACAAAAACGAAATTACACAAAACTAACTTGTAAATCTGAAAGAAAATGAAAGAACTACAAATTAAAACTACCGATGGTTGGGTTGCCTCCCAACAAGCACCCTACTTTAACGTCTTAGGCTATACACAATAAAGCTCATCAGCTTGGGGCATCAGGTAGTGTTCCTAGGGGATCACTCAGTAGTTTGAACTCAACTCTTTCCTTGCCAATTCCTAATGTCAAGATACCACTCCCGATAGCAGTGATAATATCATTCGTCACTAGAAATGGCCTACCCAGTAGCATCTCACAACCCTTTTCCTACAGCATGTCCATGACTATGACATCTATGGGGAAGATAAATCTGTCGACTTTGACAAGTACATCCTCACACACTCCGTATGGCTTCACAACAGATCCATCCGCCAACTCAATAGACATCAAAGAATATAGGCCTTTGTGAGGCTCGAGTCGAACACAGGGACACTAAACTGTCGGTAGACTACTTACTAACTACTTGCAATTAGCTAGACCAATTAAAAAGGTTTGAGAGTTGATAAAAAAAATAAAATAAAACAAAGCAATCAATTAAACATTTAGTTTAATCAATTTAGATGGGAATCTTTAGGATTGCAGTTTCACCGTGAGTTCTCGTTGTATTTATTCCTACATAGTTAATCTAATCTATCTCTCATTCCGGGTAGTGGCCTGTAGTCAGAATTGTTCACTGTTGTGATACAATTCACTACCTAAATCTTGGTCAGTTCTATGGTAGTAGTAACCTATACCCTAAACTAGGTGCATGAAGACCAAACTCTGGGTTTCCACCATTAACCGTACATCACCTTGTTCAAAGGATTTATTAATTAATGTGAATTTCATCTCTTTTCAACCGTTAATTCTTCTTTTAAATCAATTAAAGGCATTAGATTATCATTAGGGTGATCAATCATAATGATATAATGGAGAAAACAAAATCATACCACGGATTTAAGAGACAAAATATGAATTACTATGGTAAAAATGTCATACAACGATTACCCGGGCTACTCTTGGTCCTAAAGACAAAGGGGATTAGCCCTGCATGTTCATCTCAATGAAAGACATGATGGCAGAAAGGGAAAACATGGAGAAATGTGAATGAAAGTGATGTAAACCCCTAAATAGAGGAGATCTGGGCGTTCCTTGACGTAGAGTGCACGATCTACAACCTTCTGGCGGTAGAAAATATCTTCTGCGGCTCTCGGAACGATCGGGGCATGATTCTAGGCTCCGTTCTTCTCTCCACCTCTCCTCGGGACTTGTGCAGTGGCTAATGACGTGATGATCTGCTTCGGGCCACCGAAATTAGGTATATGGACCACTTTAGGTTGCTAAAAGATCACCACCGTCCGATTCAGGTTGATCTAAAACAAAAACTGATCTGACGGCTTCGATACCATCGACGCGAGTCGATGGTATCGACCCATCGTAGTATCACCTCGTTCTCTTCTTTCTCTGACGTTCTGCTTGATGCAGACTCGATACTATCGACACCTTTAGGCGTCAGTTTTTTCACCATTCTGACGCTGAAGCTGTACAATGTCAATAGTATCGACTATTGTGTCGATACTATCGACCGGTTGATTGCTGGCTCGCTGTAGGTATCTCGCTACCATCGACCTCCAGTCGATGGTATAGACTCATCCTATCCCCTTGCGGCTGTCTCTCTGTAATTGCGAGTCTACATGAATAATAATAAGATAAAATAAAATGTGGCCTAGAGTGTCCGCTTGCAACACTCGTAGTGCCGACAGTTGTCGTGTCCCCGACAGTGGCGCCAAAAACTTGACACATGTATAACGTGCGCCAAAAACTAAATTGTCGGTAGACAACTTACTAACTACTCACAATCAGCTAGACCAATTAAAAAGGTTTGAGAGTTGATAAAAAAATAAAAGAAAACAAAGTAATCGATTAAATATTTAGTTTAATCAATTTATATGGGAATCTTTAGCGGGTTCTCGTTGTATTTATTCCTACGTAGTTAATCTAATCTATCTCTCATTCCATGGTATGAGTTTGCTTTCTCCATTATATCATTATGATTGATCACCCTAATGATAATCTAATACCTTTAATTACTTTGAAAGAAAAATTAACGGTTGAAAAGAGACGATAATCACATTAACTAATTAATCCTTTGAACAAGGTGATGTACAGTTAATGGTGGAAATCCAGAGTATGATCTTCATGCACCTAGTTTAGGGTATAGGTTACTAGTACCGTAGAACCGACCTAGATTTAGGTAGTGAATTGTATCACGAAAGCGAGAAATTCTGACTATAGGCCACTACCCGGAATAGGAGATGAATTAGGATAATTGTGTAAGAATTAGTACAACGAGACCCTTTGGTGAAATCGGTAATCCTAAGGAATCCATCTCATTCAAATCAACCACTTTTAATTTTTATTTTAATTTCCTTTTATTTTTGTTTAAACTCAAATCCAACTCTTGTTTTCAGCTTAGCTGATCAATCCTAATTAGTAATAGTCTTTAACCTCACAACTCCCCATGTTTGATCACTCGGGACTCATAATCCCATATTACTTCGACACGTACACTTGCGTATTACACACACGTTATACATGTGTCAAGTTTTTGGCGCCGCTGTCGGGGACACGACAACTATCGGCACTACGAGTGCTGCAAGCGGCCACTCTAGGCCACATTTTATTTTATCTTATTATTATTTTTGAAATTCATCATTTATCTTTCATATTTAACAATCGTCTAGCACTGTACTGAATCAAATTTATTACCTTGCAGGTACCATTGCATGGTGAAAATGCGTAGCACAGACTACACACTTCCATCACCAGAGGTTCCACCGTTGGGATCAGACGACGATGAGAACAATATTCACGATCAACCTGAGGATATAGATTTGGACCCTGAACCAGAAGCCATGGCTGAGGAACAGACAATATGGGAGAAGATAAAGGCTTCTTCCTCGTCAGCGTCAAAGGGGCCGATAAAAAAATAGGCAATTAACATTCCAACCGATAAGATTGATCCGACACTAATAAACTTGGTCAAGTCTCAAGCATTTCACGGGCTAAAGAATGAAGACCCAATTGCACACATCAAAACTTTTGTGTAAAATTGCGATATGATCAAGATAGATAGGTTTCCACAGGAGACACTGTATTAGAAGCTGTTTCCCAGTTCTCTTGCAGGTAATGCACGTGAATGGTTGCATAACCTAGATGATGAGACCGTCGAGACTTGGGATCAAATGATCGAGGTTTTCTTCGAGAGATTCTTTCCATTGGAGAAAACCAATGACTTAGTACGAAAGATCCACAATTTATGTCAAAGGGTTGGCGAGACATATTCTGAGACGTGGGAACGCTTCCAGATAATGCTACGGAAGTTTCCACATCACGTGCTAGATAAATAAAAACAAGTGAAGATCTTCTACTTTGCTTTAAATGAGCACGACAGGAGCAATCTAGACTCAGCAGGTTCTGGGTTCTTCGTAAACAACACTACCACTAGGTGTTGGAAAATCCTGAAGAATATGGCTAGAAAGAAATCATGGGGCGACAGGGATACACCAGAGCAGGTTCGAGTCACAGGTAAGTCAAAGGCCATCAAGAAATTGAAAGACAAAATGGATCTCATAGCCAAGAAACTTGTAGAGAGAGAGGAAGAGTTCGATGAGGAGGCCCAAGTTAAATTCATTCAACAACAGGGGTACAGGAGCTATGATTACTCTTGGAGAAAGGATAGAAAATTTTCATGGAAGGATCCAAACAACTTCCTACAAGACCCAGATGCAAAACCACAGCCCACGGTGGAGGAAAAAAGCACTGAATTACTCAGCCAAGTAGTGAAACAAAATCAAGAGTTGATGAATATGTTCGGTAAGCAGTTACAATCTCAGGGCAAGATGTTGAATAAATTTGGACAGACGTTGCAAAGTCATGGAGCATATATGAGGGCACTGGAGACGACTGTGGCCCAACTTGCTAATGAAGTGGCAAATATGAAACATCAAAATCAACAGGGACCGACTGGTAATGTAGAGTCTTCTCCAGTACATCATCAAGTGAAATATATATCTGTGATTAAGGGGACAGAGCCATCGGTGGGGGATGACATCAAAAGCGAACGGAGAGAGAAAAGTAGAGGAACCCTACACGGAAGACCTCAGAGGCATTTTGGCTGTGGAAATGACAGCAAATTCTCTCCATCTTCTCCAGATCCACACTTGAACCCTTTCTCCAATTTACTGTATCTCGAAATTCATGTTTTACATCTTTTCGACTTACTGTGATACCATGTTGTCTATTTTCGACTAAAAATCGGAATTCCTTAGGACCCGGGAGTAGCACGGGTAATCGTTGTATGATACTTTTTACATAGTTTATCATAATTTGTCTCTTAAATCCGTGGTATGATTTTGTTTCCTCCATTATATCATTATGATTGATCACCCTAATGATAATCTAATACCTTTAATTACTTTGAAAGAAGAATTAACGGTTGAAAAGAGCTGATAATCACATTAACTAATAAATCCTTTGAACAAGGAGATGTACAATTAATGGTGGAAACCCAGAGTATGATCTTCATGCACCTAGTTTAGGGTACATGTTACTACTACCGTCGAATCGACCTAGATTTAGGTAGTGAATTGTATCACGATAATGAACAATTCTGACTACAGGCCACTACCCAGAATGAGAGATAGATTAGATTAACTATGTAGGAATAAATACAATGAGAACCCACGGTGAAACCACAATCCTAAAGATTCCCATCTAAATTGATTAAACTAAATATTTAATCGATTACTTTGTTTTCTTTTATTTTTTTTTTATTTTTTTATCAACTCTCAAACCTTTTTAATTGGTCTAGCTGATTGCGAGTAGTTAGTAAGTAGTCTACCGATAGTTAAGTGTCCCTGTATTCGACTCGGCCCTCATAAAGGCCTATATTACTATGACACGTACACTTGCATATTGCACACACGTTATATGAGTGTCAAATGCGAGGATTTTGAGTCGCGTTTATAGACTTGTTTTACATGTGTTTTATGTGTTTATTAGTCACTTTTGTGATTAGTATCGCGTGATTAATTTGCTTTAGTCTATAATCCCATTTTGTACCAAATCTCTCATATTTTATCTCTTTGATTATAAACGATCATAATAATGGGTTTTAGCATAGATGATTTGGCTTTGTCTTGAAATTTCAGGAAGAACACATATACACAACCATCGGTACCATCGACATCCGTCGATAGTATCGACACAGTCATAGGAAGATAGTCGTAGGGGGCCAAGATGAGTCGATACCATCGAATCGGAGGTCGGTGGTAGCGAGATACCTACAGTGAGCCAGCAATCAACTAGTCGATAGTATCGACACAATAGTCGATACTATCGACATTACACAGCTTCAGCGTCAGAATGGTGACAAAACCGATGCCTAAAGGTGTCGATACCATCGACTCGCATCGATGGTTTCAAGTCTGCATTAGGAGGAATGTCAGAGAAAGAAAAGAATGAGCCGATACTATGATAGGTCGATACCATCGACTCGCGTCGATGGTATCGATGCCGTCAGATCAGTTTTTGTTTCACATCAGCCCGAATCAGACGGTGGTGATCTTTTGGCGACCTAAAGTGGTCCATATACCTAATTTTGGTGGCCCGAAGCAGAGTATCACGTCATTAGCCACTGCACAAGTCCCGAGGAGAGGTGGAGAGAAGAACGGAGCCCAGAATCAAGCCCCGATCGTTCTGAGAGCCACAGAAGACATTTTCTACCGTCGGAAGGCTGTAGATCATACACTCTACGTCAAGGAACGCCTGGATCTCCTCCGTTTAGGGGTTTACATCACTTTCATTCATGTTTCTCCATGTTTTCCCTTTCTCCCATCATGTCTTTCGTTGAGATGAACATGCGGGGCTAATCCCCTTTGTCTTTAGGACCGGGAGTAGCCCGGGTAATCGTCGTATGACATTTTTACCATAGTAATTCATATTATGTCTCTTAAATCCGTGGTATGATTTCATTTTCTCCATTATATCATTGTGATTGATCACCCTAATGGTAATATAATGCCTTTAATTGCTTTGAAAGAAGAATTAACGGTTGAAAATAGACGAAATTCACATTAATTAATAAATCCCTTGAATAAGGTGATGTACGGTTAATGGTGGAAACCCAGAGTTTGGTCTTCATGCACCTAGTTTAGAGTATAGGTTACTACTACCGTGGAACCGACCTAGATTTAGGTAGTGAATTGTATCACGACAGTGAACAATTCTGACTACAGGCCACTACCCGGAATGAGAGACATATTATATTAACTATGTAGGAATAAACACAACGAGAACCCACAGTGAAATTGCAATCCTAAAGATTCACATCTAAATTGATTAAAATAAATATTTAATCGATTGCTTTTTTTTTATCAACTCTCAAACGTTTTTATTTGATCTAGCTGATTGCGAGTAGTTAGTAAGTAGTCTGCTGACAGTTCAGTGTCCCTGTGTTTGACTCAAGCCTCACAAAGGCCTATATTACTCTGACACGTACACTTGCGTATTACACACACGTTATATGCATGTCAAGTTTTTGGCACTATTACCGGGGTAAGTAAAGTTTTAATTTTCTACCAGATTTTAGTTTAGTTAGTAGAATTTCATAATTATTATTGATTATTTGTCGAACCTTTGATCGTGTTAATTGAATAACGACTCTGACCTTTGGGTCTCCCTTAATTGGGGGTTACCGGGAGGCGGGGTCGTTAGAATTGGTATCAGAGCATAGGTTCCTCACTTAATCTCTAATAATTATTAAATTTTACAAATTCCATAGAACCGAGGGAGTTATTAGAGGATTGTCTGAAAGATTGAGGTGTCTAGAAAAGGATCACGTCCGGGGGCTGGCAATATTTTCCTCCGCACTGCTAGTCGGAATACAAGGACTCCCGGATTGTGTGACTTCCTGGCCGATGTCTTAGGATATGACTCGAAGTAAGATACCCTTAGGACTCTCTCATCTTGTCCATCCCTTCTCAACTCAAATTATGTTAAGGACCTTCAGGATTAGGGTTCCTCTCTTCTCGTCACCCTCTTGAGGTATGGGTAAGGTTAATAAGGTCTAAGGAATCCTCCACCAAATTAATGAAGATCATGTAAATAAAATGGCATGGACATAAGCTTAATGGATTAAGCGCAAACTAAAGAATAGATACATGCTTAGGTCGTATGACACGAGTTGTCATTGCCCTCAGGAGAGACCTGAGGATAGACCTCCTTGTTAGGAGGATGAGTAGTGAGAGTTAGTCTTGCAGGTAGAGACCTCCATTAAAAGTCGAGACCTAGCACATCCTTTGAGGATGATGTTAAACCTAACCCTAAGTGAAGGTTAGAGATAGAGATGACATGATGAGTTAGATGTCATGGTAGACAAGGTGTTTGGATAGACATGCCTTGGATGTCATATGAGACATGAGAGGTTAGATGGCCTAGTATCTTTGGCAACCTAACCCTGGAGAGGGTCGTGCATGTTTGAGCGAAGGATAGCTCCTTCACGGAGGAGGTTAGAGAAGAACCGATAGAAACCTTATGGGCTGTTGCAAGTAGGATATGGCTTGCACCCAGAGTACGTCAGTAGTGCTGACAGTAGGATGAAACCCTGGACAAGGGATCAGGATGGATGGCTTATGGGATAAGCATAAGGTTAGCTATATAGAGAGAGAGAGAGTAGGACCCTGGAAAGAAGGTTGGAAGCGTAACACCCTGAGAATAAGGAACAATGGGGAGTCGAGGATGATGCGACCCAAGTGGATGATAGTGGTTGCCTTATGCTTGACCCCTGGAGGATGATGATATCTTGGTTGCCTTTAGATGAACCAAACCCTAGAGATAGGATGATGCTTCTGGTACCTATGGTATAAGTGACTACCTACTGGATGAGATAAAGAGTACCTTAGACCCTGAGGAGGTTTAAGTAACCATTTGTGAGGCTTTATACCTAGTTGGTTGTCCTTGAGAAGGACTCAACTCTGAGGTGTTGCTCATATAAAAGGTTCATGGGAGTACATGACATACCTTGGACAACCTTGATTTGTGGTTAAGAGTTTGAGCATGTGGTTGGACACCCAAAGGTGAACCTAGGGTTCCTAGGCCTAAGAGGGGAAGTGGTATACCTGATGCTCATGACGAGATTTGAGTCTCTATAGTCTCGAGCATAGTACTCCTCATGTGTAGAGGTAAAGGAAACCCCCTTAAGTTAAGGGTATGTTTGATGAACCCCTCACAACTAAGTGGATCAAATGTTGAGGAAAGAGAACAAGTAGGGTTTAAGAGGTGGTCTTCTTGTGCCTTAGTAGCTGCTGGGATAGGCATGCTCATGTGAATGTAAACCCTAAGGACGGTTGTGACCTTGTTGTCAAGAGTTGTTGTTTCCTCCCATCCTGGGAGAGGGACCCTTTGGTAGGGTGTTTACCAGTTTTGTTGGTTTTGAGGTAACCCAAATAGGTTTCATAGGATCTTGAGAAGCTAAGTGAAGTGTACATGGTAAGAGAATGAACCTGTAGACCCATAGTTAACCATCTCTAAGTGCATGTGGATGTGTTACCGTGGAGGTAACCGGTATGGGGCCTAACCAAGGTAGGTTGGTTGCCATGAACCTTATGAAAAGATGAAAGACAGCCCATGAATGCAGAGTAATATGATGAAGGCTTGGGTAGGGTTCTGGGTTGGACATGTACTATGATAGGATCCTAAGTCTATCCTAGGGTCAGGTAGGGATAAGACCGATGGAAGAAGGATTTGCCTAATTCCCTAGTTACACATGACCATAGGGTCGGGAGGTAACAACTATCATTATCTGAGGGCCATGGGTTAGAAGATTAAACACCTTCATGAACTCATGGGACCCAAAGGGAAGATGAGTAGGGCACTCTCTGGATGCATAAGGGAAGAGGGATGACCCCTAAAGTGTCAGCACCCTATAGACCTAGAGGAGATGACCAAAGAATGGGTGTGGACCCAAGAAAGTTCGAGACCAGTTTTTCATGGAAATAACTTTGATATCAAGATGATTGTGAAGTAGAGACATAAGTTGCACGTTTCAACTTAGAGTTGAAGGTGTACTGGCAATGTGGGATGTATCATCTCTACTCTTGGAACAGGAAGAACTTTGTGTTTGGACGGACGCCAAATGCTTATTTCCTCCTATTATGGGAGGGAGAGATGGGACAATACACATGCCACACACCAGGGCTAAAAGACAATGCGAGTTGGAATGTTGCTACCAGGTATGAGGATAGAGTTGATAACATACATTGGTGAAGTGAATGATATATGGATGGTTTGCAAACAATAAAAGGAATAATGTAGTCATCTTATGAGGATGTTTTTATCATGGACTATGAGTCATACAAGGTTGAATTCAAAAACCAAGAGGATGAGCTCAGAGTTTTCTCGATGAAGATGGACTTAGAGATGAGATGAGATAATAAGTGGAATACATGGAGGTGTATGTCTTCAATACTACCTAGTACCTAAGAATGTGAAGTGGTAATGGATGCTCTAGTTGAGATATAGCTGCCTAGTTTGGCTAAAGACTAGAAGAGGTTGTTTGGCTAACCCTAAGTTTGGGAAGAAGATAATTTTGGCTAACACTTAGATATATCAAAGACGGTTGATGAAGTTAATGGTTGTTTGGTTAGCCAGCATAGGCCTTGATGAAATGAAAGGATGGTGGTAGAACCTCAGATACACTTCTTGGGAGAGAAAGGTAATCAAACCCTGATGAGAGTGGTTTAGGGTTTTTGAGGTATCGATCTTGAGGAATCATGACATATAGGAGATCATGATTTTAAGATCATCATACACCATGATACTACAAAGATAGTAGATGACAGTATCACTTTGGATGATTAATATGAAGTTACATGTGACATGTGGCCATGCAAGCTAGGGGGTGAAGGATGAACACCAATAACCCAGTGCATGGATATAAAGTATAAAGAGTTCCCGAAAGGGGAATGAGAGTTCATTACTATGGATGTTGTGAGTCTCCCCTAGACCAAGGAAGGTCAAGGTGCAATATGGGTTATGGTAGATCACCTTACCTAGATGACATGAGAAAGGAAGAGTACTGTCATGGGACAAATTCGGTTGAACTACTGAAGAGAGAAAGATGGTCCAACTACACCATGATGTGAGTTCAAGAGTTCTTGAGTATGACCAAGGTTCACTTACATGAGGTGGAAGTGGATACATGAAGAACTAGATAATAGTACAGTTTATCTCCCCATACTAATGGATAGTGTGATCCAGACTAGAGGGTCTGATGAGAGCATGTGTGCCCATTCAGGGTGATACATAGAGACAGTTCTTAAGATGTGATGTTAACCACCATAGCCTTTATCATGATGCAAGAAGTTCCATAAGGAGGTTGTGTCGGTCACCACTTCATTAAGATGATGTTGGTGAAGGAGGCCTCACGAAGGTCAGAAAAGAACCACAGTGTGTGCAGATGAAGTTGCTTTGATTGTACAATGGCTGAGAGAGAGCCCAGTGGTGACATGAGTCACAAGATGATGCAAAGCAGACTGACATGCAGTTCACTGTGGGAGAATATGTGATGTGAAAATCTGACCCCTCTAAGCTACAGTTGAGAAAGCTGAGTCCCCGAAATATGGGTCCATTTGAGATGGATTGGTGGAGATGGTTGTGTTTAGCCTTACCCTCAGGATAACATGATGTATAATGTGTTCCATGAGTCTGGTCTAGAGCACTATGTGAGGTACCCAAGCCATGTGATGAGCTTTGAACCTATTCAGCTTTTGTGAGGTTGAAATGTCCAGAGTCACCTATGAGGGTACGATATACCAAGGTAAGAAAGAACTCAGATGGAAGAATATGAGATGATGAAGGTTCTTGGGAAGCACAATGGAAAGGGTGAAGCCACATGGGAGCCCTGATGGACATAAGGAAAGGCTTATCCTGAATTGTTTGTTTGCTTGATGGAATTTTGAGGACAAATTTTTTATAAGAGGGGAAGGATGTTACAACCCCGAGTTTTGGGTTCATGTGGTGAGAAATATGATTTCTAATAATAAAGATAAATGAACAAATAATGATGTATCTTGATTGAATGCATGAATTTCGTTTACAATAGCCTTGATGATTGTGTTGTGGGCTTTATTGGCTATTGGGACCAATAATAAGGAATTTCAATTAGTAAATGAATAATGGAGTTCTTGAGAAAAGAAAGATGCGGAAACCTCTAGAAGGCAAAAGAACTTAATCAAAAAAGTGGATTTCGTTCCACATGGGTTCCTTGGGTTCCAAGGAGTCCAAAGTTGCAAAAAGAAAGCAATAAGAAAAGAACAGATCAATTAAGTATTTCTTTATTAAGAAAGAAATTGAAAACAATGGTAAAATGTGGAAAACAAGTGAAAAGAGGTATAATTGAGTAATCCTTAGTGGAATTTCGTATCCCAAGGATTCCTAATGATAAAAGGAATAACAATGAGGAAAATAAAAGAGAAATAAAGAGAAATTCTCAAAAGGAGATATTTTAATAAGAAATAAACATGATAATGAAATAATGCATTTAAAAGCATCTAGAAGGATGATGAGTATCTAATAAAAAGGATTTCAAAATAATAGAGTTTCTTGGGATCCAAGGAGTCCCAATAAAGAGGAAAGAAAGAGAAAATACCAAAATTGCAAAATAAAGGGATAATGGGAATACATAATCAATGAATTATGTGATTTTGTTAAGAAGAAAGTATTTTCTACTTAAGGAAATATATTTTTGTGGCTAATATATTGGAAGGCGTGAATAAAGAGAATAAGAGAGAGAATTTTCGTATTTTTAATTATCCATGCAATAAAGGATATTAAAAATATGTTTATGAGAGAGAGAATCTTGCTTTTCAATATAGGAATTGGATTCCTATTGGGAAAGAACCATGTTGCTTCGTAGGCAAGCAACTTAGGGCATCATTACCCTCCCCTATATAAAGGGTAGGGCTTTTGTCTCGAGTTTGAGAAATCCCACATGTCTCACTCTCTTCTCCTCCTTCATTGTTCAAACCCTACTCGAGGAGAGAACGTCTAACCACTGGGGCAGCGAGGACTCGTGGGGTCGTCACAATCTATGAGAGAAGTTCCACAATGCAAAAGAGGACCTCAGCCGATGTCACCATGCCCGGACCTGTGTGTGACAAAGGCAGCACGGCTGCAAGAGCTGCTGGTGGTTGCGGACACGACCAGCATGAACCAGCCCTCTTGGACGCGAACTGAGGACCGCCTTGAGTGCGGGGAGGGGCATCAGACGTAGGGGCATCGTCCCTGATGGTCGCCAGACTTCGGAGAGGAAGGGGCGCACTCGTGCCTGCTGCAAATCGGCCGCTAGGGCAGCAGATATCGACTTGCCCGAGGTTGAAGAAAGGAAAGGGTGCGTTGGACGGTTATGCCCTCCGCGGGCTAAAAGAGCTGATCTTTAAGTCAAGGGTAAATCGGTCATTTCAAAATGTTTCTGAACAAGCAACATTGCATGGAAAAGGCTACGTGGTGCCACCCTATTGGCCAAAGTAAGTAGATTTTGTAAAATTCATAGTTAATTATTCGTAGCTCGGATTAGCACACATAAAATATGAAAGTTACTCAGAAAAATGAGGGGAATACACTAAAAATATAATTGAAGCCTGAATCCTTTTGAAATTAGAAAAGTAATGGAAGATATCAACTTTAATGTATTAATGTTTAAAGAACCCTTTTTTGATATGATTAATGTGATTAGGAGGATTTAATTGATGATTAAAGTTGATATTAGTTTGTTAATGATAAAAGGGAACATTAGGAACAAAAAGGATGAATTTTGCATGTAATTAGTTAATTTAGAGTTTCATGTGCATGAATATACTTTAATGGGCCTTGAAACCCTAATGTTGGTAATTAGGACTAATGGCTTTAATTATTCAATTTCATGTATAGAATTGAGTTTTCATGGTTATAAGCTATTTTTAGCATTAAAGTTCCTAATTTGTGGATAAATACCCTAAAGGTAGTAATTAGGGTTTCTCATGAATCAAGGTAGAATTAATGATAAATAACGTTCATATGAGTATTAGAGCATAATGGACTACAAATTGATGATAAATGAGCATAATGACTTTGTCATGGGTTAAAGAGGATAAAAATGGTAGCTTTAATGAAAAGAGGCTTAATGGACTTATATAATGGTTAATTATTCCTTAAATCCAAAACTGAGGATTAAATGTTGAGATAATTAGGGTTTGTGATCAATTGTGTTAAATTAGGGTTCAAAATAGTAAAAGATGAAGGGAAACCCTAATTGCAATGGAAACCCTAAAAGTGGACTAGAAACCCTAGGAAGCGAGCTAGATTTAATAGATCTTAATGACATGAGTAATAAAAGGAAATTGTATAATTGTTTGAGGATCTTATTGAATGCTTGCTTGCCTATTGATTGATTGGATTATTTCTGTCTCACATCAACTTGAATAGGTATGTGGTTAATTATGGTTAATCACATTAGGTTCCTGAGGGTTTTCCGTATGTTTCCTCGTATTGAATGCAATCTAAATAGTTGGATATTCATACTTGCAAAATTATAAAGTCACTGTGGTTAACACAATTATAAAGAAATGTGTATTCTTTCACCTACATGCCATCCTGATGGAAGATGCCATAAAGGTCAGGCCCAAGAGGGTAGACCCATGGGCACCATGAGAGGTGACCCCAGACACCAAGATCAGGAATGAGAAGGTGGTCTATGATGCATGACTATGGAGCACCATGAGAGGTGACTCCCAGGCACCAAGATCGGGATTGAGAAGGTGGCCTTAAGTCAATGGCAAAAGAGAAACCCTAGAGGGGTATTCTAGGGTTAGGGCAAAAGCGGTGGAGAATGACACATTAAAAATGTAAATTGTCTTGTTAAATAATTTGATTGTGATTATTAAATTGTTAGCCATATCTGTGAAATTTTTGGATGTCCCCACATACCGGCATATTTCGATATGCTGACCGATGTTTTGTTTGTCGACATTTTAGGTGTAACTCTAAAAAGCACAAATAGTAAAATGACACAATGTGAAACTGAGAAATAAAGTGCAAGGAGGATTATATAGAATAATTCAAGCCGTGGATAGATAGTTTTCTAAAGTTTTATAAAGGTAAGTAAAGTTTTAATTTTCTACCATATTTCAGTTTAGTTAGTAGAATTTCATAATTATTATTGATTATTTGTCGAACCTTTGATCTTGTTAATTGAATAACAACTCTGACCTTCGGGTCTCCCTTAATTGGGGGTTACCGAGAGGCGGGGTCATTACAGTCTGGTCTGCATGCTTTCTCATTTTCATCTTTATCAAAGCATTCTTGACCTCAAATGGTGAAACTCGTCGTGTGTAAATGATATCCTTTGTAAAAATGTCACACGAGTCTCTAACATTATATGTAGTATCTCCATTGAAAATCTTATGAAAGAAATTTTTCCACTGGTTCTTGATATCATCATCCTTCACAAATACTCTTCTATCTTCATTCTTGATGCATTTTACTTGACTCAAGTCTCTTCCTTTCCTTTCTCTTATATGAACCATTATATATATATCTTTTTCCCCTTCTCTAGTATCCAACTTCTTAGAGATCATCAAAGTATCTAGACCTTGCCTCCCGAGCAAACTTTTTAGCTTTTTTCTTTGCTTGCTTGCATCTTTGGAAAGTTGCATCATATCGAGATTTGGGCAAGCTCCTATAGATCTCCCTTTTCAGTTTAATATCCCCCTATGAGTATCACATAAAGTAAATAATAATATTCTAAGCCCTAGGCTGACATATGTCAAGGGGTGAAGCACACGAGCCCTGGAGTGGACAGTGATCATGGCCAAGATAATATATCTAGAAAAGGTTATGATATGTAAAGAATATGCCAATTCTTATGTGCAATACTTGATGTTTGTATGTGATTATATTAGTTGCACACATTATGGTTGCACCCCACATACACAATATAACTTGTTATACTTATATGCATTTTGTTTGTCAGCATTTTAGGTACCAACTAATTATGAAGATGTCAACATGTGATAAACCAGATGGAAATTACTTGAAAGTATTAAAGATAAGTTAAAATAGGATTAGATAGTTAGTTACTTCTTCTCAATAGGTATTAGTTTTATGAGAAATAGCATTATACAATTTGTAAACAATATTTGGAATAAGTGAAATTGTTTTCTATTATTTATTATTTGCTAAATTCGGATCCATGGGAGTATAGGTAACGACTCTCAACTTTAAGGTATTTCCTTAATTGGATTACTTTGAAAGTGAAGTCGTTACCCGATCTTATGGTAAATTAGGGGCTGAGGATAGTAATGGGGTTGGAAGTGAGGTTTTAGGCCTCACATCGCCCACATTCTAGCCTTGAGAAAGCTCTAAGATGATCACACTAAATTCATATAAACTAGCTGCATAGATCTCTTAACTAGGGTTAGGGAAATTGATTAGCATATAGGAGGATGGGTAGTTAGCTAGGGATCCATGAATTGGACCTAGGAGCCAATCCCAAAAATCACACATATAATCAATTTCTCTAAATTCCTAGCTGATTTCTAGAACAAACCAACAAGCAATTCATGAAGACGGAGATAGAAATATAACATAATCATTAGCAAATGAATTTACAATGTTTACATATAATCTTCCCCCAACATGTTATCAAAGTAACATTTTATCCCAAACAGCCCACCCAACGGGCCTAGCTACTCATGGAAATGCAAAATACAAAATGAAAGGAGAAATAGGTAGAAAAAGACATCGAGCTCAATGTAGATGATGTAATCCACCTCTTTTGCTGCTGCAAGATGTCTTCCTCCTTCTTCTAAGGTGCATGGGTATGGAATGAGGTCAAATAGGGTCAAAACACCAAGAAACTAGGGTTTTGGTGGTGGAAATGGTGAAATAGAGGTGGAAATGAAGTGGAATGGCTAAGGCAAAAAAATGGGGTGATAGTAGGTAGATAGGGGTGGCCAACCTAGGCCTCCAACCTCCACCCATATATATATATAGGTGGGGAGGAAACACTAGGTTAAGTAGGGGTAAAGTGGGAAATGTAATGGAGAAATAGCTAAGTTTTTATGAGTGGCACGACCTTACTGGGCAACACGTCTGTGGTGGGTAGGGTTGACCATGATTGTGGGGGCTTGGAATGGTTGAGGTGAAAAATAGTGAAAAATGACAGTAGCAGTGGTGGATTTGAACTGACAGTAGCACAGTCGTGGTCGGGTGTGAGTGGAACGGCTGTGGTGGTCACCACGGTCACGTGGCTTCAAATTGGCTTGCCCATTCTTGATAATACGACCATTTTGCTCTGAGCTACTACATGGTCGGGCAAGGTGGCACATCCGCTCTGGGTCAATCTACCACGACAATTCTAAGTGGCACAGTCGTGGTGATTCCTGCATTGCTTCAATATTGACTGTTGATTTTGGAGTGAGCTAGCATGGCCGTTCTATTATACCACAACTATGCTAGTCTCTAGATCAACACTTTGAGTTGAAAATTGGTGTTTGATTGGACATCTTCACTTGAATGTAGCTTTGGCAACTAGGGGTACGTTGAGGGAGCTTTGGACTTCACTTTGGGCCTCTATAAGGGTAGAGAAACCCTAGGATCACTTGTTCTCTCTCTCTTCCATCCAAGTGCAGTCCAAATGCCTGAAAAACATGCAAATAATGTCCATAAGTGCATTTTACACAAATATGCATATTTGGGGAAATAACATGTAATCTAGAAAGTATAAATGTGATTGAAATGCAATGTGAAACCAAATGAAGCCCTAAAATAGGGCCACATAAACCTAGCAATGTGTCTGTGTGTTGTATAACGTTGTCTTCATATCAGTGTACCTCACCCAAAGAAGTGTCTATGGCGTGAAGTGAGGGAAGAACTATTAATTGATCCATCTAAGAAAGAGAGAGTCGTAGAGTGGAAAAAAGGGTGGAACACTACCTAGAAGAATACAGAACAACCTCAACCACCAAGAAATAAAATAGTAAAGGACTAATAAAATAGACAAAATTAGGAACAACAAGTTGAAAATCATAAAGAAAACTTGCCTCTGAAGCGCTTGAATGAAGAAATGGTCTCCATACTAGTTGAAGCAAAAATTCTTATTTCTGACGACCAACCTGAGGAAGGGAAACTTAGATATGAAGTTCCCATGGATGAAGTCCTCCCATCTCAGAAAGAAGATATTGACTTCCTAAACTTCAAAGAAGTATTACCTGATGGGCCGACTGAGGCTATTTAAGCTACATTCTCAAACTTTGACAAGTGGGCATGGAAAAGTCTATTTCAAGATGACTTAGACCTACTCATGGAAAGGTCGTAAGAAGATCATAGCATTGGTGATACTGTGTTTTAAAAGGATAGAATATGTGTGCTACAAGATAACAACCATGACAAGTTAAAGGTTAAGGAGTGTATGTCAATGAGTGTGATGTCAGCATGCCAATCTCTACTAGATATGGTCTACCTAATGTAGACACGACATTCTACCTTTTATAGGAGGATTTAATACAAAACAAGGAATCAGGAGAGAAGGAACGTTTGATTAAATTCCTAAAATTCTCGCTATCAGCTTTCATATTCCTTTAAATTCTATACGACAAGAGTTGAACCCTATTGGCTATATAAATCAAAGCAAAACTAAATCCATGTAAAATGATTCTAATATTGAGTACAAATCAATAAGGTACACCAATATGATACGGCCATAGAGGGTCATTGAGGATATCTAAATATTGTATTGAAGAATTCATTAAGCTTATACAAAGACACTATGTAGGATACAAGTTCATCCCAGGAAAAAACTTCAAGAAGTTGTTGCTCTTCCATAGAAGCCCTCAAAAGATAACATTTTCAAACGACCACTACCATTGCCTTCTATGGATGCAAGCCCTAGTCTTTATGGTCTGTAAAAGTTGAAAATCTGTCAACTGAACTATACCATCATCTCTATGTGATATATGTTTCCCTTCTCTCACTGGGCTATGAGGGACGAAATAATATGGAGTAAACTTCTTGATTGAACATTCAACCTGATCTTTGACATTCTAAGGACAAAGTGAATTATGTGTTTGGGGGTATACACACAAGAGGAAGGTACTATCCTGTTCCCTCCATTTTTATCTTCCTTTTCTACCCTACTGGCACATACTTTTGCCTATAATTTCCTCTTAAGGTTTGAAATTATTTTACCTTTTCAATATATGTGAAGTTAGTGCTTTAATCCCATTTAAGAAAATTTTGATGTAATGAAGGATAATCAAGGTAGTTTTTAATACAATTTTCCCATATGTTATCGTCAGTCATATATTTGACTTTATGTCTTCAAGCTATATCTTAGGATGTTATCTTATCAAGTGATAGATGTGGGTACAAAGTCATAGAATAACCTACTTAATGATCATGTTTTTGCATCATCTTTACTTCAAGATAATGCATACCACTAATGAATGCTTACATGCCAGGAAAAGTTCCTAAATGAGGAGGAGGACCTTGTCTATTACACTCTTGACCGATCCAACAAACCTACAAGTACAAGTTAGAAGTGCACAAATCATGCAAAAAAAAAGATAGAACTCCAAGAGGGGTAAAACAAACTTGGCAGCCTACATAGTCTGAAAATTCTATCTTACTTAAGCTAAGAGAGAAAGAATAAAAGCCTAAGAGAGAATAAAATCATGAGAGTTGTGCCTGATATGAGTTGGAGGGATCTTCCCGACTAGTATATAGATGCACAAAAGAATGTAGGCATTTGTATTTTAAATTAAAATGTATAAATTACACTACATCCCTACCCATACCCTATACACTCTTTTGATTACCCCCAAAAAATAGTAGTTGGGAGTGAAAGATAACTTCTTTAGGTATTGAAGCACAATAGGTCTAAGAAAAGAGGCTCAAAATAGGCATCACGAGGGAGAGAACTCCTCCTTTGAAGAAAGGAATAACATATAAGAAGGCCAGGCAACGACAAGTCTATAAGAAGGAAAGTGGGGGCACAACAAGTACACAAAGTAATCAGTCAGACACCTTGGTGTAAAGATGGCATACAAACATATCACAATGTAAAACTAACTAAAATAAGAAATCCCATTATTGTAACATCATACTTTGATTCTATTTATTAGCTGGAGGACAAGCTAGACTCTATATTTGGAGGGGGGTGATAGCATCTAGTTTTGTGGATGATACATGCCTAACTAATTCTTCACTTCTCTTATAATTTTAGCTTTTATGTTAATAAATATCATTTTACTTACATTTAGGAATTTTATGTTCTAGTTTATAGGTTAGCATTTTCTTATTAGAAGATAACAAGTACTCAACAGTTTCATCAGTGAGGATTTATCAATAATTGATGAGCGATTGAATGACAAAGTGCAACACAAAAGTGCTCCCCAAGAAAACCATCAGACCCCCACCCATGGAAGATCCAAGGTCATGTAAATAATGACCCCAATGAAACTTAGTATAGACAATAGTATGAATCTTGACCTTTAAGGTCTTCAATGAAAACCAACACCAATTCCCGACATTGATGCCCACATGAATACTTGCCTAGATGGCTGGCGAAATCAACTCTAGCTTGATGCCAAGGCAGATCATCCGCTAATGTTAATGATCGATAGGTGTTGCGGCCCAACGAGTGCCCAACCTAGATGTTGATGATCAAACTCCCAATGAACCATGATGAATGATCCGGCTATGAGCGTGATGATAGGTCTAGAATTCCCCATGTGGTTCAACAAAGAACAGTCCACCAACGAAGATGATGCAACACCCCACTCACCAACAAATTCTCTGCAAGGCACTTCACCTCCAAAACTAGTTGACTGCATGCCCAAAGGCACATTCTTTGATACTTGGGGTTCAAGTAAGGTACCATATGCCTAGGTGCCTCAGTACATGGAGAACACTATAAATATAGGTGTGAAACACCCATTGAAGACACATTCGTCTTGACCATGAATTGTTGTCCAATTCCAATCTCACAATCAAACATTAGAGTCTAAGGACAAGAGTTTGAGGTTCTTCATCATTTGTCACTTTTCCTAATAGATTTGATCACCTTATTTGAATGGAAAATGATTCTCAAAGCCACCATATCCATATCCATCCCCACTTCTATGAATAAGGAGGTCTACTTTGACCATCAATACTCCCTTTTGGATATTGTTTGCTGTGTTTTCTTCTTTCTTCCCCATTTTGTTCATTCCCACTCCATTCATCCATCTCATTAAGGACTTCATCATTTCTAAATCAATATTTTATCCCATTAATATGAGTGGCTAATCAACATACATGGGTTGGGAGTAGCCACTTAGACTCTCCTAGCATGTATATATTTATATTCCATTTAATCAATATACTCTTAGAATGATTATTTCCATACTCTTATTCTTGAATGTTTCACTTGTATGATTATCTACCATTCTTGTGATTCATGATTTATGCCTCAAAATATTAGTATTAGTATCAATCAAGAGTTATGGAGTAGTATGAATGCATGAAAGTGTTGGAATACTAGAGATAATGATCATATGGTTATTTTTCTTGATTGTTTGTTTTCCATTTCAAAAGAGAGAGACATACTTATGATCTAGATATAACCTTATTTGAAAAGGGGGAGGGAACATGAACTTATGATGATTTAACATAACTATTAAAAGGACATATAATGGGTGTGGATATTGCATGTTGCTGAGAGTTCTAAATTTGTGAAACCCAACCTAAGTTCAATTGTTATTTTAAAACATACCAAAGATCTATGCTACTTTTATTTGTAAACTTAAATTTACTTTTCTTTTGTCTTATTCTTTGTTTTTTTACTTTGTTTCATAAGGAACACCTTATCTCTCATTTTGGTCTGATTTTATAAGCTAAGACATCAAAACCTAAATACCTTGTCACCCTAGTCTATTTTACACAAGACCATGTATTATCTTTGTGGGACTCAAGTATCAAGTTATAAACTTATAGTCTGATTACTCTATGTTTGCCTCCATTTTGGATGCGAGATCATAGGAGATCAGAGGCCTACATTGTTGGTATGTATGCCCTGAGACCCCATCATGTGATGATTGTAATGGAATAACATGTAATTGATTTGATTAATAAATAAATCCCAGCTTCCAATTTATGTGGTTTAATTTAGTTATGAGATAATGATCTAACATTATAAATGTCAAGATAATAATATTACCTAATGACAAATGTTTTCAAGTACGTGACTTGAGGAAATGAGATCATACGGATGTTAAGAGTACATATATATTCTCATTATGTCCCTGATCAGTTGCTATTGTGGAAGGTTGATAGACAACAATGACAAAGTCCCATTAGTCATGATATGGAAATATCAAACCAAGCACACAAATACATGTTGGAGAATAGTGTATCAGACAGACTCAACATGATATTAACACTTGGAAACCATTACCATGGTAGTCATACTCAGTTCTCATAGTGATGGTGGTTTTTGTGGTTCTTAGACCTAAAATTATTACACTAATCACATGTTGTTCAGTATGCTTTGACATCATCAAACACAGTCCTAAAATATGGGTTATTATAATGGTTATGATTTGGTCACTGCGACACATGGGGACCGACTCTGAATGATAGAGATGGGATTTGTCCCTCCTATAGGAGTATGATATCCTAGGCCTCTTGATTAGTGAGATTGAGAAATACATGGTCATGCGCATGTGAGTCAGTATGTGATATTGAGCTTACATATATATCTCAGATAGTCTGCTCTAGTTCAAGAAATGAGATTGAATGTTTAATAGGGTGACCACTCCATGCCTTGAGTTTAATCTGGATATCATACAAACTTTGTAACACCAAGAACATATTGTAGGTTGAACTTGTTCCCCAACTTTTCATTCACTAGGTGAGCACTTATGTGCAACTTGGCACCACTCTTTTCTTGTGATATCATAAGTTAGTTATGGACATTCACTGCGAACATGATATGGGACCTATAGGGTCACACACATAGGTCTTAACCTAGAAGAGGGGTTTAATCTTAAATGATGATTGAATTGATTACTTAAAAGTTTAGGTATTCAATTCACACAACAAATCAGTTGGATACACTGCCAAACAATTGACACACTCAGGTAAGATGGTCTCCTCGAGTTCCATATGGTCGGCTCAAGAGTTGAAACGTCCATTTGGAGTATCGGGCTGATTGGAACTGAATTGGTTAAGTTATATTGTAACTGAGGTGTGAACCGACTGGTTCAATTTGTTGAACCGAATGGCTCAGATCGACTCACTGGAGGACAGTTTGGGTGAGTGAGATGATCGTCTTGTATAAGTGAGATCACTGAGTTTGTGGGCAATTTTATTGTCGCAAGGAATTTGTGTTGACGTGATATTGAGCATTAATTGGATTCGAATTGCAAATTTTATATGTGACTAGGAAACATGTGAAATGACCATCTTGTAGTGTGAGATGACTGTCCCACATGGGAGATGGCCATTTGGGTGTTCATAAGTTATGATAATTCAAGATATTTTGGTCCCTTCCACTCCCTCATAAACTGGGAACCTTGGCTCAAACCCCTCTAATAAATAAAGGGGTACTGGGGGCTTCTCAGAATACAACATAGATAATTAGGAATTAGTTTCTCTGACAATTGTTGTCCTCTCTAGTTGTTGTAACCAAGAGAGCCCAAGAAAGTCCAACCTGACTAGGGAGGGATATCTATGGGAGTGAAAAAATGATGATCATTGTTGTGGGAGAGAAAGTTGGTAACTAGTATTCCAACAGAAGGGACAACTCCTTCATGTCCATTCTAGCAGGAAGACAGGAGTTCTAGACGGTTTGTGTGGACTTCTCTAGAGGTGGGAGGTCTTTGTCTACCACAAGAGAACAATGTCAACCAGAAGTTTGTTGTGAGATGAGATGTTGCAGATGACAAAGTTTGAGGCTATAGTCCATGGTACAGTCCAGAAGACGCAACAGTCAAATGAGTCCCAATGCAACTAGATGGAGATTGCACATCTACAATGTTGGACTTGCTCTAGGACTAGGTATATCCTCAAAACCATCCTTCTCATCTTATAGTTATTGATGTGATCTGTTGGTTTATGGGAATATGGTAGACATAATATTTCTTTCTGTTACCTACTCTATAGCCATATTTCTCAACGGTGGTATCAGAGCCAACATCAATTTACTATAATATGGGATAATCTATATGATCATATTTTGATTTTGTCATTTATTTATTACTGTGATGCAAATATATATGTCCAATAAAGTACCATGATAGTCCTAAACTAATATATATATATATATATATAAACACAATTTACACGTGTCACCCTAAAAGCGATTTTGATGGTGGATGTTTAGTAAGGTTATGGTTGATGACCCCTATTATTTATGCATGTTTGTATGCTTGGTTAATGTTTTTTGTCTCAGTCTATGTATCAAGTCTCTATCTTATCTTCTCAATGTAAAGTTAACTCTTTCCTAACCTTGCTCCCCTTAAATGTAACTCGAAGTTTCTCAATAATTATGTAAAAGTAGGATAGTTTACTTTCCTATTATGATGAAGAAGAAGGACGTTCAAACAATGCCAACCGACCATCCAGGATATGAGCCAACTAGCTAGAGGACCGAGGAGGATCAGAAGGACAATTTGAACCAACGAGATGGTCGACCCAACCGATTGACTGGATGAGTCAGTAGATGGTGGGAAAAAGAACAAGACGACCGATGAGATGACCAAACAACCAGCCAGGAGGTGAGTTGATCAGTTCAATCATTGAATTGATCAACTTGGAATGGCAAGCACGAATCTTCATCAACAAAAGGTTTCTACATATGATGTAGATGTAGGATGTGATAATTCCTTGTGGCTCCAAGGAATTAGATTAGGATGGCTATAACCATCACTTTCATTTATTGCATGTTTTTGTTGTGGGATATAACATGTATATGATATGTACTACATATGTGGTGATTGGATAAAGTATATGTATTTATAAATACAAACTCCCTCAATTAGAATATTAAGCCTTAGATTCTTTCCAAAAGTGGCACATATGAGAAGCTTGATCGACAAAGTGTAGGTTCCGCCAAAGGATGGTGCTCCATCTATCATTAGAAGTGTGATGGTAATAATGTAGTTGTCGCCAAAGCGGGGGGCATTGATATCATGTCGTCTTTTGCGTCAAGCTTAACTGGTGATTTTTAGAGTGTCTAGGACTAGAGGCATGCATATGATTATCGAAAGGAGTTGGGCATATCATCTATCCAAAAGTTGAATATGGATGCAATTGGCAAAAGTTACCTACCTAAATAGTCAAGTTGTGGGCGATCGGCCAAAGCCGACTCATGATCTAAGGAAATAAGGATCTTCACTTACTAGAATATTGTACGCTGCAATATTCCAAATGGATATGTGAGGGATAGCAATTTGAATAAAATAGTGGGAGTGATAATAATTAAAGACCTAATTAATATCATCAAATTTTCAAATCAAATCAAAAGTTTTTTAACAAATGCATTTTGTCTCTTGTAGAATCAAATGATGAAAAAAATTGTATTGTGATCGGTCCTTAAGAAGGAAAAACGTGATGGGACACATTTCTAAGACTGGTTTTGGACTTTAACAAAGGTTCTCAATGTAGAGTGGAATCTCTACATCCTTGATAAACCAGTGTTATAAATACTTTCTCTGATGCACCTTGGGCACAGGTGGATGCTTATTGGAAACATACCAATGATGCCTTAGATATAAAGTACCTTATGGTTAGCTACATGAACTAGAAGTTATATGAGCAGTGTGAGGACATGAGTGTTCTTGAGATGGTAACACATCTTAAGAAAGTAACACTTGGCCTTACCAAGCATGAAAGGGACAATATCATAAAGGTGTTGCTTGAGTGTAAGTTGACAGAGGGAACCTTAGTAGAAGAACATGTGCTCAATATGATTAGATATGTTTATCATATTAAAGAACTAGGATTCACCTTGAGCCAAGAGTTGGACACTGATATGATTCTAAAGTCAATGCTAGAATCATATAGCCACTTTATTGCATGTCATCATTCGAACAATATGGTTGGACAAATGTTAGACTTGCTTTCCATGTTGATTCATTCTAAAGCAAAATTGAAGAACGACAAGTTCATGATGGTGATCAATGGAGCTGAGTCCAAGGATCAAAGCAAGACCAAGAAGAGTTTTGAGGTCAAGCCTAAATCCAAATCTTCAACACTCAAGATAAGGAGGAAGAAAAGTATAAGAGGAACTCAACCTTTGTACTTGAAGGCATTTAGGAAGAAGAAGATGGGGATGGTGATATACACTTTAGGTATATACGTGATGTGTGCTAATTTACCACCCATTTTCATAGTCTTTTATGTCCTGTCACATGGAAATTCATACTTTTATCCACTAAAAAGAAACAAATTGTTATGTGCTTCCTTTTATCACAATTGAACTTGAATCTCACTAGAATCTATGCCTTTCTTGAAGACTCAGAACTCCAAATGAGAGACTCACTTGTTACAGCTGATCATCTCACATGTTCCAATCAATCGCCTCACATGTTCCAGACGATTGGTTCACCTGTTCCAGACGATCGGTTGACACCATCTCTCAGCCACTAAGCCTCATCCAAACATTAACTCTAGATGGCGTGCCTTTTAAAAATCAAACGATTGTTCAGACCTCATAGAGGGAATTTTCCCTCCCAAACCAAGCAGGTCAAAGAGCGATGCCACCCTGGACTTAGGGTTTCCGACAGCTACCCCGACTCCCACCCTTACTAGACACTCAATCGATCGGTTGGCAGCGCACGGCTAGTTTAAATTTGCAGTTGTCATCCCCATTTGTCTAGAACCCTAGTTGTAAGAGCCCCCTCCTCCTATAAAAGGAGGGGCACTTCCTCCTCATGAGGTCATCATCTTTGGTATCATCTTTGTACGTGGATTTTCAAGCAATAATTTTATGTTCTTGAGTTCTTTTCATCAATAAAGTTATTATTTGCAAGCTAAGTGTTCTCTTTAAATTTTGTTCTTCTACCTTGCTCATATTTAGATCTAGCCTTTTTCTCCTTCTTCTTATATACACCATAGAAAGGAATTAAGGGTCAGCCATTTGATGGTCTCTAGCCTAAGGAACTATTCCTTTGATAAGTCTAGACTATGGCTAGAACACTTCTTTCCTCTGTCTCCCTTTTCTCTACAAACATGAGTGAGTAGTTTTCCTATCGCGGCAAGGGCAATAACCCCTTAACCATGCCTTTAATCGACTAATCCTTAAGAATGACTTCTAGATGGATTTTGGTTTTAATAATTGTTGATCCATCAAAGTAATTAATTGGTTTGCTCACATGTTAATCTGGATGGAAATGACCATGGAAATCTGGATTTAGAACAATAAAACCAATTGCATAGGGGTTTTGAAGCGACCATGGATCTTCCTCTTTTGGGATGATGAACTAAGAAATAGGAGCACCAGGGCCAATGGGCTCATGTGGACTCCATATTTTGTGGGTTTTAATCAATTCACATGCCTTCATCATAATTGTCATTTTAAAGGATTGAGTTCATTCTCTCCTAGGATAAGGTGGTGAAAACCCCTAAAATCCTTGATTTGGCATCACTTGATTCAATCACCATTTGATCTGCTTCCTTTACATTCCAACCTTTTATTCATAATAGTTTTATTTGTGCTAACAATCATATCAATTTTCCTTGTCACAGGGCAAATTTATTTCTTGTTAAGTGAAATCTCATTATTGTGTTTCTTCTTGCTTCGTCTTAGTCACCAACCCCAAACCCGATCTTTACTTTTTGTTCTAAAAACACCTAAAAGAATAAAAACTTCTTAAAAACAATTGGGATTAGAGTTAACAACCTTAAAAATGTTGTCATGTGGGATCAACCCTTCTATACTAACCTTAATCGGGGAGTAGAAAGGGATTAAACTCTAGGATAATTATCTTACTGATTGTAGTGCACTTTGATGCATTAACAATTTGGCGTCGTTGCCAGGGACAACAAATTCTTTTCTCAAACCCCCAAAAATTATTGAAAAACATTTTTTATTTTTTTAATGCCTTCTGAGTAACATTTCAAAAGTGCTACTCCTCTTTCTGTCGAGTTTCTATTCTGGCAGTCTATTTTTTCTACACATGATTAACTACTTATTTTGTGCATGTGATACCTGAACGCTGATTTTCAATCATTTGACCCTGAGATAGATAGAACTTTTCACCACCTAAACCGTCAAAATCAAATTAGGATGGATGAAGAAGAAGTTGCTCGTAGGATCAACCAAGCTCTAGTAGCTCAAAGAGAGCACATCTTAGCCGACCAAGTGGCTAGAGAAGCCACTTTGCGAGCAGCCTACATGGCTAAACAAGAAACTCTAGAGGCCAATAGGAGGAAAGTCGAACAACAAAACAACTAAAATATTTTTTTGTTCCCAAATCTTCCTATGCCCAACACCCTGTCGTGCCTCCTGACATTGTTGCCCCCCAATTCAAGAGCCGAACTCAATGGATCACCATGATCCAAGCAAACCCATTCTCTGGAAACAATGGGGAAAGTTTCTAAGATCATCTTCAAATGTTCATTGACCTTTTCTCTTTGAACAAACTCCCATGCATCTCTGAAGATGCCATGCACTTTATATTGTTTAAATACTCTCTCTCCGGCCAAGATAGTAGCTGGTACAACACCATGGAGAGTGAAGAACATGTCACAACTTGGGAAATTATACCAAATAAGTTTCTTGAGAAATTTTACCCTCCTTCTCTCACCTATGAACTCAGGGGACAAAGCACTCACTTTTCTATGTCCCCAGGAGAATCCCTAGGAGAAACTTGGAAAAGGTTCAAAGACTTAGGAAGTGCCATCATCATGACATCTCTCAAGCCCAACTCATAGAAATCTTTTATCGTGGTGTTGATGATGATACCAAATTCTTTTTTGATTCCTCATCTGGAGGAAATTTCATGCCCCAAAGTCTGACCAGTGCATGGAAGGTGGTTAAACGTGCTTCTAAAACAAGGAATAGAAGGGGAATTGGTGGAGTCCTTAAGGTAGCCAAGGCTGAAGTTAATCCTGATATCCAAAGCATAGTATAAAGCCTTAAATTAATTTCTCTTAAACAAGATTAGTTAGAATCTTCCCTAGGCACCCTTAGAGAGTTACCCCAACAAATAAAAGTTGTAGACTCTCTTTGGGGCATCTTCCAAGGATATGATCATACCACCTTACACTGTCAATACCTTTACAACACTACCATGCAACATGAATTAGGACAACAGTTGGAGGACCTCAACGCAATCCACACCATACCAGGCCAAGATTATTACAACCCCAACCAGACTAGAAACCATCCCAGCTTCCAATATGGGATTTTTTTCGGTGCTAAAAACTCTAGCCAACTCCAATCCCAACAAAGGCCTCCCTACCCTCAAAGCAATAACCAACCACCACCTAGTTTCCCATACAACAACCAAAGGAACTTTGGGAACCAAGGGAACTACCAAGGCAATCACCCAAACCGACCACCATATCAAGGACAACAATTTCAAAACTTGAACCTTCCCCCTCAAAATCTAAATCAGCCACCTCCTCAACCACCAACAAGTGTTCCTACTCCCACTCCCTCAACTGATTGAAGGATAGCTGCCTTGGAACAAATCTTCATTGCCCAACAAGCCCATCAAAAGGTGACTGATGCCCATCTAGCTCATTTATTCAGCCAACAGAAACCCCATGTCTAAACTTTTTCTGGGCATCCTGAAAACAACCGCAAACATCCCGAACAACTCAAGGTTGTCTCCACTCATTCGGGAAAGGTGCACTCCCCTCCCGCTCCAGAAAAACCTTCAACCCCACCTCTATAATTCAAGGATGAGGACATGGTAGTTGTTGAATCTAAAGCTACACCTAAACCAACCATCCTTGAAACTCCTCAGGCAGAATCCGAAGAACCAATCTACAAACCACAACCTCCCTACCAAGACTGCCTCAAACAAAAAAGGCTAGACTCCCGCTTCATGAAATTTAGGGATTCTATGAAAAAATTACATGTCGACATTCCCTTCCTTGATGCTTTGGCAGACATGTCTACCTAGTCCAAGTACATGAAATCCCTTTTGACTAGGAAGTATGCTACTGAAAAATACAAGACTGTTAAACTTGCTAGGACCACTTTAGACATAATCCAAAGTAAAATGCCTAAAAAATAGAAGGACCCTGGTTCTTTTGGAATAGGATGCTACTTAGGTGACAATGCATGTAGAAAGGGCCTAGCTGATTTAGGAGTCAGTATATCCATCATGCCCTACATCCTTTACAAAAGACTAGGATTCAATGACATGTTACCACATCCATGACCATCCAACTGGCAAACTCATACATGACCAAACCCATGGGAATCATAGAAGACATTTCGATAAAGGTTGGGAAAGATGCCTATGTCCCTTGTGACTTTGTGCTCATGGACATAAAGGAAGATTTATGTTACCCTCTCATTCAGACACCCTTTCTTAGCCACATCCTGAGCCTGGATTAATGTTGAGGTCGGTACCATTTTGTTAAGATTAGGAAAGCAAACCCTAGAGTTTAGGGTGTTTGAAAGCATGAAGGGGCCTAGTTTCTAGGAAGAGGTCTACCTCCTTGATTGCATTGATAAATTATCCCAACTAAGGTAGGAATGGGATTTAGTTGATGACCCCCTACACACAGCCCTCACTACCCGCTATGAATGTGATTTTGACAATGAACAGGTAGATCAATGTAAGGGTCATTTAGATAACTTTGAGGAGATCCCTAATGCTAAAATTGAGGACCTTAAGATGATCTCCACCATAGAAAAAAAGCCCAAACCACCAAAGGCCCCAGAAAAGAAGACTCTTCCCATAGGTTTGAAATATGTCTTTCTTGATGAACAAGAATTTTTCCCTATCATCATAAATTCTAACCTTACCCTTGAATAAGAAAACAAACTTATGGGTGAACTTAGGAAAAGAGGAGCTGCCTTGGGGTACAAAATGAGAGATCTAGTTAGAATAGATCAATCCATCTTCATCCACAAAATCCCAATGATAGAAGACAACAAACCTTCCCGAGACCCACAATGAAAACTCAACCCAAACATGAAGGAAGTTGTCCGTCTAGAGGTGATCAAAGTTTTGACTGCAAGAATCATCTACCCCATCTTCGATTCCCCATGGGTCAGCCCGATTCAAGTCATTCCCAAAAAGGGAGGGACCACTGTCATTAGGAATGAGAAGAATGAGCTCATTCCCACTCGCACCGTCACATGGTGGAGAAGGTGTATTGACTACAGCAAACTCAACAAAGTAACTAGGAAAGGACACTTCCCACTTCCCTTCCTAGATCAAGTTCTTGAATGCTTAGCCCATCAACAATACTTTTGTTATCTAGATGGCTACTCATGATTTTATCAAATTCCTATCCATCCTGAAGATCAAGAGAAAACCACCTTCATATGTCCCTTTGGCACCTATGCTTTTAGAAAAATGCCCTTTGGCTCGTGCAATGCACCAGCCACCTTCCAACGGTGTATGTCAGCCATCTTTGTAGGATTGACCGAAACTGTCATGAAAGTCTTCATGGATGACTTCTCAGTCTATGGAGATAGCTTTGATTCATGCCTTAGAAATTTCAACCTTATTCATGGCAGGTGTATTGAGTCACACTTAGTCCTTAATTGGGAAAAGTATCACTTCATGGTTAAGGAGGGCATCATTCTTGGCCACAAGGTAAGCAACCAAGGCCTAGAAGTCGACAAAGAAAAAATTTAAGTTATCACCAAGCTTCCATCCCCAACCTCAGTCAAAGACATCCAAACCTTCTTAGGACATGTTGGTTTCTATCAACAATTCATCTGTGACTTTTCTAAAATCACAAAACCTCTCACCAATCTTCTTCAAAAAGAGGTGCCCTTCCATTTTGGTAAGGCATGCATGGATAGCTTTCTATGTTTGAAAAATGCTCTCACAACCACTCCAATCATTCGTGCACCAGACTAGACTCTACCCTTTGAAATCATGTGCGATGCTAGTGATTATGTTGTAGGTTCCATCTTTGGACCACAAATTGATAAGAAACATCATGTCATATACTATGCATCCAAGACCTTAGATGAATCTCAACGAAATTACATTATCACCGAAAAGGAAATGCTAGCCATTGTCTATGCATTCGATAAATTTTGCTCATACTTAGCTGGCTCTAAAGTTATTGTTTACACCGATCATGCAACCATTCTCTATCTCATGACCAAAAAGGATGCCAAACCCAGACTCATAAGATAGATTGTGCTATTGCAAGAGTTTGATCTAGAGACCCTAGAAAAAAAGGGATCTAAAAACATTGTAGATGATCACCTAATTTGACTTAGCTATAGCGCAATTGATGAAATCCCCATAAATGAATCTTTTCCTGATGACCAACTACTTAAGGTAGACTCCCAATTCCTTAGTTTGCTGATTTCATAAATTATTTAGTTGTTGGTGTATTGCACCCTGAGTACAAGGGACATTCTAAAGATAAATTTTTACATGATGTCAAAAACTATTATTGTGATGAACCTTATATGTTAAGACTTTATGCCGACAATATATATATCATCATTGTGTCTCCCAAGAAGAAAGAACTGACATTATAAAACAATGTCACTTTGTCCCCTACGGTGGAGGCCTGAGCTCTAAGAAAAAAGCCAGGAAAGTCCTACAATGTGGTTTCTATTGGACCACCATCTTCAAAGACTCATATGATTATGTTCTCTAATGTGACCAATGTCAAAGGATAGGTAACATTTCCAAACGTGACCAAATGCCCCTAACCTCTTGGTAGGAATTAGAAATTTTTGACGTCTGGGGAATCGACTACATGGCCCATTCCCTTCTTCTTATGGGATTGCCTACATATTACTCGTAGTGGATTACATGTCAAAGTGGGTTGAATATGTACCCACTAAAACCTATGATTCCAAAAACTGTTACGAAACTCTTTGAAGACGTTATTTTTCCTAGATTTGGAGTCCCACACACTATCAATTTTGATGGGGGATCCCATTTTCTAGAGAAAAGTTTTAAGGCCTTATTGAAGAAATACAGGGTCTACCACAAGGTCGCCACTCCCTACCATCCTCAGACTAGTGGACGGGTTGAAGTATCCAATAGGAAAATCAAATCCATTTTAGAGAAAATTGTTGGTCACACTAGGAAAGATTGGGCTTTGAAAATCAATGACGCTCTGTGGGCATACGGTACCACCTAAGACACACATAGGCACCACCCCCTTTAGGATGATTTATGGAAAATCATGCCACCTCTCGATAGAATTATAACACAAGGCCAGTTGGGCAATCAAAAGTTTGAATTTTGACCTTTCTACAGTCAGAGAAAAATGCCTTCTCTAAATGAATGAACTGGACGAACTTAGAATGAGCACTTATGAAAATGCGAGAATCCACAAGGATTGAACTAAACTATGGCATGACGGTCACATCAAGCACAAAGACATTAGAGAAGGTGACCATGTTCTTTAATTCTAGACTAAGGCTTTTTCTTGGAAAACTTAAATCTAGATGGTATGGTCCCTACCTCGTCAAGTGTGCCTATCCACATGGCACCTTTCTTCTTTGGGATAAAATTTTGGCTTAATTTAAGGTTAATGGGCATCGACTTAAATAATACATCACCACTAAAGACCCTGTCACTTCAGATACCAATAAACGCTCATCCTTGGAAGATCTCAACTTGACCGACCCTCAGCCTCCCATAGAATCACAATAAACTGGTCCCTCATCTGTTGAGCCTCCGATGTTAAACAAGGCACTTGTTGGGAGGCAACCCAAACCTATCTTTCTTCTTTGCATTTTCTTTACTTTATTATTTCATCCTATTTTGTTCCCCTTTTCTCTAACAAGCCAACCAATTGGTTCACAGTGCCAACCGATCGATTGGAGATTCCTAAATAGTGGCCCCTCAACAGCCTGGACCGATCAGTTGGCGTCTCAACCGATCGGCTCATTGCAATCACACATCCCTCAAGCTGAATGTTGGTCGAACGCGAGGCACCCCGACACATCAGATTCTGCCCAAAGAGTGTGTTGATCAACACCTTGAATCGACTAGCTCGATTACCAATTGATTGGTTTGGCACCCTCACTTGGATATATAACCTCCCCCAGGTGCAAGACTCACCCTCATGCATTTCTTCTCTAAACCTAGTCACCTCTCTCTAACCACCTGAGCTCTCGCCAACCAAAGCTTTGCTTCTTCGGCCGACCGGTGGTCAAGCAAGCTACCCAATTTGCCTCCTCAGCTGACTGTCAGTGAAGCGAGCCACTCATCCTCCGTGAGAAGTTTCCCTACTGCGAGCCACCCATCTGACGTTCCCCAACTGGCCGACCGCCTCTGCCCCACTGCCCAACCACACCTACTTCGCGAGTCGCCCGCCTCATGCCCTGGCCACCCTCTCATGCCCTAATCGCTCATCTCGCCACATGAGGGCTGACCTCAGACACTCTACAAACCACTCATCTCAGTACCGAGTCGCTTGTCTCATGCCATCACCTATGAGTGACTTGATCTGAACCAGCGACCAGCCAACACCACTTCCCCCTTCTTTAGAATGCCAACTGAGCATTTCAGATCTGAGCCGCTTGTCTGACTGTCCCCAATCGATCGTCTCAGAGCTCCATACAATTGGCTCGCACCCTACAATAGCTATGTTCAACCAATTCTACAAGAACAAAGGGAAGTCCGACACCTCTTCCTCTTAGACCCACTTCGCCAATCTCGATCTCACACCAGGATCTAGTTCTGCACCCCCTCCCCCACCAGTGGGTCCTCCCCCGAGCTCAATGAGAAAATTCTCAATGACATCAATGAGGCGGAGGCTCTTCTCTATGAGATGGAGAGCAATAAGAAGGTGAGCAATGATTGGGATTTTACCGTCTACCCCGTATAGCCCCTATCCCTGGCATCTATGTCCAGTTAACCAGCACTGACCACCTCTAATGTTATGAAACCTTGTTTTCTATAGGTGTTTCCCTCCCTCGTTGGGCATGTGGCACTACCCTTGACTCTCTCAAAATTCATGAAGCCACCGACAACATTCTCCTAAAAAACCACATTCTCCTCTTCCCTTACCATGTTCCCCTCAGTGTATAGTGATCTCACTCTTGAGTTCTTGTCTATCTTTTGCTTCTATCACTGTTATCGAGGCAACTCCAGTTGCAAGATCTAGAATTTTGGGAAAAATCTGGAGATCTCCGCTTGCCAGTTCACTTCTTTCATCCTTGACAATGATGACAACTACTGGTTAGATCGATGTATGGAGCGACCCCATGATTCTTACCCCCACTGGTATGACAGAGACAAGCTCTGGGATGAGATCACTGACCTCATACCCCGCCTTCCCATTGGGCCCAAGGACTCCATCATTCACAACCCGATGATCCGCTGCCTCTATTGTATCCTTTCATGCACCATTTTCAGTAGAAAAGGTACCTAGGGAGCCATTACCTATGTTGAGCTCTATGCCCTCTGGTGCCTCTTGAGTGAAGAACCCTTCAACTGGGGGAATGTCGTTCTGGAACACTTCAACACCCAATCCAGCCGTACCACCTCATCATCCTTCCTCATTGGCTATTTCATCACCCATCTCACCATCTTCCTTGGCTACACCCATATCCCTTTTACACCACTCCCACTCAAAATGCACCTGATCAATAGCTACTACCTAAAAACCAACAAGTTCATTCGCATGGGTAGGGGTGTAAACGGTGCGGGTACGGTACGGGTCTGGCCATACCCATACCCATACCCATCTAAGTTAGCGGGTCCATTTCTAGTTCTAGACCCGTATAATACAAAACCTGGATCCGTACCAAACCCGTACCCGCAATAATAGCGGGTATGCGGTGCGGGTATGCGGGTAAGCGGTTCTATAAAACATCATATTGTTTATATAAGAGAAATGACTATGTTATATATATTTAACACAACAAGATATTGTTATCATATAGTATATTAACATGTAATAGTTATATTAGACAATGCTATATTCTATACAATAAAATTGATTGAGTAATTGTTTACATATTTGTAGTCATGATCATAACATTTAATTTATGTAGAAAGTAATGTAGATTAGTAGACATTTTAATTTTAAGTTTACATATGATGTTCGTTATTGTAACTAGAATAGTTAATTCTTAGTTATACGACTAGTCTCAACCTTAGAGTAGGATATAATCTCAATAATTATATTAATTAGACTAGTAAAGTATGATATATATAACATATTATTTTAGTAGTTACTTATGTATAGCGGGTACACGGGTCTAGCGGGTCTGGGTCCAAGCATACCCATTATTGGACCCGCTTATATGCGGGTCCAAGGGTATATGGGTCCAAGGGTATGCGGGTACAAAAAATTAGACCCGTGACGGGTTTTTTAAGGGTCCGGATTTGTGGGTCTGCGGGTCTACCCGTACCCATTTATAGCCCTACGCATGGGTACTAATGGTGTATACTACCTTCTCTTCAAGGACTCACAGGAGGTTCTACATCTTCCTCTGCATGCATTCTTTGTCGTAGCAAACCTCATTTATGAGCTCACCAATCTACCAAGGCACATCTAGAGGTACAGTCTAGAAAACCCAGACCCAGACAACGTCCTCGAGCCACAGGCCCACAAGAGGAGCATTTCTTTAGAAGCTCACGATGATGCCTCTGGTCCACCTCCAACACCATGATGTCACACCAGGCGGCGACCAGACGATGATGCTAGCGCTTATGGGTTCTATGAGGTCTAGCAGTAGTTGGATGAGATTCATCGCGAGCAGTAGCGCTAGGGCCACCCACTCAACCACATGTATCTCATGCAGTAATCACAAGAGTCTTGGCATGTGGACTGCAGCTACTATGCCCCTAGCCGCCCATCCTATGAGGAGTATGGGGCCCAACAGGCCTACCCAAATCCCCACTCTCCTTACTGGGGAAACTACTACTCCACCCACCAACAACATCCACCACCACAGTGATTTTCTTCCCTCCATCTCGGTCTAAAGGTTTCTCAAGTCGAGCAAAACTCTAAGTCTAGGGTGGGGGTGGGTGGTACATGTTCCACCCCTTATCTTCCCTTTCATCATGTTATTTTGGTATTTCAAAATCTAGTGCATTTTACCTTTTCAAACCTTTGGCCTTTACCTAGTCAGCCAATTGATGTATCTTCTTTTTCAAAAATTAGATAAATCTTTATTTCACAAAATTATTCAAAATTTTCATTTTTTTTTAAAATACCAAGTTCTCCATACCTAAATTAGTAATATTATTGGAAAATATGGCAAGCCTTAGAGTATCAAATAGAATCAAATGCAAACTTTCTTATCGTTAGCATTAGATTAAGTGATCAATGTTTCTCATATAATGTACTTACATGACTTTTCTTACTGATGCAACAACACACACAAAAAATTGCAGGGGAAAATAATCAGCACGTCAAACCCTAAGTCTGGGGTGGCATGCTCCTCCCCTCTCTCTTCTTCCATGCCCCGCCAAAAGATGCCAAAAAGGAGCACACAAAAAAATTTGAGGTCAATACCCGAGTCGAATAGAGGAGGGATCATTCCTCCACACCCCTCATAAAAGTAATAGGGGCACCAAAAAAAATTGTGGTCAATGTAACCGCAAGTCCATGAAATTAAAATCATGAGTCAAATAGAGGAGGGATCCTTCTTCCACACCTCACCTTTTCTCATTCCCGTGCCAAAAAAATTGAGTGTTGAAGCGCAAGTAGGATTAAGATTGTATTTGCAAAGTATAGGTTTGAAAGAGAAAGTTATGAAAAATGTTTGTTGTAAGAAATATTGAACATGTATTTTGTTATTCTAGGAGATGGGTTGCTTGGCCATGAAAAGGATAGAAGATATTGCTAATTAAGGAAGGAAAATTTGAATTATTTTGATATCTTAATTTGCTTAAGGACAAGCAAAGGTTTAAGTTTGTCATATTTTGATATGTGCTAATTTACCACCCCTTTTAACAGTCTTATAAGTCTTGTCACATGGAAATTCTTATTTTTTGCACTAAAAAGAAACAAATTGTTATTTTCTTCCTTTTATTACAATTGAACTTGAATCTCACCAGAATCTATGCCTTTCTTGCAGACTCAGAATACCAGATGAGCATCTCACCTATTCCAGCCGATCATCTCACTTGTTCCATATGATCACCTCATTTGTTCCAGATGACCGGTTCACCTATTCTAGACAATCGGTTGACACCATCCCTCAACCACTAATTCTCATCCAAACATTCAGTCAAGATGGTGTACCTTTTGAAAATCAAACAATCATTTCAGACCTCAAAGTGGGAGTTTTCCCTCCCAAACCGAGCGGGGAAAAGAGAGCCACCACCTAGGACTTAGGGTTGTTGACTTCTGCCCTGATTCCCGCCCTTACCAGACACTCAACCGATCAGCTTGCCTCCCAATTGATTGGTTGGCAGTGTGTGGCCTGTTCAAATTTGCAGTCGCTAGCCCCATTTGTCCAGAACCCTAGTTGTAAAAGCCCCCTCCTTCTCCTATAAAAGGATAGACACTTCCTCCTCATGAGGTCATCATCTTTGGTATCATCTTTATACATGGATTTCTGAGCAATCATTCTATGTTCTTGAGTTCTTTTTATCAATAAAGTTAATATTTGCAAGCTAAGTGTTCTCTTTAAATTTTGTTCTTCTACCTTGCTCATTTTTATATCTAGCCTTTTTCTCCTTCTTATTTTGTAGACCAGAGTAAGGAATTAAGGGTCAGCCATTTGATTGTCTCTAGCCTAAAGAACTATTCCTTTGATAAGTCTAGAATATGGCTAGAACACTTCTTTCCTCCGTCTCCCTTTTCTCTACAAACATGAGTGAGTAGTTTTCCTATTGAGGCAAGGGGAATAACCCCTTAGCCATGGCTTTAATTGACTAATCCTTAAGAATGACTTCTAGATGGCTTTTGGTTTTAATAATTGTTGATCTATCAAAGTAATTAATTGGTTTGATCACATGTTAATCCGGATGGAAATGACCATGGAAATCCAGATTTAGAACAATAAAATCAACCACATAGGGTTTTTAAATGATTGTGGATCTTCCTCTTTTGGGATTATGGAGTACGAAACATGAGCACCAGGACCAATGGGCTCATGTGGAGTCCATCTTTTGTGGGTTTTAATCAATGCACATGCCTTCATCATATTCATCATTTGAAAGGATTTCATTCATTCTCGCCTAGGATAAGGTGGTGAAAACCCCTAAAAGCCTCGGTTTACCATCACTTGATTCAATCATCGTTTGATCTGCTTTCTGTACATTCCAGCCTTTTTATTCATAATAGTTTTATTTGTGCTAACAATCATCTCAATTTTTCTTGTGACAGGGAAAATTTATTTCTTGTTAAGTGCAATCTCATTATTGTATTTCTTCTTGCTTAGTGTTAGTCACCAACCCCAAACCCGATCTTTACTTTCTTTTCTAAAAACACCAAAAAGAAATAAATGTTCTTCAAAACAATTGGGATTAGAGTTAACAACCTTAAAAATGTTGACATGTGGGATCGACCCCTCTATACTAACCTTAATTGGGGAGTTGAAAAGGATTAAACTCTAGGATAATTATCTTAATGATTGTAGTGCATTTTGATGCATTAACAATTTGGTGTCATTGTTGGGGATAATGGATTGTTTTCTCAAACCCCCAAAAACTTTTGAAAAACCATTTTTAATTTTTTTAATGCCTTCTGAGTAGCATTTTGGAAGTGCTACTCCTCTTTCTGACGAGTTTCCATTCTGACAGTCCATTTTTATGCACACGATTAACTGCTTATTTTGTGCATGCAATGCCCGAACACTGATTTTCAATCATTTGTTCTTGAGATAGATAGAACTGTCCACTGTCTAAACCATAAAAGTCGAATTAGGATGGATTAAGAAGAAGTTGCTCATAGGATCAACCAAGCTCTAGTGACTCAAAGAGAGCACTTCTTAGCCGACCAAGCGGCTAGAGAAGCCTCTTTGCGAGTAGCCTACACGGCTGAACAAGAAACTCTAGAGTCAAATAGGAGGGAAGCCAAAAGGCAAAAAAAATAAAAGTTTTTTTGTTCCAAAAGACTAAAACTCAATAACTCAAAGAAGACATACCTTTGGCATTGTCGTCTAGGGAACATAAATGAGAATCACATATCTAGACTCCATAAAGATGGTTATCTGGAATCTTTTGATTTTGAATCAATAGGGGCATGTGAATCTTGTTTGTTGGGCAAGATGTCTAATACCCCTTTCACTAGTAATAATGATAGGGCTAGTGATCTATTAGGACTCATACATACTTATGTATGCGAGACTTTTAGAACAACCACTAGAGGTGGGTATTAGTACTTCATTATGTTTACTGTTGACTTCAGTAGGTATGGTTGTATTTACTTAATGAAACATAAGTCAGAAACTCTTGAAAATCTCAAGGAGTTTATGAATAAAGTACAAAACTAACTTGGTAAAAGTATTAAGGCACTTCATTCTGATCGAGGTGGACAATACTTAAACCAAGAGTTTGAGAACCTTCTTAAAGCCCATGGGATTGTATCCCAACAGACTCCACCTGGAACACCTCAGCATAATGGTCTGTCAGAAAGAAGGAATTGCACATTGGTAGATATGGTGTGATCAATGATGAGTTTATCTGATCTTTCAATTACCTTTTGGGGGTATGCTCTACAAATCATCGTGTTTACACTAAACTGAGTACCATATAAATCAGTTCAAAAGATGCCATATCAGATATGGACTGGAAAGCGTCCCAATATGTCTTTTATGAGAATTTTAGGATGTGAAGCTTATGTTAGTAAAATGCTTTTTGAAAAGCTTGATCCTAAATCTAATCATTGTTATTTTTTTGGATATCCTAAGGAGACTAAAGGATATTACTTTTATTCCATATCTATAAGCAAAGTGTTTTTTTTTCTAGAGATGATGTATTCCTAGAAAAGGAATTTATTTCCAAATGAATCAGTGAGAGAAAAGTGGAACTCGAAGAGGTTCAAGACCAACAAGAAAACATTGAACCAATAGATGTACAAGGGGAACAAATAGAATCACAAAGTGTTGTGGAATCTCAAACTCCTCAAGTAACACATGAACCTCATAAATCTAATAGGACACACCTAGAACCTAAAATATTTGGATATCTTATGACTCAGTTAGGAAGTGAATCGGTCAAGATGCTACTGAGGGACCATAGTCTGAGAAATGGCTTGAGGCCATCGGATCTAAGATGGAATACATTTATACCAACAAAGTATGACTTTGGTGGATCCATCTAAAGGGATTAAACCCATAGGGTGCAAGTGGGTCTTCAAGAAGAACTGACACGTATGGAAAAGTTCAAACCTATGAGGGTAGATTAGTTGCAAAGCATTTCAAACAAGTTCAAGGTGTTGACTATGACAAAATCTTTTCTCCAGTGGCCATGGTTAAGTCCATCAGGATCATGCTTGTTGTTGTAGCTTATCATGACTATATGATTTGGCAGATGCATGTTAAAATCACATTCCTTAAAGAGAATCTTCTTAAGGATGTGTATATAACACAACCTGATGGTTTTATAAATCCAATGTTTTGCAAATAAAGTTTGTAAGCTACAAAGGTCAATCTATGGATTGAAACAAGCATCTCGTATTAGGAATCTTTGTATTGATGAGACGGTCAAAGAGTTTGGCTTTATTCAAAATGATGATGAACCTTGTGTGTACAATAAAGTTAGTGGGACCATAGTGACATTCCTCATATTATATGTAGATGACATATTATTGATGGGGACGACATCACTACTTTACAAAAGGTAAATATATGGCTAGGAAATGTGTTTTATACAAAACTTGGGAGAAGCATCCTACATCTTGGGGATAAAGATCTATAGAGATAGATCCAAGAGGCTTATTGGACTAAGTCAAAGCACATATAATGAAAATGTGTGAAGTAGTTTAACATAGAGAACTCAAATAGAGGAAACCTACGTATGCATCATGGTTTTCCCCATCTTTAGATCTCAATGTCCCAGTTCTTGTCATGAAAGGGAACGCATGAGTTTTATTCCATAGGCCTCATCAATAAGATCAATAATGTATGCAATGTTATGTACCAGTCCATATGTCTTGTATGCCTTGAGCATGAAGAGAAGATATCAGTCAGACCCAGCTGATGGTCATTGGATAGCCATGAAGAACATCCTCAAGTACTTGAGAAGAAATAAGGATCAGTTCTTGGTCTACAGTAGAGAGGAAGAGTTTGTGGTAAAGGGTTACACTGATGCAAGCTTCCAAAATGATCAAGATAATTACAAATTGCAATCAATATTCATGTTTTTCCTAAACAATAGAGTTGTAAGCTGGAAGAGTTCCAAGCAAGAGACACTTATCGATTCTACAACACAGGTTGAGTATATTGTTGCATCAAATGCAACAAAGAAGGTTGTATGGATCAAGAAGTTCATCTCTAAACTTGAGGTTGTTCCAAGCATCAGTGACGCAATTGAGCTATATTGTGACAATAATGAAGCGATTTCACAAGATAAGGAACCCAGATCGCATTAATGCTCAAAGAATATACAAAGGAGGTTCCCTATCATATGATAGATCATACAATGAGGAGATGTAAATATTTGCAAAGTACCAACTAAGAACAATGTTGCTGACCCCTTGACAAAGGCACTTTCACAACAGAAGCATGATGGTCATGTTAGATAACTTGGGATACAATTTGTGGGTGATTGTCTCTAAGTGTAAGAGAGAGTTTGTTGTATGTATGCCCTGAGAGCCAACCATGTGATGATTGTAATGGCATAACTTGTAGTTGATTTGATTAATAAATAAAGGCAAGATTCCAATTTATTCTGTTTAATTTAGTTATGAGATAATGATGTAACACTGTAAATGTTTAGAGAATAATATTACTCAATGACATATATCTTCATGTACGTGACTTGAGGAAATGAGATCATACAAAAGTTAAGAGTACATATATATATTCTCATTATGTCCTTGATCGGTTGTTATTATGGAAGGTTGGTAGAAAACAATGACACATAAGATCAGAGTGTGAGTTGGTTGATGATAGAGTCTCATTAGTCAGGATATGGCAATATCAAACTAAATACACAAATACATGTTGGAGAATAGTGTATCAGACAGATCCACCATGAGACTGACACATGGAAACTATTACCATGGTAGTCATAGTCAGTTCTCATAGTGATGGTGGTGTTTGTGGTCCTTAGACCTAAAACCACTACACACATCACATGTCGTTCAGTATGCTTTAGCATCATAAAATATAGTCATGAAACATGGGTTGTTATAACGGTGATGATTGGGTGACTGTGAAACATGGGGACTGAATGTGAGAGATAGAGCTGGGAATTGTTCCTCCTACATGAGTATGATATCATAGGCCTCTTGATTAGCAATACTGAGAAATATATGGACATGCACATGTGAGTCGATATGTGATATTGAGCTTATATATATATATATATTATACAGTCTACTCTAGTTCAAGAAACAAGATTGAATGTTGAAGAGGGTGACTACTACATGCCTCAAGTTCAATCTCGATATTAGTGACAAAGGAATTATACAAACATTGTAATACTAAGCACAGATTGTAGATTGAAGGTGTTTCCCAACTTTCCATTCACTTGGCTAGCACTGATGTGTGACTAGGCACCACTCTTTCCTTGTGATATCATAAGTTAGTTATGTACATTCACTACCAACGTGATATGGGACCTATAGGGTCACACACATAGGTCTTGACCTAGAAGAAGAGTGTAATCTTGAATGATGATTGAATTGATTACTAAAAAGTTTAAGTAATCATTCACACAAAAAATCATATGGCTACACTACTAGACAATCAATTCACTCAAGTGAGATGGCCATTTGGAGTGCCAGATGGTCATCTCATGAGTTGAAATGTCCATTTGGAGTATAAGACTGATTGGGACTAAATTGATTAAGTTCTGCTCAAACTGAGGTGTGAACCAACCAGTTCAATTTTTTGAACTGACTGGCTCATCTCGGTTCACCAGACGACCGCATGGGTAAGTGAGATGATCATCTTGCATGAGAGAGATCTCTCAATTTTTGCAAAATTCAATTGAATCAAGGAATTAGTGATGACATCATGGCGTGCATTAATTGGATTTGAATTGCCAAATTTGTATGCAATTGGGAAACATGCAAAACAATCATCTCGTAGTGTGAGACAACCGTCTCGGATGTCAAATGACCTTATGGGTCACCAGACAACTATTTGGGTGTTTGTAGGTTGCAAAAATCCAACATCTTTCGATCTCTTCCACTCTTGCATAGACTGAGAACCCTAGCCCAAACCCCTCCTCTAAATAGAGGGGTATGAGGGACTTCCCATAACATAACATAGATAATTGAGAATCACTTGCTCTAACAATTGTTATTATGACCGCATTTGAGCTTAATCGATAAACTAGGATTTATCTAGATGATTGCATGCTTGGTTATATTAATCATTGCTTAAACATGATTAAGTATAGTAGTTCAATTATGATGTGTTAAACTTAATGAGAACTCCAAGTATGCTATCACTTTGTATAATTAGGGTTTGAGAAAATATAAACCCTAATCGACTAAAATTAGGGTTTTCACCAAGAAATCTCATTTTAGGAAGGAATGAGGGAGGTAGGAAAAGGACAATGAAAATAGTATTTGGAGGCTTGGATACCACGGTCGTGGTGGGTAGAACGACCGTATTATGTCGTTGGTGGCATGGGCATTCTAGGCCACACGACTGTTATGGAAGAATTGAACTCTTAACCACTTTTTGTACTCATATATGATGAAACCAATGCAATACGGCTGTGATAGGAAGCACATCCATGCTGGGTCCATCTTAGCATGGTCGTGGCAGCTTGCATGGCTATCCTGGGGCATTTTCTCTTTGACCGATTGTTATGGAGATTGTTGGATAGTAGTGTGCTATTTGATTTTTATTTATTTACTGGTGGCTCACAATGCTCTAAAATTTTAAATGAAGCCTTCTAACACAACTAAAAAAATGGTAAATTTTCATAATTTTTGGAGATGGTTTGACCTTTGAAATAAATGAATTACAATAACATTTTTTTGATGGAGAGTTGAAATAAAATAAGAGAAATGATTGTGAGGAGTCAATGAGAAATTGACCAAAGCAGATCAATTTCTATATATGGTCAACCTAACACACTAGGAGCTCTCCTAATTAGTGATTCATTCCAGAGAAATGAAATCCTAGAGAGAGAGGGAGAGTTAGGATTTTAGAGGAGAATGTGGTGGAATTGTTGCTCTAGGGTTTCTCTATCTGAGATATGATGAAATAAAGTAAGTTTATCTTCCCAGCATAGCCTTTCATTGGTGAATCTTCTCTTACATGTCAAAATTTTTTCCCTCCTATAATTTAAAATGATATAAAATCTCTCCTTTTTCTCACCCTTTCTTCATGATTCCCCATTTCAAGGGTTTCTAGGTTGAAAGGAAGAAGAAACCGCTGATTTTCTAGGGTGATATGGATTCGAGATTTTCAGAGATAGGCTACATTTTTAGGTGTTTTCACACCATACGGTGAGTGGGAACTTCCTTTAAACAATATATTGCACAAAAAATAGTTAAATCATCAATAATCTTCAATTGCTTAGTATGCGACTACAAGCCCTAAATTGTCTTTTTGATCTAGTTGTTACAAAATGATATGAAATGGATTATTCCTCTGTTGTCAGGAATTTAAGATGCTGAAATCATATTAGAAATGGATACGATTCATCCTAATGAGAATTCCCTAAGTAATTGCAGAGGTTGTTAGAATAAACTAAAATTTAGGGTTTCTATCTATGACTGAAATTGTTGTATAATTAAATAAAGAAATTTGTCTATCTGAATCTCTTTGTTTATAAGTGATTGTTTATCTGAATGTGTAGTACATATATGTCAGATACTATCTTGGATTTTGTGTTATGTCATTAGTTTTTACTTGATATCTTAGTAAAGATGGTGAATGTAACATCCCAGGATTTGAGGCCTCGGATAAAACACTCTTAAAAGGAATGATTGGACTACCCATATCACCAAGGTGCACCTCCTTTTCTGGGAGCCCATCACTAAAGAACTCCATATTTAAGCGTGCTCAGCTTGGAGTAGTACTAGGATGGGTGACCAGTCGGGAAGTTGACCCCGGCTTGCACGTCCATGAGGATAAAGCATGCAATTAAGGCTAGTGGTGGTCTATGGGGCCAGCCGTCATTCCTGAAACTCTATTAGAGCCTTGGGCAGTGGGCCCGGGCATTACAAATGGTATCAGAGCCAATTTCCCTCCAGTAGGTGGGCCCCACATGGACATGGCATGCCAGTCTTGAGTCGTGCGGTCTAGGCATGTAGGAAAGGGTTGTCCATGGTTGACGTAGCCACCCCTGCGTTGGTATTCCGTCATCGGGAGCTGGGTGTCCATGGGCCATTGTGGGTCTGCACTGAAATGAGGAAGAAATTATGAGGCCTTATAGTTGAGCCTTGACGAGGACGTCAAGAGTCTAAGTGGGGGATATTGTAACATCCCAGGATTTGAGGTCTCAAATAAAACACTCTTAAAAGGAATGATTGGACTACCCATATCACCAAGGTGCCCCTCCTTTTCCGGGAGCCCATCACTAAAGAACTCCATAGTTAAGCGTGCTCTACTTGGAGTAGTACTAGGATGGGTGACCAATCGGGAAGTTGACCCCGACTTGCACGCGTATGAGGATAAAGCACGCAGTTAAGGCTAGTGGTGGTCTGTGGGGCCAGTCGTCATTCCTGAAACTCTACTAGAGCCTTGGGCAGTGGGCCTGGGCATTACAGTGAAACCCTAGATTAGTGGAAAGTTGGAATTTTTTAATAGATATTGTGAAATCATTTTAAGTGCTTCTATAAACATTATTGACTTTATTTATTGAATGTTATTATTGATGCATGGTATCTCACTGAATGGTGTGGAAACCCAAATTCAGCTCAATTCCAGGGTCTCAAACATATGTTGAATGTATATGAATTGTAGAAAGTAGTCTTTATTTAGTGAATGCTTATGACACATTAAATCCTTATGCAAGTCATGTGATAAGTGAATGAGGTAAATGAAACCCTAAGGATAGGGTGTTCAATGAATCAAGTATTGTGATGTCAATGTTTCTCAGTATGAAATGTGGTGATGCTTAACAGTTCAGTTACGGTAAATATCATAAGATGATCTTTGAAATGAACAGTTTACAAAGTTAAACTAATATATGTTGATGTGATGATTCAATCATGAATTTAAAGAGTGAATTAGACATGTAGATGCCCTAAACACTATATAATCCTCATAGGATGAGGCCTAGGCTGTGTGGAGAAAATGGTTTCCCAAATGGAGGCAGTCCAAATCGAAGTAAGTTGGAGCACACCAGTAGGATGTGGGGGTCTTGACGAGTAGGGCAGACTCCTTACATTTGTATGGTACCCAACACCAATCGGGGATGTCAGTGGTACCTGTGTTACATGTTGTAGTGATCAGTGGTCAGTAGGTCCACTGATGCATAATAACCTAAGGGCTTTGACTCACCACCTGAGTACCCAGGTTGAGAGGTGGAGTCTGAGATATCCAGTCGCTCCCATTAGTCATTGAGAGGCAGACGTGTTGAGGCTCGCTGCATACGGGGTCTTACACGAGAGATAGGCTTAGGAACCCGGACATGCTTCTAAGCCTTGTACATTGAGATTGTCTCTAGCTATGATTCTTTCACATGTTGTTGTACACCTCATGTGGGTTCAGGGCATAATAAGATGAATGAATGGTTAACCAAGTGTGTGTAGTTATTCAATTATTCTTTGTATGTTTCTAACTTATTAGTTTTCTTTATGTTCAATCAAGCATGTTCATATATTGATTCACTTTTGTAGATATTTAGATTATCCCTCCATATATTGTTTTGAATGATTAGCCTCTTTAAAGATTACTACAACTATAATTGATATCAATTACTCAACAATATATTTGTAATTATATAAGTGCTTTAAATTGTTTCTATGAAATACACATTCATTGAGCAAGTAGGCTCACCCCTTTACTCACAATTTTTAGTGATGACTTGTAGAGTGAAGATGTCAATGCATCAAAGTGGATCTTCCAAGGGAGTTAAGTATAAGACTAGTTAAGATTAGTCAGTCCTTGTCACTCTAGGCCCTTGTATATAAGTGAGAGAGTTGTAAATGATGATGTGTATCTTTGTTTCCTTAATAAGAGAGAATGTATTTGATTATCAGGTGGTATGTACACAAAATTGCGAGAAACAAAATGAATGTTTAGATATGTATCTTTATTGTTGGAATCATATTAGAGTAATCAAGTCATAACTTCCCATGTAAAATTTGTTTATGTGATTGAATACAAGGAAACAAATAGTTTAAAATCAAATAAAGGGAGTGAACATAGTACTAAGTATAATCCTCAAACTTATGCCCTAATCTTATGATTAGTGGTACTCATGGGATGCGGGTGTAACAATTGTTGTCCTCTCTAGTTGTGGTAACCAAGAGAGACCAATCAAGTTCTACCCGACTAGGGAGAGATTTCTACGGGAGAAAACAATTGAGGCTCAGTGTTGTGGGAGAACAATTTGGTGACTAGTACACCAACGTAAGGAACAACTCCTTCCTATCCATTATATTAGGAGGACATGATTTTTAGGCGGTTCGTGTGGACTTCTCTAGTGGTAGGAAGTTGTTGTCTACCGCTAGGAGAACAATGTCAACCAGTGATCCCTTGTGAGAGGAGTTGTTGCAGACGAAGACACTTGAGGTTGTAGTCTGTGGTGCATACAAGAAGGCCTAGCAATCAAATGAGTCCTAGTGCAACTAGAAGACGGTTGCACATCTAAATTGATGAGGAGATGTCGATGGACTTGCTCCAGGACTAGGTTTATCCTCGAGACCATCCTTCTCATGTTATAGTTATTGACGTGATCTGCTAGTTTATGGGAATATGGTAGATAAAAATTTTGTTTCTACTACCTACTATGTAGCCATATTTCCCAACATACATAACATTTATTAGGTTTACCTAGTTTTTGTTTGTATCATTTAAGGCTAACTCCTTTTTTCTAGACCCTAAATTTGTAGAAGATTGACTTTTTGATTGAAATTTTTGACCCTAAGTAGACATATAATTTTTTTGGTCTCTCAGGCCTGATATGAAAATTCACAATGCAACAATACATTTTTTATAAAATTTTATGAATCATGAGATGAATAAAACCTAATCATTAGATTTCTAAGTAAAACATATAAAAATTATAATAAATTTTTATAAGAATTCTTATTTTTAAAACTAACATAATTCATTACTTAGAATTTATATGTTTGTATAGAAAAGAAGTAATATGAAACTAATACAAATAATAAAAATCAAAATATAATTGTCACAAATTACTAAAATTATGAAAGTATTAGAAATTGTATATTCCATTGGAAGGGTGAATCTTTCTTATTTCTAACTTAAATATATAATTGTGAAGTCTTTGAAAAGTGAGTAGGTCTAATGTTCCTAACTTAGACCTAAACATAAAATAATTTTGAGTTTTTTAGATTTAGATAAAATTTGGTTTCAATCAAAAAAGTTTAAACCATCCATCTAGTTGGGTTTAATTTTCCAATAGAACCTCTTTGGCAATTCTTGTTATGTCGAAGTTCATAGTATGACACATCATGTAGATATCAAAATATGAAGCCCAAGTGCGCACATATATAGGTTTGAATAAAATGACATTTAATTTAAATCTTTAATACTCCATCATGAATTCTTTCTATATTGGCTTATGTATATGTTACATATATTTATTGTTACTAACTAAAACCTTCACAGGGGGGTGGTGAGTTATTCTTTTAGAATCACTTTAAAATCCTAAAATATCTTTTGATTTACCCTCCTTTGAAAGAAATCTTTATGGCTACCACTATATGCACTCATAAAAGTGATTGGAAAAGAATTTCTTTTTGGAAAAGGTGTTTGCCAAAATCATGTCATAGTCAAATATACAATTTAAAATTGTCTATGTTTCTCCATTTTGTAGTTATATCCAAAACCATCATGAACTCTTTGATAACCAACTATGCTACCCCCTACATGGACATTTAAACCACTCTAAAAAATGATCTTCTCCTCGATAGTTATTTCTTACACTAATTCATCCATGTTGTCTACAAACTCATTCATATCCTCTTTGATGAAGAAAATTTGAGGAGCATAAATACTTATAATATTACTAACATATCTTTAAGAACAAGCTTAACAACTAAGATTCTATCACCCATGCTTAAGATCTTTACAATATCATCCTTCAACATTTTATCAACAATAATTTCTATACATTTCCTATGTGTGTCTATACAACATTTTAGATTTTATAACCTTCTATTTGTATCATTCATTGTTCACTTGGTACCATGCAAAAAACCTATATCTATCACTACATCCAGACAATGATACATCATAGCAAGGTTCTTTACATGTCATCTTTTTGATATTATAAATATCTCACTTGTCCTTCAACTCAACTAGACGTCATTATGTCAAAATATTTTGCATACTATTGTTGTATGAGGGGGTTGATACAGCACATTGCTAGGTAGGGACGCTCTAAGAAGTTCCAATAATAATACATGGCATAATAAAATGACAAATCTTTTTTAACTTGCGGTCAACTTGTCACGAATTGTCTTTTTACACAAGTTTTAAAAACAACTATATCCTTACAAAATGTAAGGAACATAAAGGATGTTTGTGTGTGCGTGTCTATGTGTTTATATATATATATATATATATATATATATGTATATATATATATATATATATATATATATATATATATATATGTGTGTATAAATATACATACATACAAATATATTATACAATACACAATCGTGTGCCCCCCTCTCGAGCTCTAGTGATCATCCAAGCGATCAATCCATGGGCATGGCACCCACGTCGACGGCCAATCCAGTCGGAGGTGTCCATCCCCACACCCAACCCGCAACCCGACCACCAAACCTACCACCAACCAAACACACGCTAAATTGCACAGTAGTGAGAGAGCAAAGAACCCTAACCCTAGTTCAAGAAAGGAGATGGTTGAAAATGGAATTGTAATTAACGAGCAAGAAATGGGAGTGAGCCTCATGCCTAGGCAATGCGAGTGGACCCAGGTCCTGAAGCAACCACCACCACGAAGTGAGAAGGATGACTCATTTCCACCTCCGAGGAAGGAAGACAGTCGAATCCATGTTGATCTGGAGGAGGATGAGTTTGATAGAATGAAAAACATATGGGAGTTCACAATAATGGTCTATGTCTTGGGTAAGAGACCCTTCTACCCACATCTTCATGCATGGATACGACGGACGTGGGGACCTGAAGGAGCCTTCAAGCTATTATTGTGTGATAATGGGGTCTTCCTGGTTCAATTTTCCAATGTACTAGATAAGAAGAGTGTTCTGGACCTAGGACCTAGATGGTTCGATGGCTAATTCGTGATTGCCAAGGATTACAAGCACGACGATGAACTCCGACGGGATGATTTTGCCACTCTGGAGACCTGGATCACTTTGCAGTCTTTTGGCAGATCATGGACACACAACGTTGTTGGCACCATCGTCGTCGGGGTAAGGCGAGTCCTATTCATCGACGAACACTCACTTGAAGGGGAGACATCAAGGATCATGGTTGAAGTTAGGGCAGATGACGAACTGACTGATAAGGTATGGCTGAACGTTTACAGGAGAGAGCCTATATTGGTGTCAGTGTAGTTCGACCATAAGCCACCAAATTACAAAACATGCCAAGCATTTGCACACCTTGACGGAGCCTGCATTGATGAAACAAAGACTGTTAAAGAAGTGTGTAAGGTCTAGAAGGAGAAGACTATGGCCACACCTAGTTCTGTACAGGCTGAGTCTGAGGTTTCTAATGAGTAGGATGATACTGGTAAGGGAGTTGCTTCTAAATCAAACACAACTGAGGATATTTTAGGTGCTATGATTGATGTTCCTGCTAATTTGAAAGATGATGGAAAAACAAAGAATGTACCTGTAGAATAGAAGGAGGATGGGGAGTTCACCCCTCCATCTAAAAGGAAGGGATCAAGGAAGTTGGGCATACCTAAAATGTAGGGGGTGGGATCTATTCTAGTTACATCCAATGCGTTTGAGGCCCTAAGTGACTTTGACAAAGAGGAGACATAGCATATTGATCACTATAGCAGAGGAGAGAATAAGAAAATAGTCAAAGAGCCCCCTAGGCGCACAAGGGAACAAAAGAACAATTAATATGTCCATGTTACTATGAAATATTGAGGGAGGCTATGATAGGAATAAGAAGAAAGAGATTCAGCAGTGGATCACTACTAGTGGGCACTCATTAGTTGTGTTGGTAGAAACTAAAATAAAGGTATAAAACCAAAACAATATCAGATATTTGTTTCCACAAGTTTGGGAGCACGTGTCTAATGTGGAGTGTTCTAAGTTGGCTAGAGTTTGTGTAGCATGGAAACCTAATGATTGGTAGATCTTTGTGATACAGATGTCAGATCAACACATTCCTATATACTGTAGCAATGCAGGGGGGATACACATGTGTTTGACATCTATTTATGATCGTCATGATGTGCAAAGGAAACACTTTTTATGGCAGGAGTTGGTGGAATTGTCCAAGCATAGATCTATACCTTGGTTGGTCATTGGTGACTTCAAAAAAGTTCATATGTAGGCTGAGAAGATAGGGGGAGGACCAACATTGAATGTAGTTGAATTCAATCATATAAACAAGGTTGGGTTGTTTGAACTACCAATGGTGGTGGTGACCTGTTCACTCACAACAATGAAAGAAAATTGGGGGATAAAATTGCCAGCAAGCTTGACAGGACTCTAGTGAATGAGGAGTGGTTGCAAATTTTTCCTAATGTGCATATTAAAGATGAAGGATTTGATTTGAGTGATCATGTACCTATCTCAGTGCAAATCATAGATAAGAGACAGAAGAGAAGACTGTTCAAATTCTTGAACTAGTGGGTGATTGGGAAGGGTTTTATGATGTCATTAGGAAAAGCTAAAATATACAGGTGACTGGAAACTCGATGTACATATTCACTATGAAGTTGGAGAACACAAAGAAAGAGATTAGGTGATGGCCTAAAGACAAAGTGAACATCCCTAACCTACTGAAGAACACCAAGGAGTGCAAAGAAATCAGAGTATTGTTGTTGCATGATCCAATTAATGAAGAGTTAATCAAGAAAGACAGAGAGCTAAAAATGATGTTGGAAGATCTGAAGAAGGTCGTGGAAAAGTTCTATTGGTAGAGAAGTAGAGAGATATGGATGAAAGATGGGGACAGGAATACCAAGCTCTACCATTTGATCAGTTAAAAGAAGAGAAGTTGATAACATCATCTCTGAACTAGTGATAGTGAGGGGAATGTGTTCAATAAATAGGAGGATCTGGAAGAACATGCCATACAATTTTATACATCTCTGTACAACAAGAAGTATGAGGAGGAGCTAGAAGAGGAGGTTTTGGAGTGGAAATATAAGTTGACAAGCACCCATAACAATATCTTGAATAGGGAATCCAATGAACAAGAAGTTAAAGAGGCATTATGGAGCATTGGAAGCAACAAATCTCTGGGTTCAGATGGGCTTAATGCCTTTTTCTATAAAAAAACATGGGAGATCATTAAGGAGGACATGATTGCACATGTGAGATGGTTTTTGGAAGGTGGAAATATGGTTAGACAGGTCAACCACTCTTTTGTTGTACTCGTTCCCAAGAAGAAAGTGACAACATCCCTTGCTGATTTCAAACTCATTGCTTGTTGTTGTACCCTACAATATAAAATAATAGCTAATATTTTGGCGGCTAGACTGAAGACGGTACTTCCCTACCTCATTTCTAGCAACCAAGGGGATTTTATGATAGGAAGAAGCATTAGCGACTGTGCTCTCTTGGTGGGAGAATTTTTGCAGGAATACAATGTGATGCGAGGAATCAGAAAAGCTTGCTTAAAGCTTGATGTATCTAAAGCCTATGATAGTGTTAGATGGGACAAGCTATGGTGGATCATGAAGTAGATGGGGTTCGATGAGAAGTGGATTGGCTGGATGAAACAGTGCGTGAGCACTACTAGCTTCTCCATTCTTACCAACATAACTTATGTGGGTATGTTTAGAAGTGACAATGGACTACGACAAGGCAACCCTCTTTCCCCCCTTGTCTTTGTGATTTTCATGGAATATTTCACCTAGAAATTACAAAATACAGAAAGAAGGAGATCAAACTGTACACAGTGCATGGTACCAAAGTGATGACACATTTGATCTTTGCTGATGACGTGTTTATTTTTATAGAAGCCAAACAAAATACTTTGGAAAATTTGAGAGTACTTTTTTGTGATTTTGGGGAGAAAATGGGGTTGTAGATCAATGCTAGCAAAACTCATCTCTTCCTATCAAAGAACTACTACAGATCAATAGAACAGATTAAGGAGGTGATGGGGTGGAACTGGGGATGCTTCCCAAAAAAATATCTTAGTTTTCCCCGGGCAGGTGGCAACTTGCAAGTCAAAGATTTTGCTGAATGCATGGACAAAATGACATAGATGATTAATAGGTGGCCTATGCAGAAGAATTCTATGGCTGGAACAACTACTCTTCTAAAGGAGACAGTGGAGGGACTCCTTATCTTCTACGTGCAGTAAGGAGAGATCCCTGACCCGATTCTTGATAGGATGGAAATGATGTTGGCAAACTTCATTTGGGCTAGCACATATCACCCGATGAGGTGTGCATGCATGTCACTCCCAAAGGATGAAGGAGGACTAGATCTAAAAGCACCAAGAGACATAGCAAAGTGGTGAAGAATGAGAAGAATTATCATCTACTAGGAGGGTACCTCTACCTGGGGGTAGTTATGTGAGAAAGATACCCATGAGGGCTAGACTTCATGCCAAACATGAGAGAAGGATACTCATGCATAATAAATGTTATGACAGGGATGTGGTAGTATGTGAAACATTTGTTTGATTCATTTGAGGCTGATGGCTGGAAGATCAAGGATGCAAAGATTAATTTGTAGGAAATAACAAGATCTAGAGTGCTAAAAGATAGACATATGGAGCAGGTATGGGCTGGAATTCATGTACTTAAGTGGAATATGTGCGTCTATAAAATTCTGCATCATGTTATTGCTACCCTGGACAAAATAAATAGATGGAACCAAGAGGATACTGTTGTTTTCATGCTATGTAAAGAGGGAGAAGACAACTATACTCACCTTACTGGTTGCTGCAAATTTACAAAGGAAGTATGGAGGATCATTTGTGAAGATTTCAGACTGCATATGCAGCTAAAGAAGGAGCCATGAAGAATGTTATCCAGCTATAGGAAAAGTGACAAAATAAGAATCTTGTTTGCTGCACTTTGCTACCATATCTGGGAGGAAAGGCATGCACGCAAGAATGGAGATTCCACCACAAGTTCTACCACTAATGTTGTAAAAATTTGTAAATGTGTTAAACGTAAATTACACATAAGCTAGAGAGTAGTAGTGTTTCTATTTTGATGTATGGCGACGGGCTATATGTAAACCTCCTATATTTTTAGAAGGGAGTCAGAATATCTTTATCAGATATATATATATATATATATATATATATATATATATATATATATATATATATATATATATATAGGCTAGAATACATTCGAGTGTACAGATCACGCTATACACCCCACTAATGTTTGCCTATCTAGACCATGTTTTTTCCAAATCTAATACATTGATCTTCATGGCTACAATAATAATAGCCCACATGTGAAATTTGAGCTCATTTGGATGAGTGTAAGCCACCCATCTAAGGATAACAAAATCAATGCACAAAACTAATTTGAAATGCATGATTTTTGCCTCCTTTAGATGCACGACCTATAAGTGTCCAAATGAGCTTAAATTTATTTTATAGTATGTTCTTAAGATATTTAAAAAGATCAACGGTTTAGATTTTTCAAAAAGTTATTGCATCTTTAAAAATGACTGAGGTGTACGGTTCCTCCGGTACACTCAAGTGTATCCTAGCCTGACTCATATATATATATATATATATATATATATAGAGAGAGAGAGAGAGAGAGAGAGAGAGAGTCATGCTAGAATACACTCGAGTGTATCCAGAGCAGAATACACTCAAGTAGTTTTTCATGATGTAATATTTTTTTTGAAAATATAATCTGTTGATCTTATTAAACATCTCATGAACAACGCATACGCAAAATTTGAGCACATTTGGATATGTATAGCTCATGTTATGAAGACCGCAAAAATTATGTATTTTAAATTAGTTTCGCGCGTCGATTTTGTTGCCCTTGGATGAGTGACTTACACTCATCCAAATGGGATCAAATTTTGTATGTAGCCTAGTTATAGTATGACGGTGAAGATCAATGGTTTACATTTTGCAAAAAATAGTCCTGATATACAAACACACTTGAGTGTATTCGTGCGATCTGTACACTCGAGTGTATTTAGACTAGAATACACTCGAGTGTATAGATCACGCAATACACCCCAATGGTGTTTTCCTATCTAGACCATATTTTTCCAATATCTAATCCATTGATCTTCATGGTTACAATAATAATTGGTCAGGTACAAAATTTGAACTCATTTGGATGAGTGTATGTCATTCATCTAAGGACAACAAAATCGACGCACAAAACTAATTTGAAATACATGATTTTTGCCTCCTTTAGATGCACGACCTATAAGTGTCCAAATGAGCTAAAATTTATTATATATTATGTTCTTATGATAATTTAGAAGATCAATGGTTTAGATTTTTCAAAAATTTATTACATCTTCAAAAATGACTGACGTGTACGGTGCCTTCGGTACACTCGAGTGTAAAATAGCCTGACTCTGTCTCTCTGTCTCTCTCTCTCTCTCTCTCTATATATATATATATATATATATATATATATATATATATATATATATATATGTGTGTGTGTGTATGTATATATATGTATATATGTATATGTATATATGTATATATGTATATATGTATATGTATATATGTATATATGCATATATATGTATATATGTATATATATTTATGTATTTATATATATATATATATATATAGAGAGAGAGAGAGAGATAGTAAGGCTAGTGTACACTCGAGTGTACCGGAGGCACCGTACACCTCAGTCATTTTTTAAGATGCAGTAACTTTTTGAAAAATCTAAACCGTTGATCTTCTTAATTATCATAAGAACATACTATATAATAAATGTTAGCTCATTTGGACACCTATAGGTCGTGCATCTAAAGGAGGTAAAAATCATGTATTTCAAATTAGTTTTGTGTGTAGATTTTGTTGTCCTTGGATGAGTGACTTACACTCATCCAAATGAGTTCAAATTTTGTATGTGACCTATTATTATTGTAACCATGAAAATCAATGGATTAGATTTTGAAAAAACATGGTCTAGATAGGCAAACACCATTGGGGTGTACGGCGTCATCTGTACACTCGAGTGTATTCTAGCCTGACTATATATATACATATATATATATATATATATATATATATATATATATATATATATATATATATGTGTGTGTACGCCTACAAGGAGTAGCTCAAGTGGTCAATCATGGTGTGTCCTAACAAAGAAATCCGGATTCGAATTTCAGTTGTTGCCTTGATTTACCACTATCCGGGCGATGTGCTTCGTACATCCACAATAGGTGACAATTCACTTTTGAAATCGTGTTAGTTCTTGTATTCTTGTCAGATTTTCTATATTTCTTAGTAGTACAAAGCACTACAAAGAATCACGTATAATCATAACTGATAGCACCCATTGCCTCGCCATGATATGAAAATAAGCATTTTCACTTTTGTAAGCATAAGTTGATAATTCGATCATTTCACCAGCATTAGATTTCCTAATCATTAACTATATAACATTTTCCTGATTTCAGTATATATATATATATATTATGCAAAGATTGTCATTCAACACACCACATTAATCTTCAAGAAGGAGCAGACTTGAATGATGAATGAAGACATCTCAACTTAGTAATATTCCGTAGGTGTGGTGTGTAGTGATAATTTGACTCACTTTGATGTATGATTATTCTAAATAAATAATTAAAATTTCTACCAATGCATATAAATAACTTAATCTATGGTTATATATTGGTCTATAGTTAAAATCTGAACCGTAGGCTGCTGAGTTTAATCTATGGTTGTACATATATCGTATGTAGGCATTTGTTATAGTGTCACTTCCTGATCCTTCTTGAGTAGTTTACAATTTATATTAGAACATCAATAGGGTGACAGTCGGAGAGTTTGAGGATGCCATAATACGCAAACATATCTTTTATAGATTTTTCTCAAGGAAGGGCGCACAATTCTCCTCCCCAGCTATTTTTTTTTAACAAAAAGCTGAGGTGCAATGGAACATAGTCACACAAACATGGCATACATATTTCTTCAAGAGGTTGTCCGTATAATAGTTCATCCATTACTTGGTGCAGCGGTTTCCAATCTTGCACGATGACCACTTCAGGCGACATGATGAAAATTCAAAATCAGGAGTTGCACACGACAATGACTATGTCTCTATTTCACTCCATAATGATGTGCCCCCACATTAACTCGTGTTGGTTTTGGTTGATTTGATCTCGGATTGGAAGAGGCACTCAACCACTCTATCGTGCGGAATTAAACGTTTGGTTTGCTTTATTGGCTATATAGCTAGAATAGGTTGCAAGACAATTCAACCAGGTTGTATCCTATGGTAAATTGGTAATTGCACCGCCTCGCCACCTTCTCCCTTTCTTTTATTTACCCTTTCCGTTTTTGATGCCATGACACACCCATCCAAAGTCAAGCCTTTATTTTCTGTTCGTTGGTGGAGAAAGGCCTATCTACCCTGGTCCGGTCTCTCTTTACCTTTCTCGATTGCTGCTTGTTTCCCAGGTAGGAAGCACGTGGAACAGAGTAAAGATGGAGTCGACAGGAGGGAAAGGGAACTCAGGAAAGGTCACAGGATTAATTCAACCGTCACACAGGTAGCCAGACTTCCACTGACGGACTTCGCTTCAATGACTATCGAACCTCAACTGCTTATGTATATGTTATCCAGTCTCCAGTATTTTATTTTCCCGCGTGAGAAGCACATAGCTGCACTTCAACGGACTCGTAGGATACTTGCTGCATCCATGCATCACAAGTTAAATGCGAAGTTAGGTCTCTTTCTTAGTGAATGTTTCGTTAATTTGGTGGATTACATGCTCCTCTGTGGCCATGTTTGTTTTACTGAATTTAGCTGGAGTGGATAGGATTTTATCATCCAGCTGAGTAGGTATTCTATTTTCTTTAATGGGAACGTGAAAAATTTACTAAATGCAGCTTTTTTGTATAATATAGAGGATGTTGGATTAATGATTCCATTTCAAATCCGTGGATGCCGTCCTAAAACTATTTCGTTCTTCTAACCCTCATTCAACGCCTGATTGTCACTTGGAAACTAATAGTTTCACAGCTCACCAGCACGCCAGCATTGTCGATTTGCATGTCCTGGTCTGCATTTTCTGCGTGAAGAAAACATTCTTCCGCGTGGATTTATTTACTTTGCCGATTTTCTATTCTTCCATATCTTTTCCGTCCAGTCAGAATAAAGAAAAAGTAAACATAAATTACTATTTTACAAATTCTCTAAGAATCTGTTCCTTCAGCCTGGACTAAATCAACTACAGGATTTGAACTGATCCAAACGAATCTAGTACAGCAAACGTCTCAAGTATAATAAATCAAGTTTTATAAAAAAAAATAGAACTTATCAGATATCCTAGTGAAATTTTATTTTTGGTTTGGCGAGAGGGGTTAATATGCCATATAAAACAAATGAGTTTGGACTCATTTGTTTTTGTAACTATACTATATATATAGTATAGAATCTCATAATAAGATAGGATCTTGTGACACTGGATTACCTTTATTTATGATCAACCAAACGAACAAAAATATGATTTTTCTTTTTAGAAGAATCATAAAAGTTCAGAACGAAAGAGGTTCTTTTCCTAAAAAGGAAATCAGGGATTATCCGCTTGCCTGACTCCTTCAACCCAATAATAATTACATTGTGTTGGTGGATTTGGGAAAAAAAACACATCCAGGGAAATATAGCATGTGGAACTTCCCCTGATATGGTATATATATGCTCATTATATATCACTCTACAACGTATCACACATACAGCTATATCTTCTAGGTAGATAATTTTTATGTTAGGGTAAATATGTCGCTTACAGTTTCATATGTGGAGAACTAAAAGAGAACGATAAAATTATGCACACACAAAAACAAAGACACACAATCAGAAACACACAATGAGCATGAAGATGGTCCCATGAGAAAGGTTAGTGTCATATATGGGATTAAGAGACAAAGATTCTCCCCTCCCCTCCTACGTCCGTTTCGGAGGCCAAACGTTCGGGAGGGTGGTAAATTAAGGTGGCAACTGAGATTCGAATATGAGTCTCTTTGTTAAGTGACACCGTGCTTGACCACTTGAGTCACTCCTTGTCGGCGGTTAGTGTCATATATGTAAAGAGGCTAGTTAGTTCCGGGATAAGGGTTTGATATACAAAAATCACCCATATGTTATATATTTTAGGAATACATGTTTGTAATATCGGTAGTTATGATACCACTTAGAGGTAGACAGCGTAATATTATAACATAAGTCCCTCCTACGAAAAAAACACTACAATTCAATTGTTCTACTGTTGTAACTTCTACCTTCCTAAAGTTGGATTACTTCTTTCCTCGTTGACCTAGTGATCAAATTACTTTTGGATCAAGCGGAGTGTGCATGTGTATCATCAATATCATACACGTAGAGTAAAATATGATAGTCCTCACGGGACATATGCACCTCACTTCACATCATACATTATCTTATTAAGCCGTTGGATGCAAAAAGCATTACAATGGAGAATAGACTAAAGGGTATCCCGTGGAACTATTGTAATCTTCTAAATGCTAACTTCAACTTTCGACATTCCTCAATAGGATTTTTGTTGTGACGTGAAAATCATTCAAGCATCATGAATTTAAAGGAAAATGCATTTAGGAATGTATTAGAAGATTTAAAGTATCTCAAATTATTTGTTGAAACTGTAAAATTTGCATATCACTATAGCAATATGAAAAATAAATGTATAACGGAGGATAAACCTAATATAGTGTACAACCTTTCGGATAATTAGGAGTTCTATAATAAGATTTATCATCCGATGGGGACCATATATAAGAAAGGGAAAAGAGCTTGAGGAACTTTAGTTGGACTCAAACTGAGCTAACTGAATGTGTGTGATCCTGTAACCCCATAAACAAACTTGATGTACGATTCATATTCAAATTGAGGTTCTTTGATCAACCATAGATGTTCAAGAGGGTGATAAGAGATGTCATATATCCATTTATTTAGGGTTTACTAGGTTCGTTCATGACAAGGTCAACATAACATCTAGATGAGTATGTTAAGATGGTGAAGAAACTCATGAAGAATAAAAACACATTATATAAAACATATATGACGATAGTAATGTTAAATAAAAAAGTAATATTTTCTATGCAGAAATCATTAAAGAGTTTCTAATTCATAGAGATAATTACATGATGTCTTATCTACTCATAAAGTTAGGAAAAAAGAATAAAATCACTCCTAATACATATTGATAAACCTCAACTCTCTTCTCAATGGGTTACAATATTATACTTCATGTCATATATTGGTAATAGTATATTGAACTAGGGCATCAACGTTAAGTTATAATCGTTTAGTCTTATTGTAAAATAAATACAGTATAATGATAGCTATGCTTTTATTTATTATCTAAAGTAAAACCAATATGAAATGAAAGTGGTCTCTCTGATTCATCATTCTTAATGGGGGAGAATGCATGAATATCCTTAAAGCCCAAAAAAACTCAGTAACACAATAATACTCAGAAAATAGGTGTTTCTTATCCACCCCATTCGACATGCCATTACTTTTTTCTTCCTCATTTTACTTGAATATTAGCCTTTCCTATGTCACTATTATATAATTAATAAAAAATGTTCACTTCTTATCTTTCACATTCACTACTAAAGAAAACCTTATTTGATTTGTCTTATGTCACATCATCAATAATTCTCCCCTAGAGTAGGATTTCAATTCAACATGACCACTGACCTATCCCCTTCCATACTTCTTCGTTTCTTTAAACCTCACATTGACCACCATTCATGAACAACCCACAAACCATCCCCTTTCATTTCCAGTTACACCTTCTCCAACTATCTATAAATGGTGTAGTTAGTCATCTGTAATGGCAATTTTTTTGTGACCATCCCTAGATTGTTGTCCCTGGACAGCATGGAACACAAGAGGAAACTTTTGGAATGGTTATGGGAGGAAACCATAAGGGAAGAAGATTTTTTAATGTATTCCTTACCCCAAAAATATATATATTTCCCTGTTGTAATACATATTTATATATACTAGAAAGCTAAATTGTTTCCTTTCATCCATTAAAAGTGATTATGGTGTCAATCATGAGTTAGTATCTCTAAAATTGATCCATACACTTTCACATACATATTTATACCACATGTATAATCACAAGTTCATATCACCCCACATATCAGGGTGGAACAACTATGACATATGATGAGTCCTTTTGGAATATGATGTCTTCTAGAGATGAATTGACCCAACAAAGACCATTAACCATATTATATATGTTGAAGTCTTTGGTATGAATCCTAAGGATACCTAATGAGCATAAATAAAAAATTCAAATGACTCAGGGACAAATATATTTCAGAACATAGAAGGCATTGCATTCATTAGAGCGTGCATCAAGATCTAGGTGGATCTAGAGGGTTCTTAGAGAAAACTATTAATAATTATGTACCTTTACTCAAGGTTATGATTGTGTATGATCTATTTGATATCATTTTAATATAAATTCAAGGAATATAGTTACAATACATTTACAATCAAATATTTTCTGTGAAATTAAATACTTAAATCATATACTTCATCACTTTAGTGGATTCAACTTATGAGTGGATTATAGTGTATGCCATATCCATATTTTAGTTTAGAGAATCCACTGACAACAAAACTTTACTTAGTGGAGTGTCTTTTTTGTATAATTTATTCTATATTTTATTATAAACATACTAGTAAACGACATATAAAATTTGGTAATATTTTCTTTTCAATGATTGTAACTTTTTATTTCTCCTATTTCAACTTATATTGGTTTTCTATAGTTTGCTCTTTCAATACAATTATATGGTTCCATTATTGAATCTTATTTTATGATAAGTTGTATTATAATAGGGTTTCAATAGGTACAACATGTTACTATTTATCTTTAAATTTTTCTTAATGTTTTTTTGCACTAGCTTTTATGTATAATGAGAAAGAATGTAGATAACATGAAATTGAATGATGTCATGTCTACCTTTTAGAATAAGTTGCTTTTAGAAAAACAAATATGAGCATTGTGTCTCCTATGTATATGCTTCATTTAGCAACACATTGGATGGTGTCCAAAAAGCTATCAGTTATCATAGGCAGTGTTTATCTCTAGAACTAGAACAATGATTATCTAGCACTTTTCTTTTCTATTGATTGTAGCTGTAGCCAGTGTCAAATTTTGCAAAAATTTCACCGCATGAAAATCACACGATAATTCACTAGTTGGGCATCGTCAGTGTTAGAAGTAGAAGTCTCAGCATTAGAAGTTGTAGTGTGTTGCTAAACACATCCATAGGATACAAGGAGTACATAATAGAAATAAGAGAACATACAATGGGCCTAAGCCTAATGAATCAAATATACTAACACACACACTCAAGTTGGAGAGTAGACATTGTGAAGTCCCAACTTGACACCCATAAATTTGAGTAAAGCATGAGGAAGAGGTTTGGTAAGGATGCCCACGACTTGATCACCTGTTCAAATGTGAGGAGTGATGATCTACTTGGATTTGACCGGGCTTCGCATAAAATGGTAGACAACGCCAATGTGTTTTGTGCGCTCACGCAAAACTAGATTAATAGCTATGTGTATGGGCATCTAGTTGTCACAATATAATGTAGTTGGAGTTTGAAAAGGAATTTCAAACTCAGTCAAGATGGGAGGACCCACTGTAGAACTCGGCCAAGTATCACCTTTCTACACAAAAGGAGAAAACCCTAAATACAAGAAGCAAGAAAGGTAGGTTCTTGAGCTCTAGAGCAACGTTTACCATGGAATAGAAGTGTTCTGACCTGGAGGAAGGTGGGAGGAAGACGAAAAGTAAGAAAATGTGAAAGGAGAAGGTCCATCAACTATTGGGAACTGCTAGGCCATTGGTTGATGACCTACCAATTCCACCACCAGCTGTTGGATCTCACAAACCATCATTTGTTCATGTCTAGGTCAATAGGTGGTTGAACCATCGATTCATCATCCTTTTAAGTGAACCATCAGTTGAAGTGAACCAAACTAGCAAGAACCATCGACCTAGAGCCTTCTACTAATGACCACCAAATGTTCCATCAGTTGGTAACCACCAAATGTTCATCAATCTAGTGAAACCATCGGTTGTTAGCCTTGAAGGTGGCTCATCCATGTGGGGGGGGGGGGGTAAACCCTAATTCACCCTTGAAGAGAATCACCATCAAACAAAGGTACAATTGAGAACCCCATGGCTCAAAAATCTCAAGAATGATAAGAAAACATATAAGGAACATAATTAATGTAATAAATTACAATAAAAACCACCTAATTGGGTAAATTGTAGAAAATTCCAAAATATACATAAAATTGCATAACTTGCACAAAAAGTGTCCAAATTGGACCAAATTTGAAACTTAATCTTATTTTATGTCCCAAGGAATATCACAAGTTATATTATGATGTAAAGCACTTACGTATGGTAATTAAGCATGTTCAACACTTAAAGTAGGGTCATGGGCCTTAGAGTGAAGATGGTGGTAGAGTTATGTGGATGAATGACTCAGGCAACAAGACCAAACTATCACTATAGTGAATAGGGAAATAGATGATAAAAAGAACATTTCATTCCCATGAAAGGTGACATCTGTAGAGATATAAATTCTTCCAGAGTTAGGTTCAAGCCATTTGAATCTTTTTTGAGAAAAAGGATAAATGAGAAATATTGTTCAGATAGCTCGTGGGGATAAAAATTATGAATGGGGGTGACACAAGAAAAAAATTAAGGTGGTACAAGGAACAATGTCGACTGAGGGTAAAAATGGAAAAAGGAGTGTGCTTCTTGAGAATAGAGGAATGTTGGTGATTAATAAAAAAGCAAGTGGTGAGGACCGCATCAGACCAAAAAAGCTTATGAGAGTCACCATGGATGAGAAAAGAGAGTGTAATGTCAAGTAAATGATAATTTTTACACTTAGAAAAATTATTTTTTTGTGGAGATATGCACATGAGTGTTGATGAACCATCCTTTTGTCACAACAAAAGAAGACGACAACCTGGGGTATATTCAAGGGCATTATTGGTTTGAAGAATCTTAATAGACATTGAAAATAGAGCCAAAACCAACTTGCAAAACTCACAAATTAATGTAAAATATTCATCATCAGTTGGAAGCAAGTAAATCCATGTCTATATAGAAAATCCATCCACAAATTTAAGAAAACAATATATCCATTGTCAATAGTAATGTTGAATTAATGGACCACACATATTAGTATGAACTAAGTCAAACATACGAGATGATTGTTTACAAATATGGGATGGGAAGGACAAACGACTATGTTTTCCTAGTTGATAGGCATTACACAGAATGGAAGAGCATGAATATAAAGAACTATCTAATAGTTTAAGCTTGTCTAAAGGTAAATGGTAATGACATAGATGCAACTATGAAGTGGCGTGAAGGAAAGAATGCCTCATGGTAGGATGAAGGGTGAGGCAGAGAAGTAGTTGAAATAACCAAAGAATACTTCCTACAAATCATCACCAAATTCCCTCAATACTCTAAAATAAAACTAGATAGACCAAACATTACAAAACATTTGATAGAATCCATAGTTTTTTCTACAGACAAAAAATTGTATGGCAAGTTTGGAACAAAGTGGACAACAATCAACTTGATTTTAGAATAGATATGAACAATGCCAGACTGAGTTACTCATTTAATCGACCCATCTACCATGATGACAGAGGTGTGTGGGATAAATGAATCAAATGTGGTTCGATTATGGAGCACATCGGTCATATGTTGTGTCACACCTGAATCCACAATCTAGTTACAACTAGTAGCAAGCATGGAAGCCCCAACTTTACCTTAAGCGGTGCGTAGGTGGGCAGAAGATTTGGCGGTAGGTAAATCTTCAACTTGCCATTCAAAAGAGATAGAAGTGGTAATGTTTTTGTGGAGGGTAGAATCTGCATAATATTGGGCATCTTGGCAAAGCCATTCATACTCCTCATGGGATAATGAGATATGATACCTTTGCCTCAGTGGTGAAGGAGGTGCATAACCAATTGTCAGAGTAGACGCTTGACCAATGTGGGAAGGTTTTTGAGAAACAAGGGAAGAGTCCCTACCACCTCATATCTCATAGATTTCTAGATAGTCATGCTTCAAGTGGCAAAAATCTTTAGTGTAGCCCAGCTTGCCACAATAAGTTCACTTTGGACATTGGCCTCATACAAGATCATGGCCTTTGGCCGGCGTAGCCATTTCCGACGGAGGTTCATATTTAATAGTTTAAGAGATGTGAGGAGCAAGCATTTTAGACTAGGCCAAGTGTGCATATGTCTGGTACATGGATGGAAGGGTCACACCAACAAGGAGTATCTATTGAATGCATATGTCTGGTCCATGGATGGAAGGGTCTCACTAACTAGGAGTAAATATTGAACAATAGAAAAATTAGGATGAAGCACGTTGAGGAATAAACTAGTCAAGGGACTTTCTCTTTCTTTAATGACCTTAGTAGAGCTCATCGGCAGAAAAATTTAGTTGATTGGACCTGTCCTTCATTGCATCATAGTACTTGGATAGGGGTAAATCCCCTTTCTATTCTAGAGAAGATTTTGTCCATGGCATTGTAGATGCGCAAGAAGTTTTCTTCTAGAATGAAGAACTACTTCATTTCATCCTATATTATTTTGGTGCACTTGTGCCACATGTACTTGACTACAATATCAGGCTTCATGCACCCCTAAGGCCAGGAGAGAACCTGGAAGTTGCCTATATTTAAGGAAATATCATGTATTTACCTCTTGATTTAAGAAATGTATGTACAACATTCATACAAAGTAGAAAGTTTTCATATTTAAGTTTAGTGGAAGATATTTTATTTTGGTAACCCAGGAGACTCGTAAATCTTGCGTCGAGCCCAACCTGGGGAGCTCAACCCCATCCCATAAGGAGTGTAGCCCATTAAGTCGTGCAGAGGCCGACTGCACTACGGGAGAAACAATTTTGAACAGTACCACCAGGGGGATTCGAACTCGGGACCCTTCATGAGGGGCCCCATGATGCGACCACCTGAGCTACTGCTCGCCGACAAATTAGTGGAAGATATGTTGGGTATGTCATTGTAAATATTAGTCATTTTAGAAGCATCACCCATGTTGAGGTGAGTAAGATATCATATAATTGCATGGTACAAATAGTCAAAAATGTATACAAATGTAGCATGGTACAAATGGAAAGTAAAGGTACCCGAATGTAGTATGGTACAAAAGAAAAAAATAGAAATACTACCATAATGGAAACTCAGAGAAGGAGGAGCACTACTAGAATGAAAGTCAGTAGGAAGGAAACAATACAACTAGAATGAAACTTGGTAGAAAGAGGAGTGGAAGCACCGGAATAGATCTCGATAGGAAAACAGAAAGCACTACAAGATTATTGGCATGGTAGGAAAACAGAAAGCACTACAAGATTAATGGCACGCTAGGATATTGAACCAAATTTCCTAATATTTTAAGAAAAGCACCAGTCATGTGGATTAGGGGGAACCACATGGAAAGGAAGAAAAAAGTAAAAAATTTCCTCTTTTGTTCTTGGTTTTTTATAAATCAGCACAAGGTCTTTCCAATTTGGTCTTTTATATATCAATTTCAACTTTCCAGAATGAGAAAATAAACAAGGAGAAAAGGGAGATAAGAGAAAGCCTTCTGGATTATAAGATGAGAGATGATTGTGGCATGCAGTGGGCTAGACTGGTGTTGGTGGCCCGAAGGTCGGCCCATGCCGGTCGTGCATATGACCATTAAGAATTCATGGTTCAGCTAGATGTTTGTGGTCTAGGCACCAAGCAAAGGGAGAGGAGGGGGAGGGAGTGGGTGCTAGGAGGGTGGAAAGTTGGTGGTGGTGGGTAGAGGAGGGGGTGGTGGTGGTAGGGAGGGGCGATGTCCGCTGGGTGGGAGAGGGAGAGGGGAAGAGAAAAAAGAACATGAGAGGAAAGGGTAAGGTTAACCCTTTTTCTAATACCAAGTAGAATATGTTTCTTTCAGTAAAATAAATAAGAGTATTGGGTATCATAATATAGGAGCCAGGGAGTACATTGGTAAAATATAAATAAGGAAAAATATAATTGACCTAAGCCCAACTAATCAAATATACTAACATACCTCAATGAAAAGTGATTCATATAACTTATCAATATATAAGAATTACTAGTCGCTTACATTGTATATTCAGATGAAGTGCCTCATGCAACCATTTTATTCAAGTTGGTATTGTTTCTAGTGACTATGGATCAAACCTCAAGTAATGGGACAACAAAAGGGTACATTATTGTCATAAATTTTTCTCCCTTGCATCTAAATCCTAGATTCAAAACTTAGAATTTAAACATGTCTTTTTGCCAGAAAGATCTTTAGCAACACTAAATTTGGGTTGAATGTAGAACAATATTGGTAAGGAATTCATTATCATCATTCCATGTAAAAATTTGGTATCCATAATAGCCTTATTTATCTACAAAACATGTGCAACCTATTATGCAATCAATCCATTTCACCTATTCATTTATTGTATGGTATTTTCCAATTTTGTGGGTAACCAATGTTGAGTGTTATTGTATGTAATGTCCTTTTATTACAATTTGTTTGGTCATTAACACAAAACTATATTATAAAACTAAATAATTTCGAAATTGCAAGAATAGGTATGGATGAAGTTGAAATAGGGAACTACATTAGAATTCAATATTACCCTAATAGGAATCATAATATATATACAACCAATTGATAATACATTCCATCTATTATGTTATTTCTCAGACTGTACATCTTGAAACCATAGGTGAATCCAACATATTTATCATATACTAAAGTAATTTGAAATCAGATTTGACACGGTGACTTTGGGATGAGTGTTTCGGTATATTATCTTACAATATATTAAGATTTCTAAGATAATCGGTCCTAAGTATATTTTTCCATGAACACCTCACCATATTCAATGACATGCTTCTTGGAAAAGGAATACTGCAAGTTTCAATTTTAACATAATTAGCATATGTATAAAATTGTATATGCATTCTAAATAGGGCTTAGACAATAAGGCCACCTATATTATTGATCACAGAATGGGACATTGCTATTAGTAAATCTACAATCTTAATAATAGAGAACGAATGTATATGTGTTAATAAGTTTGGATTGCAAAATCAATGAATAATATTTTTGAAATGCTTGGAAATAAACAAAATTTATCTATTCTATGTGCTATGACATAATAGAGAATGTCACTGAGTTTTGTAAACTTACATGTGGTGATTTTTAGAGAGCATACAAAGACCGTTTGAGATTACAAACTCTTTGCGAAGACACATCTTGGGTATCAAACATGAGGGTTGTTTCATATACACTTCCTCCTCTAAATCACCATGAAGGAAAACATTTTTAGTATCAAGCCAGAATAGTGGCACATCCATGTGAGTGGCATGGGAGATGAAAATCCTAAAAAAATAAACATGGGTGACCAATGTGAAGGTTTTAAAGAAATTTACACAATATGTTTGTGTATATTCTTTAGAAACAAATTGATCTTTATGATATTCCATTGATCTATTTAAATTAAAATTGGAGAGAATATCCACCGAAAATCAACAATGTTTTTGTATGGCAAAGGAGGGACAAGATCACATGTTCCTTTCTCATGCTACACTGTCATTTCCTTAATCATTGAAGCCTTCAAACTAGGGTGCATATGGGCCTCATGATAGTTTTTGGGAATATGTCTAGACTTGAGCTGTTGGGTAATGGATTTAGTAGTACAAGATAGCTAGGATAAGAAACATGTATGAGATATAGGATGGAGAAGAGTACAAGAGCAGATACCTTTCAAAGAGCCACTGGATGTAGTTAATCATGAGATGTGAACCTTGGTGTTGGGACTCATTCCAAAGGATGAGGAATGAAAGGAGGGTGTGAGATGGGTTCATGATGCAGTGGATCAGAAAAATCAAGCTCAACAAACTCAGTTGGAGGCTGAGGTTAAGGCAGAAAGGATATTGACATAAAATAAAAAAACTTCTCAGATTCACAAAAGATAACATCAACAAAAACATGCTGTAACAGTTTCCTAGATTATAACAATCATAACCTTTTTTAAAGGTAAATATCTAAGGAAAACTGTCTTTATAGAGTACGGATTAAGTTTATCCACTTTGGTACAAAATTATGCACAAAAGCAATACACTTGAAAACAAACAAAGGAAGATGAAAAGACATTTTCACACAGAAAACAACCAAAAAAGGGGACTTATTTTGGGAATAGAAGATGGTTGTCTATTGATATGGTAGCAGTGATGAGTATATTTTTACCCATTTATATATTGTTTTATCTCTTTTTAGGGGTTGTTGTGTCTTTATATACTAGTTTTAGATTTATATTCACATAAATGGAACTATTTCCATTTTTCATATTTTAATGTATTTTTGTATGAATTTCTTGTAGAATCATCCAAAGTTGTGCCACGACACTCAGATGGATGATTAAGCCCTCGCGATGTTATGCCTCAGGAGTAGGAAGGCCTGAAAGCTTTCCTTTTGAAAACCTTCCAACCACCTAGTCAAGCGAGTGGTTCTTCCATTCGCCTGAATCGAGTCACTCTTCGCCTGGAGTCTTCCCAATTTCATTCACCTGCCACACTCTCTTAGCATCCAGCCCATTCTAGTTCATCCATGATATCCCACCGAAGGACCAGGCATGAGGTTCAAATTGAGAAACTCAAGTGAGTCTCATGTTGGACCGAGTACGTGCCATGTAAGAAGATTCCTTCGACCACAAACATTCAACTTTGGGGTTTCAGAGGTATGGAACACATCTATAAAAGGGAGCCCTTATCGTCCATTCAAAGGGTCTCTGATCGGTGATTAGAAGCCAAATTTTGCAGTAAAAGTTGTACCTGGGAGTGAGGAGGCAACAGCCACAGCGGAGAGATTGGTCTTCCTACACTAGGTGTCATGGCCTTCTTCATTATTCCTACTATCTTTTTGTTGTTGTGCCTCACCATGAGCAAGTAGACGCTTTATACTGGGTCATGGGGACGAGCCCTAATCACCCATATTTTATCTTAGTTTGAAACTAAACTTGATAATCCATTTGCTAAATTAAGTATCATTCAACTCAATGTGTTGCTTTGCAAATTGACGACTTGTTTTACATATTAGTTATAATCATGGATATGCAGGTTTTTGTGAGCATGATTAGAACAATAGAATGGTCTTATTATCCACCTGAGCTATCAATAAGGGATAGTGAGGTGTTTAGAGTTTGATCTGCTATGCGCCGAGGATGGCCAGTCATAAGTAAAGGAGTTCAGTAGCATAGGCAAAGAACAGGGGTGCCGAGGATGGCCGGTTCTAGGGGAGTCTATACTAGTTGATGGCTTGTATCCTGTGAGGGTGCAACAGCTAAGCCTTAATTTAGAAATGACTATTGGAGAGTTAGATTTGGTTAGGATAATTACGTAGTCTCGGGTAGTGAAAACCCATGCCTTGGTTCTCTTCATTACATGTTATTTACTTCTTTAATCTATGTTGCTTTTAGCAACACTTTAGATTGATCAATATTCCAATTACTCGGTGATAAATATTATTGATATTAATTTTGAATCTATTTAATTACTTAAAAAGATTATCCTTTGGGTTAGATCCTTAAGTATACTGCAATAAGGCTTCTTCTTGTGTGGAGGGGGGGGTTTAGTGCACTGCTTTTGGTAAACCTAGGAGATTTTTCTTAAGGTCTTTCTTGGTGCAAAATTTGTAATCCCATGAAAAATTGGTGTCGTTACTCAATGGTAGTCAAATATTTTAGAAAGTATAAATGTAATTATGGTTTTTGCTTTTTGTTTTTTCTTCTTTATAATATTGAAAATCCTTTAGAACTAAGCACGTCTCTCACATCATTCATTATCTATTTAGGCACCTCTAGCCTATGAGAAGATCCAAGACTCTTGAATTGAAATTTCTTTTCTATCCTAAAATTGAGAGAACCTTCAAAAACTTATCAAGGAGAGAACCACGGTAGACGTGGAGGCTGCAGAAGCAACAATCCAAGCACGCATCGACACGACAATTGTGGCCCAATGAGAGCTACTCTCCATGGAAGCTAGAGAACAAGTGTAGGGGAGTTTAATACCAACCTAGAATCCACCCAAGCCACAGAGTGTGCAAAGGAACTTCAGGGTTTCTCCATCCCCAAAGGCACTGACTTGACTCATCCAGTACCCCTCGTCGAGCCGATAGAGATTAGATTCCAATGGGTCAACTTGTTGCAAAACTCCTCCTTTACAGGAAGGATCAGAAATGATTTTTGGTTGCATGTCCTCAAATTCATCGACATTTTCTCGATGATTAAGCCAGCAGGCACCACTGAAAATGTCTTGCAACTCCAACTCTTCAAGTACTCCTTGACGGACAAAGCCAGAACATGCTATAGAACTCTTTGAGGACATTGGATCCATACTTGGGCGGCCCTAGAGAATAAATTCCTAGAAAAGTTCTACCCTCCTTATATGACATACCCGATCTGGGGACAAATTACAAGATTCAATCAAGTAATCGAGGAATCTCAGTATTAAGCATGGGAGCAATTCAATGAACTCCTACACAATTTCATGTATCACGACATCATCAAGACTTAAATCATTGAGTTCTTCTATCGAGAAGTTGATGATAAAACTATGAAATTCCTTGATTCCTCCTCTAAGGGAAATTTCACGCAACAAAGCTTTGACAGCACACTTAAAATCATCAATCTTATAGTAGAAAATTAGACTCACTAGACTAGTCCTTCAGGCAAGGATGTTCTTAAGGTGGCTATGTTGGAAGACCAATCATAACTTAAATCAATCTCCAAAGCATTGAAATCCCTCTCCCTCTAGTAAGAAAATCTCGAGAAGTCCTTCAGTTCATATTAGAGAAAGAGCCAACCTCCCCAAGTATAGATAATTGCTCCTTCGTGTGAATTATTCCAAGTAATAGACCACATCATCATTCATTGCCAACAGCTATATGCTACATTCCATGAACACTAGACCAATCAGCAATACATAGTTACTCAAGGTGAAGATGTGAAGTCAATCCACAATATCTCGGGGCAAGAGTGTTGTAACCCAAACCAGGTCTGCACTCATCCAGGTTTCCAACACCACGGGATCTGGGAACCAAATTAGTTCTAGAGGCAAAATGCTCAGGCCAGAGCACCAATGAGTTACAATGAGTTGTGCAACCAGGGAAATTGCAGGTTCAACTTTGTGAGTTGGAACTGCCAACAAAGACAACAATTCCAAAATCCAAATCAAGCTCCTCCACTGCAAATTGAAGTTGCACCAGCATAAGACCCGATGTAGACACTTCAAGAGATGAAGACATGATACTATAATCAACTCTCCAATGCCACTTCAAACCAAAAGGTGTTGGAATCTTAGATCTCTTGACTGGTGGCTAGTCAACAACATCAGCAGGAACAATTGCCAGCCAGCTAGAAAAAAACCCTAAGCATCTGGAGCAGCCATAATAGTTAAATGTTGTGATGACCAAGTCTGGGTACGTGTACACGACACCTCCCATTCCCACATCTGTCACAACATTGAGAGTATCCCAAGTGAATCTCCAGATTGCTTGATCAACCATCTAGAGAGTCAAACAATAGAACCTCCTATGATGCTAGCACAATCCAGTACCGGTAAAATCACAATAGAAGAAACATTGATAGCTTAATCTGAAGTTCTCATAACTCCTGAATGTACGTCATGTATACTACATGCAAGACCTCTCAAACAAGCCAAGCTCAGCAACTGACTCAAGAAATTAAACATACCATGAAAAAAATCCACAAAAATTTATTGTTCCTAACTTTTTTGACTGAAACCTCAGCTTGGTATAAGTATTTCAAGACAATCTTGTTAGAAAAGAATCTAGATCAGGAGAACCAGAGAGTGAAATTTCCAGCAACAATATCAGGTGCTACATAAGATCTCCAAACTCAAAAGAAAAGTGACCTGAGATCTCTATGGATAGACTACTTTCTTGGTGATGAGACATGCCGAAAGTCACTCGCTGGCTTAGGCGCTAGCATATCCATCATGCCTTACACCTTATATCAGCACTCAGGGTTTGCAATCTTCTACCAACAACAATGATCATTCAGTTGGCGGATGCATTCATTACCAATCCCCTAGCGATTATTGAAAATGTCCTAGTAAAGCTAGGTCATGAGACTTACGTCCCCTGTGATTTTGTGGTCATGCACATCAAAGAAGACAACCAATTCCTGCACATTCTGGGATGACCATTTCTAGCCACCGCATGTGCTCTAGTGGACGTCAAAGCTTACAAAGTTGTCATATGACCAGGGAAGAAAACTATTAAATACCAAGTTCTTGAATATTTGAAGAGGGTGAACAATTCGATCGAAGCTTTTAAGGTAGAAAGTACATTGGAACTATAAAAATCATGCCAATAAGATGTTGACCAAGACGATAGATTCATACCCACAGACAATCCATTCACATTGTCTAACCATGATCCAGACACCACAAGTTTGAAGGACAAGGGTTTGGATAACCTATCTACTGGTATTATGATATACATTGGTATACATGTGGTGTTTTCATGCATAATAAGAATGCCATCTATATATGTTCCAAGTTACTTATGTAATTCCTACAACCAGGGATTTAGATTATCTACTTATGTATATACACAAATTAGATAGGGTTATCCAATTATATATTGTATAGGTAAGTTGTAAGTCCAATTATCTGAATAATTACTTAACAGTATGCTTACTATATATCACTAGGAGTTTAGAGTTACAAAAATTTCATATAATTATTGTTTTATACATATAAATACCATTATATGAATCTATGGGTAAACAATGATGAAGTCCAGTTATTGATTGTGTAAATATGAATCATTATTATCTTGTATGATGTCCTACAAACAGATTTCTTAGTGAAATTGAAACTGAATCAAGGAGGTTACTGACCTAGGTTTGTAGATGAACTCCATCAATCTATTGCATATTAGTTGGTGCTTGCATCTTTATAGATAAACTGTTGATCATGATCAGTGTTGAGATCAGAATCTTATTTCTTCACAACAGATCTGGGTTCACAACGATGAAGTGTGGGAGTAGGATCTGTAGATCAATCATTGTCCAAGGGCACCCAAGATGGGGCATCAGTTGTGGCACCTGGATGATGCAGGTCAGTGTGGTGTTGAGGTCATAAGGTGGCATTTTTAGGTGATCGTTGTAGGTTGTGTTGCATGCTAGAGATGGACATTGGCAGGAGGAGGAGATCATGGTGTTAGATGTGATTAAACCTGGTGGTGTTGGTGGCTTTGCCATTCAGAGATGGGTTGATTGCTAGCGAGGAGGAAGGCAGGTGTCGCAGATATCAATGACAGTGTTGTCGGCGTTGTGGTATTTGTTGTAGGAGAAGGAGTCAATGTCGTTGCACGAGAGGAGTCGACGTCGTTGTTGTTAGGGTCGACGGCGTTGCAGAAAAGAAGTCAACGACATTGCACTTGGTGGCTACGATGCATTAATGTCAGGGTGTGTTGGCATCGAGGCTGCTCTGGATGTGAAGGCGTCATGCAGGTGATTGTGGCTGACGCTGGGGGAGTAGATGGGGTGTCGGTAGACCGCCAAACAACGTTGTTGGTCTTTGAAACAACCATCATCCAATACAGGAGTTGGGCATAGATCTTATAGGGTGTTTTCGTAGGCGTTATGATGTTGAAGAGATTGGAGGTGCCACCACTTTTGGTGTCATTGCTTCTCTGCAGCATTTGCAAAATGCAGTGACTAGGGCTATAGATTGCGAGAGAGATAGGACTTGAGGGAGAAGTGGAAAGAAAGAGGTGGATAGGGTTTGCTACACTATGGTGTGGGAGAAGGCAAGGGGGAATAAATAGGGAAGTTCGAGGAAGAGAAGGAGGAAACGACCCTATGCCATTTTTAGTCACACAAAGTCAGGGTCGTGAAGGGAAGGAGGCATTGTCAGTTTTGTAAACGGAGAGTTTGCAATGTCACGTGTGAGATACGGAGGGGGAGTAACGCAATGAGGTGTTATAGGTTTTGGAACGTGCCTAATTTCTTAGTCAAATACCACTTTTAAAACCTAATGTAATTAGTATTTTAAATACTCACTTAATTGGGAAAGCAATTGCTATCCAATGGTCAAACAAGTTAAAGGGTAGGCTAATTAGGAATTAAGTATGTTTCCTTTTTAATCTAAGTATGAAAATAATTTAAGTCTAATTTGACCACCAACTCACAAGGCAGACTAATTAAAATACAAGGAGTTCAAATTTAACATTTGTTTCATATTCTGAAAATATTTGATGTTATTTTGTTAAGTATTCACTTAATGTACCAATTGCTTTTTGGTAGTTTATTTGTGTCATTTATTTTCATATTTAATATATTTTCTTTAATCACATACTCGTATGATATGTTAGAGAGTCAAACCTATAATTTTAGTTGATCAATTCCAATGATTTATTGTTATTATGTATATTTTACTCTTACACCCCTTTATGATTTATCAACATTTAGGAGGAGAGAGAAAATAAAAGGGTTATTTCTTTCATTAACTAACTCAAAACCATGTTATTTATCATTTCTTATCCCAAAAAGCCATAAAAACCCTAAATTAATATAATCTACTAATTATCTCTCATAAATGGTCATTCTGCATTATTAGACTCTAATTAACACACTAGTTAAGATATTTGTGCAAAAACCCATTCATTGAAATGAATGTGGGTCAAATATAATTCACATCATTTAGTATTGCTCAATTTCAACATTGAGGACAAAGAGGATAGAAAAGATAGGAAAATTTAGGAAAAATGACAAAAAGGATATGAAGGAAATAAAATCTTGAAAATGGGTTAAATAGAAAATAAACCAAAGATTCAGTATGTTACAGGACGCTTGTTGGGAGGCAACTCAACCATTTTTCTTTTATAATTTCTTTTTGTTTTGTTGTTTATATTGCATATTTTCTTTTGATAAATACACATATAAAAAGAAAGGAGAAGTGTGAAGAGAGAGAAAGATAAGGATGACTATCACATCCTAGACATACCAAGTAAATGGACAACTGGTGTGGTGAGGAAGCCTCATGATCATATGTTCTCATCTACCTAGTCACTCGATTGATAAATGGAGATCTCACGGTCTTGTTGATTAATGAGTGATGTGGTACGTGGGATATGAGTCCCAATTGGATTGATCTTTATATTTCCCATTTCTAATTTTACTTCTTTCTCACAAGTCCTCACCTCTTTCGAGAAATATTATTCCTTGGGAATAGTTGTCATTTTTATCTCACTCCAATTATGAATATTCATTGGCATATTTTGATCAATACTTTCCAACCAGTGAGTGATGTGAAATCCCTACACGCTAGGGATAACACGTTCATTATGTACCTTCAGTTCCTTTTGGGGAACTCATAACGTCTCCTCAGTGCAACTATATAATGGGCAAAGCATAGGGCTTAGAAACACTAGAACTTTCTGAAGATCAAGAAAAGCCCAGGCTTTCATCTCTATCCTGCATCGACATCACTCAAGGTGGCAATAAACATCAACATCAATGGTGGACTCCAACAAGGTGGCGGAAGCCTTCCACCAGCTGATGAGATTCCCTCTAACAAACATCTACATTGCTACCATTCCCAAGAAGAATATGTCCCCTAGGATCTCCTATTCGTGCACCCAACACATCATCGATGGATGCCAATGCCAGATCCAAACCCATTGATCAATTGGTTGCATGATCAACTGGTCATCACCCTAGAAGAAGAGCATTGGGTAAGGGCGGGCTGTGTATAATGGGGCATGCGGCCCAGAGCACCATTGCCTCCACCCAATGAAGATCATGGCAATTGGTGGCCACGACCACGTCAAGATGAGGGTGTCACCATTGGAAGATGAAACCTCATATAGGGTTCTATGATGTGCTCTTAGATAAGAAACACCCCTCATCTCCTCCTCCCTCACTCTCCATATCAATTCACCTCCATCTCTAACTTCTTTCTTCCCGGGGATGGGTAGAATTTTGAAGTTGGGGGTGGGGGTGGGGGTGGGGGTGGGTGGTATGTCATCCTTCCCCACCACCTCAACTCTACCCTTGCCCTTTCTCAACCTGAAACATTTCTTCTCCTTTTCTATCTTTTATTTGCATCTACTTATTTTTTGTTTTTTTTGTTTTTTGTGTGAGTTGTGACCATTACCTAGTCGGTCACTCTGATGTATGTTAAAAATGGAAAATATATGAATGAAATGTCCCTTTTTCTCTAGTTCTTAATATAACCCTTGCAGAAGGAAGTATTAAGGAATATACATGTTTTGAACAATTCTGGGCCTCGATGACAATAATCGAGCATCCCACCCCCTTGAAAGTGATGACGAGCAGATGGAATCTGAAAGGTTAAGCCACATCCACATTCAACATGACTTGGAAAAATACTTGTGAACACCTCTTTACCCTATATATTAACTGAATTAATTGATATAATATGATGATCTGATTGCAATGAAGCAATAAGAAACATAAATCATCCTCTTGATCACATTATTCTTCCATCACCTCTTACCTTTTCATCATCCATGAAAGAAAAAAAAATGAAATTTTCACTATATGCCAAACCCTAAGTCTGGGGTGGTATCCCCTTCACAAATACTCTTTCTTTCTTATTTTAGTCCACATGCATGCATGAATAAAAGAGGTGAATGAGCCCAACTGAAAACATGTGGTCAATGCAATCGCAAACAAATAAAAACTCCTGAGTGGAATAGAGGAGGGACAAACTAAAATAACTGAACCCCATATAAGATCTCTAGTCGAATAGAGGAGAGATCAAGGAATCGGGTTCATGCAATGTCTTTCTCCCCCTTTCGTCCAGTTTTCATACCCAGGGGAGTTATCAAAATTCTCCCACATTCTGCCAAATAGCCCCGTCTTGTTCTTACTTATACTTGGACGGATAAATCAGGAGTATTATTGATATGAAAGCAGTTTCTTGAAGGTTCTGGGGTCTAGCGATTAGAGGAACAAGCCCTAGTTGGGGAATACCCATGTGTGACTACGTGAATCACAAGGATTACTGTCACTTGATCGTGATTGGTGGAAAGGGGACTATGAGGTTTGCTTGATTGGGGGAGGAAGGTATGGAACCTAGTATCAATTGTTGATTCCCTTTCTATTTTTCTTTACTTGGGACAAGCAAAGGATTAAGTTCAAGGTAGTTTAATGAGTATATTTTTAACCATTTTACATGTTATTTTATTCGATTTTTAGGGGGTTTTGTGTCTTTATTTCCTAGTTTAGCTTTATATTCACTTAAATGCAACTATTTTCCCTTTTTCATATTTTAATGAATTTTCATATGAATTTCATGTTGAATCAACCAAAGTTGTGTCACGATACTCAGATGGATGATTAAGTCCTAATGATGATATGCCTCAAGGGAAGGAAGACCCAAAAGATTTTCTTTTGATCACCTTCCAACCAACTAGTGAAGTGAGTGGTTCTGCCATTTGCCCGAATCAAGCCGCTCTTCACTTGCAGTCTTCCATATTTCATTGACCTGGCATGTGCTCTTAGCATCCAACCCATTCTGGTTCATCCATGTTGGCCCGCAATAGGATCGGGTGCAAGGTTCAAATTGAGTAACCCATGTGAGTCGGATGTTGGACTGAGTACGAGAAATGCAAGAAGATGCCTTCAACTGTAAGCATTCAGCTTTAGGGTTTCATAGGTGAGGAATGCTTCTATAAAATGGAATGCTTATCATCCATTCAAAGGATCTCTGGTTGGTGATTAAAAGCCACGTTCTACAGTACAAACCCTAGTGGGTAGCGAGGAGGCGGTGACCGGAATAGGGATATTAGTATTCTTGCATTAGGTGTCATGGCCTTCTTCATCGTTCCTACTATCTTTTTGTTTTTGGCCCTCACCATGAGCGAGTAGACGCTTTGTGCTGAGGCATGTGGACTAGACTCAATCGCCCATATTTTTATCTTATCTTGTATCTAAACTTGATAATATAGCTGCTAAATTAAGTATCATTCTGCTCGGTGCCTTTTTTGTTACTATGAGCATGATTAGAAAAACATAATGATCTTATTATTCCCCTGAGCTGTCAAAAAGGGATAGTGAGGTGTTTATACTTTGATCTACTACGTGTCGAGAATGGTCAATCATAACTAAAGGAGTTTAAGGGCATATGTAAGGAAACTGGGTGTCGAGGATCGTCAGTTCCAGGGGAGTCTATACTAGGTGACGACATGTATCCCGTGAGGGTGAGGCAGCTAAGCCTCAGTTTAGCAATGACTATTGGAGAGCTACATCTCATTAGAATAATTACACAGGCCCAGGTAGTGAAACCCCATGCCCTGGTGCTATTTATTACCTATTATTTACTTCTATAATATATGTTGCTTTTGGAAAAACTTTAGTTTAATCAATCTTTCAACTACTTAGTGATAAATATTACTCTTATTACTTCTGAATCTATTGGTTTACTTAAAAAAGTTATCCTTTGGGTTCGATCCTTAGCTATACTGCAATAAGGCTTCTACTTGTGTAAGTCTAGAATTAGCGTACTACTTTTAGTAAACTTAGGAGATTTTTCTTAGGGTTTTTCTTGGTGCAACATTTGTAGCCCCATCAAGCAGCCATTAGAAGGGTTTCATACTAATAAGTATTAGGTAATTTAACCTAAAACATAAAAGCACAAGAGATATCAAGTATATGATGAATTTTTACATTCTTTCGTCCCATTTTGTTGTGGGGCATGATCGATGTAATGTTCATGGATGGTTCCAGTTATAGAAAATAAATATGACACCTAAGACAAAAGATATTCCAAGCATTGTTGATCTTAAAATTTTTAATGGATTTTTTAAATTGTGTTGAAATCATTTTCTGAAACTTCTAAAAAGTTCCAATCATTTTATCACATGATTTCAAAAGATATAATCGCGTCATTCAGATAAATCATCAAGAAAGGTAATGATATATTGGAATTCATTAAAGCTAATGGTTCAAAAGAGATCTCAAATTTCACTATGACAACATCAAATATAGCTTTAGAACAAAGACTAGATTTTGTTGGGAATGAATTCCAATGATGCTTCCAAAACTCAAATGAGTCATATGGAACACTTATTAAACTAGATAAAGAGAGCTCTAGGTGCTTCAACTTCACTAGAGAGGGATGACTGTAACTGTGGTGAAGCTGAAAGGGTGTGCTCACAAGAAGAACAAAAGATAGAATGACATCACCAAAGTAGTAAAGGTCACCGGCTCAAGAACCTAGACCAACCATCTAAAAAGTATGGGAATCATGCATCACAAAACCATGAATACCAAAAGTTTCATTTCATGTAAAGGTGTCAACTAACTTAGAAATGGACCTTAAATTAAACGGAAAATGAGGAATATAATTAACTTATTGAAGTTTGAAACTAGGTGAGGCACTAACTTTACCACATTCTTGAATAGTTTGAATGGACCCATCTGTCAGAGTGACAGTTGAGGTAGGAATCTGAAGTTTAGTGGATAAAAGAAAGTGCCTCATACTTGTCATATGTTGAGTGGCCCCAGAGTAATGAATCCAAGTAGAGTTTTATGCCAACATGGAGGTCCCAACATTACTTTGGATAGAGGTCAGATGCCCCAAAGATCCTACAACACATTGCATGTTCATGGAATCCTTAGATCCCATGGATTATGGAGAACCCTATTGAGAGGCTTGTAGAGATTTTTCATCCTCAGTAGAAGAGATGGTGACAGACTGATTATCTGATGCTTGGGTAACATGGTCTGTCCTAGTGTTACAACTGAACCCATTGAGATGACGGTGCTTTTGTTAGAATGTTTTTTTATAGATGACTTGACTTGTTGCAAAAAGTACATTGTGGCCCAGGGGGATGTCCCCCATAACCACGTCCTTATCCATAGGAAATGACAACCATCACAAGTTGCAAATCTGGTGGAGTTAAGTGGCAAACATTAGACTACTCAAAATAAGAGAAGACATCTATCTGAGTGAGTAAAGTGCCGCCATCCAAGATAATGTTGCTGACTAGAGCATAGGTTGGATGAAGGCCATTGATATACTTGGTTGTGACAAGATTGACCTTCTCTTTTGTTTGATCCTCAAAAAGATGGGATGAAAATAGTTAACATGTTGAGACAAGCTAACAATAGAATCAAAGTGTTCACCAAGGGTCCTATCACTATGATTTTGACCAAACAATTTTATCTCAAATTTTATAAAGCCTCAAAGCATTAATTCCCTACATGTAGTGGTGATGGACAGAGTCCCGTTGTTCCTTGAAATTTTTGTGAAATATGTACTTGGAGGAAATAGAGGGTTCTATGTTGTTCCATAGTCATCTTTTGGCTTGGATATATCCCCATTTCCATTCAGGCATATTCTCAACATATTTTTCAATGAATTTCAACTTGTCTCTTGATTCCAAGATGATTTTTTGTAGAAATCATCCATAGTAGGTCATTATCTCTATTAAATTAGACTACGGAGATAGGAGAACTATCATTATAGACTAGGATCTGAGGTGAATCTTTGCCATAAGTAATTTTTTCAGACAAGGTGAAAAATTCACACCAGTAGGATGCTAGTGGACAAAAGTATCAAAATAGCACATTGGTTAACAAAGGTGGAGAAGGATATCACTTTAGCACACCAGTCACAACACATTGGATATGTGCAATCAATGATAAGATGGACCATGAAATGACAAATCCAATAAGAAGTACAGATTGAAGGATTATCACATGATGAGCTATGATATGAATGAGATAATAGATCCTTAACAATTAATTTCATTCACCGATGTAGATAAAAAAAATATATAGGGAGGAAATGTACAAAAAAGGAAAGCCTAATATTATTACAACCTTATTTTTAGAAATAGATCCCTAAGTGCCGAGATCAACATGCCATCAATCATATCTGGTGGGTGACAGGGAAGGGGAGGAGTACCACTCAGATTTTCATAGAAGTTTCTATGCCAGAAAAGACCCAATCAAGGAGCCATGGGTACAAATCAAAAGGGGACAGTGACCCCAATCTCCCCTACTGAAGATCAGGAAAAGCTAGATAGGGATCCCTCTTCATGAGACAATAGGATGGAGGTTGTCATCTTGGGCAACCACCCCCGCTGCTAGTCACACACCCAATAGTTGACAGTGGTGGCTAGCCACACGTGCCCCTGCGATCGACCGTTCATGGCTAGAAGGTGGGAGGGTGGATGGTGCACGGGGGTGGGTGGGCACACAGGCAGGGTGGGGGAGAGAAGAAGAAGAAAGAAGACAAGGAAGAAAGAGAGGCTCCTTTTTGGAAATCAAACGATTGCTCTTGATACCATGTGTAAAGAAATTCTAACTATGAAATTATGATCACAAAGAAGAATCATATATATATACTTGTCTCAAGATATCATATACTGAAGACACAATATAATATAAATTAAACTAATACTAATGAGCCCAAAGAGAGTAAGACTAATTAGATAATACAAGGAAAAATAAATAACAAAAAATACCACCAATAGTTGTGATGTAGTAGGAAAAGAAAAGAAGGGGGGATTCAAAGAAGTGTTTTCACACCCTTCTAAATCTTATATATAATGAAATTCTGTTGGAATAACTACCCCATGGAGATTATTGATAACGGGTCTAACAAGGAAAGAATGGTTGGATGGAATGGTGCCACCGATGATCAAATTTCTATTGAAAACGAGTACGTAAGGTTCTATGTTGTAGAGAGATATTTGGATAGTTGTATATAGATGTGTGGAAGGCCAATATCCTTGCCACAACTTGGTGAGAGCAAGGTGTGTGAGGTTTTGGCCACTTTCTATAAGAGTCCCAATAGGATCGTTAGGGGTCGACCGGTTATGAGGAGGATAATGAGGCATAGGAAATTTAAAATAAAAGAAATCATGAAGAAAATAGGATGTCAGATGCGCATTGAAAATCCATGTGGGCATAGTGTCCATTCAATGTCAATGATAGATAATAGATCACAAAACATATGGTTGAGATGTGGCTACACATGATCCTAAGGCCACAAGGAGACATGTTCAAATAAGAAATAGGAAGCTCCAATCCATCTTTACATGACCCGAGGTTTCCAAGAAGAAGCCATGTAGAATTTCACACAAATTGTAGTGCAATACGAGCTAAGGTATGATGTACTAAAGAGAAATATAATATATCATAGACAGGTTTATATTATTTTTTAATATGTCTTTTCTGGATTTAAAATTAATGAAAAAACCTAGCAGATTGCAATAGGTTACACACTATCTACAGTATTTTATAGAACTAGAGGACGCTGTTTGGGATATACTAGGAGATGAACTACAATTGTAAGTCTTCTATTGGTGTCATGTGGTAGTCTTTTAGTTTATTTACTTCGAATGCGAACGTTGCTGGGGTTGCTCCTTACGGTACCTTTAACCATTATTATTTTAGTATTAATTGTTGCTTGATCACAAATTGAGACCATTATTATTTTAGTATTAATTGTTGCTTGATCACAAATTGAGATTATCTACTAGAAAGCTTATTTATGTAGTTAATAGAGTAATTTTAAGTGCCATATGTATGAACGATGTTTACAATTCAAAATTAGGGTTAAGTAGATCTTAGAGATAAAAGTTCATGTGCTAACGCAATTGCTATCATATACTTGACATTGCAAGATGTTCATCTATTATAAAAATTACTGTAATTTGAATGTCTAGTTAGATCCATGTGCTAGAAAACAATACATATGAAACCATGGTTGTTGGATTCTTGTGTTTTTTTATGTAAGATAGAAGTTGTGATAATGGGTGAAGTGCGAGTGCAAAGTCAAGATTATGTTCCAGAAAGATTATTTCATTACTATTACATGCAGTGTAAGATTTAAGATATCAAATAAAATGATTTTAGAAGTAATAATTGAGCTACCCATGTAAGAAAATAATCCCTTTTAGAAGAATATATAAGTACGAGCTTCATTGTTAAGTTTGCTCGACATACAATAGTACTACGGAACTTTTACCAAGCTTCATATGTAATGGTTACAAAGCATATAGTAAAGTATGTGTGGTTTCTATGGTCAATCATCACCTATTAAATCTTGAAATGCGGGGGGCTGTCACCAGACTACAAGTGCCGCGTAACTAACACAAATCTAAAACAGATAAATACTTTATTCAAATAACATACTACATGTATAGAAGCACACCATCCAACGAATGGTTGACGGGTATCGTTTATCAGGCATAAAGTGAATTGGTCCGAGTGGGCTGAAGCCACAAGCAAGGTTGTAGCTGGTATCTTCTATGAGATGCTTGATAAGACTCGAAGAAATGATTGAGCACCACCAAAAGTGTAATGGATTGTTGCGTGAGGCAACGAACAGTCGTGCGACGAGGGAGGAGGGTTGGCCGGAGCCTAGTAGGTGGAGGAGCCTTGCTGAAACGGATAGGTAGCGGCAGTCGTCGTCATGATTCCATCGGCAGAATCTCTGGCCGATTGTCACGGGAAGAAAGGGCAAACGACCAGGATTTACGTCGACGGTGGAACAGATGGACTTGAGGTCAAACGCTGAAGTGTGAAAGGAGACAATGGGAGTACGGGGAAGTCTAGAAATTGGAAAAGGAAAAGGCAAAGGACATCGAATATATGTAGTGTAGGGGCTTGGGTATCCTTTTCTTGTGAGATCCCTATTGCCTCACTGGATGATGGAGATGGTAGGAGAATAGGTATGCCGGCGGAAGTTGGATAGAGGACAGGAACAGTTGGGAATTGTTGGGAAATCGCCTTCTGGGTCTTTATGCGACGATGGATGGAGATGGAACGGTTGCCAACTAATATGCGACTCTGGACTTGTTGATCCTTTAAGTAAATGATTTTGCTTAACAGGAAGAACTACGATAATAAGAGATGCTTTTACTTTTACTAACGATTACGGATGTGTGTGTTACACAAAAAAACCAAAGGACAGGGTTACTTTTTCTTTCTTTTTGAGAAGGCAAATATATGCCCATGTTTACATTTGATACCAGATTTCAACCTTGAGGGTAGTATTACCTTCTGTTTTTTGTAGGCTTGACAACTACCTTTTTCCTTGGCTTGTATTCTCTTATTCTCTTTTGGGTTTACATCTCTTTTTCAGTCAATTCGGCTTTGATAGCACACCTTAAAAATCTAACCGCGAGGAAAGGTCACAGTCTGTTCCGGTATGAAGGAGTTTCTGGAGATTCGTACAATTAAGACATTCTTATCCATATGTATTATTCTTACAAAAGAATAATGGGTATACTTCATCCAAATTTAAGGGACTACTTGGATTCAACTTACATTTGAAATTGCATTTGCCAACCAACTAGACTAGCCAATTTGGTCCATAAGTCTCAAATTACCTCAAAGAGATAATCCTATATCTCTCTGCATTCACTATCTATGAGGTGATTTAAGGTGTGCAACTCATTTCTTTTGTATCGAAGAAATTCAAAGTATGCTACCTAGACCTGTAAATAGATTGAATACGGAGCAAATTTTTCTATATCCGATATTCGAATCTGAAAAAAAATTAATCTAATTGCTAATCAAATATTTGACAGATATTATATGATAATATCTAAATCTGATCCGTACAGAAAATATTTAAATGTGAATAAATATCTGATCTAAATATAAAAATATAAATTTAATGCTAATCAATATATTACATATAAAAATATTGACACTAGATTAAATATGTATCATAAAGTATCTATATTTTCATATTTATATATTTAGATAATATAAATTTATATAATATAAGTACATATTTGTCCAATTTTAATTTTTTTCGGGAGCGGATACAGAAATAGATAACTAATCAAAAATCTTTGAGTCCGAAATTCAATATCTGAAATCTGATCTGAATTTTGTTGATGTCAGATACTTCTCAAAATTTTGGACTCGATTCTGGATCGAACATGTGGATTCCAGTTATCCATTTACATGTCTAAAACTATTAGATGTTTGATATATCATAATTTAAGAAATATTCTCATCCAAAATTGTGTGGTAGTGTAGCATTGGAATTTCATCTCATATTACTATACGCAAATAGGGTAAGCCAAATGATAAAAATGTATTATTAATAAAGAAGTATTAGGTTTAAGGAAGATTATTTTACATACTTAAAATGTCTATCCATCATTATCAATATTATCTGCACACAAAAAACTCTATATTATGCTTCTCTAAGACATTCTCATCCTCTTACTCTATTTCAAGTTATATGTGATATGAGGTAATCAATATGTGTTTATTTGTCTAAGAGAATGATATGAAATATTCAACAAGATGCTTGATATGATCATGATTTGAGTTTATTGTCTTCAAAAATTTGGGGAATGTATACAAATAGGAGTTTTTGTTCATGTTATTATCTAGTGATACAAACATAATAAGGAAAGGCGTGCCCACCTTATTCTTCTCTAAACATTACTATACTATTATCTGGTTTCAAGGAAAGTAAAATAATTTTGGCATAAAAAATATGTAATGCACCAAGGACAGTATATTGGATTTAAATATAAAAAGATATTCTCCATATTGAAGAGAATGATTTAATGTGCAAACCTATATCATGTACCAAAAATGTCCTTAGCCTACTATAGAAACAATGATAATACACATGAAAAACTTAATCTCGTATATGGAAATTTGATGTACACCTAGTGCTTAACTATCAAATTTATGCTCCCCTCTTGTCATTTGACATCTTATGTGGTTGAAATCTAGGAATATATTTTTACTGATGTGCCTCAAGACTCCCACTACACTTGTGGGATCATCAATCTTGTTGGTATCCACAACAAATTGTACTCCCAAGTCATTTACATCTAACCAACTACTTAACTCTTCATCCTCCTTGATCTAAAATATTATTGTGTCTCATACAACTTTGATGGAGATAAATGATTTGGACACCCCATTTAAGACACTCCGTTTGTGCTAAATTTAGCAATCTAAAGAGTCACAAGATAGAGATAGATGGGGAAAATGAGCTAAAGAAGGGAGAATAGAAAAATCCTACTTATGGGCTCTAATTTTTATTTCCAGTTATCATCAAATCATATTTTCTCTATTAGGACATACAATTTATGAGAATGAATCATTGTTTATTTTCTTTTGACCTTAAGATAACCACATTTATCATCGGGAGTGAGAATCCACAATTATTAACAAGGTGCACCTCTTTTTAAGGTAGCATATCAATAGGGTTTAGTAAAATGTACTTGACCTAGAGTAGACAAGGATGGGTGATGATGTGAGAAGTATTATCATGTTATATATGATGATGAATTATGCATCATATATTTATGTTAGTCTATGAGGCCAATTATAAAAGATCTACAAGAACCTTGGGCTACATGCCCAAGAATAAGCAATGGTATTCGATTTAGGTTCCCTCTAGTAAGTGTGGGGCCACATGGGCATGAGACACCCCAATCTTGACCCTTGCATTTTAGGAATGAATAAAGGGCTACCAAATGATGTGATATTGAGCCATCCTTTATTTCATAGTGGAAGCACATTTGTCATTCAGTGTCTGTACTGAAATAAAGAAGAGTACTTGAGCTTTGAAGGGGATGTCAAGAGTCTACATGAAGGATATTCTAACATCCCATGATCTAAAGGATCAAATAAAATAATCTAAAAATAAATTATTATACTACCCATATCAACACGTGCATATCATTTTAGTTAGACCATTAATCCAGAATTAAACATGCTTAGCCCAGAGTAGTAAAAGATGAAATTATCTAGCTCTGTGAGTGAGTAAGGACAAAGTACACAACTAAGACCAATGTTGGTCTCGGGGTTATCATTCTCAAACTCTACAACAACCTTAGACGGGAGGTGCAGTTGTTACAATTTTTCTTTCCTGATATAGGATAGACTACTCCCATTTTCCAAACATTTGGTTGCTATCAAGAATTCTAAGAGTCCTAAGACAACACCAAGGATGCTTGATGTAAGCATCCATCCATATTACAAATAATACAAAAGGAGTAATAGAGAAAAATATGCAAATAGAGTTGGTCAATGAAGTTTACTATAGTAAGCGACATTGAAGGACATGGATTTTTTTCTGAACGTTCCAAAACCACTTATATGACGGAAACTGATGGAAATATCAATAATAAATAAAAAAATTTAATTGAATTCATTGAGGAATAAGTATTTAAAATAGTAGATAAAACTAAATAATACAATTTAATTTTGGAAAGTAAGGTTGTTTCACATTCAAGTGTATGATGTGTGTACATATAGTCATAAAACATGGTCCCATTTTCCTATTATTCCACTAAGGTATATGTATGTATGGTTTGTAAATTCCACTTATATAATTATATTCTATCTATTATAAATTAAAAATATATATCTAGAATATACTTGTGGGTACATGCACATGTATGATATGCTAGTATACAGATAGTGGAAGTGGTCTTGAAATGGTTCCCATAGTTGACTCCCTATTAGAAATAGACTTATTAGGATAAATGGGTAAAATTTCCTCTCTTTTTATCTCTACAGTAGCTTGTGTATATTAACAACATTATATGTGTATTTTTAATATAAATTGATGAAGGAGCTTGTTTGGTAAGAAATTCTATAAATTTCAGTGGAAGATTTTCATCTTGTTTCTATGATTGACTTAATCACCATTTCTTTCCAATTTATGAACATGATATTCTTGTATCTAGACATTAGAATTCACATGCATCTTCATGGACATGATAATATCTTGTTACATGATTTTTTAAATCGATAGTAGTTAGGATATTTTGTAATTGAAACAAAATGAACCAAAATGAAGTGCTACAAAATATTAAAGAAAAAGATGGTATTGATTTCATATCCGAGTCCTAGACTTTTATTCTTTTTAGTACATAAGTATGTTTTGTTCCTAAGAGATGAATATTCTTCATTCCCTTAAATTTGACAAAAAAATGGTTCTTGACATTAACTCTAACATCATGATATGTACCCATCTCATTTCTTATCTTAATGCAGTTCATGAAATTTGTCGTTATTCAATTTTTTGTTAAACTTTCAGTTACAAATTATTCATATACATAATGTAGGAGTGCCCATATGTATAAAGTAAAATATGTTAAGAAGATTAATTACATATAGATATAAGGAAGAATCATAATATGGAATGAGATAATATGAGAGGATGGTTTGGATGGCCAACAAAATAATATTATGAAGGAGAGATAGGCACTTTTCTTTACTTTGACATTGTTTTCCACATATGGCATAATTTAAGATTATTCTATATTTATTTTGAACTCTTTAAAATATAGAATGATATAAAGTATGTTAAAATATCAGGAAGTATTTGTAGTTAACTGAAAATTTAGAACTTCCCAACTATACAAAAATACACCTTATAGGTTGCATTGATTTTTTGAATGAATTGACACAAGGGGGGCCAACGACGGTGAGAAGAGCACGCTTGGTTGAGTTATTGTGACACCTTTTGAATAATCAAAGTACATTGGGTCATCCATTTCAACCGTTCAGTGTGGTTGATGCGTGTTTGGGATAGGCCAAAGTGTGGATCAACCTAGGTTAATGAGAGATGGGCTGAAAGGGAAGAGGTGGCAACCTCAAATTGGTTTTTTGGATGATGTAGGACATGTGGTTGTGGATTCATGTTAATAGAGAGCGACGCGATTGGATTTAGAGAACCTCCACTATGTTTTTGTGTCAAAGAAGACGTTTTAGTTTGTAAGAGATTCATGCATGGTATTTAATTACTAAGTGGAAAGGTGAATGTTGTGGTTGATGCTTGGACTTGAACTTCTTCTTTGTCATTGTTTGTAGTTCTCAGATGAATGTCCAAATGTTGTTTTCTTTGTTGGCTGGTTTAAGGTTGAACTTTGCATAATACATTAGAGATGCTCATTGGATATATACAATTATGTATAGTATACAACATAGAAAATAGTTTATGTTAGGCATGAAGGTTTCATCAAGTCATAGTTCATCTAGGTTTACTTCATGGAAGGTTGTGTGTTCAAAGGAAGGAGTTTGACAGATGTGGTACTTGATGTTGGCAGATTTCTCGGTGTATGTTATGAATCTTGGAAGTACCAAGATGTATAAGAATATGAAAGATATGTATTTGTTGCCATGAATGAAAAGAGATGCAATTCTCCACAGAAGTGACATGCTTGTCGGTAGGTTAAGGAAGATGTTATGAAACTAATAGGGTCATTAGAGTTGTTTCCTACCCTTGAGTGTAAATTGATCATATGAATATGTTTTTTTGGTTGATTTTCCCATGACATGCAAGGGATATGATTCCATATAGGTATTTGTTTACTATTTAACTAAGTCAACACACTTTATACTAGTCAATTTTACATTCTCAATTGAGAAGTTATCTCAAGTCTATGCGGGTGAAATAGTCTATATACATGGTTGACATGTATTTTTATACTCTCTGAATTAAATCTAAGAACATTACAAAGAGATAAAATGTTGGTCTTATAAAACCTTGTAAGGCTCTTACTATAAGAATATAGACTGCAAACACATGATATTTATTAATGAAACAATCAGTAGTGGTTGAACCACAAGGTGAGAGTAAATTTAGGTGGAATCTCAAGTACTTTGTGTATTCTATTTTTTCATGATGTCCTATCCCTAACTATTGCATTTCGTGGAGTTCAAAAAAATTTATTATTTTAAAACTAAAAAATTATTAAAAAATATCTAATAAAATATTGATTAGTTACAGTAAGGGGTTTCTCAAGCCCCAAGAAGAAAAATTAAAAAAGGGTTCAAGTAGTGAGTACATGACTTACTGTACCCAAACCATCCTAACTAAGTTGTTTAATTCTTTTGATAATACAATTCGTAATGAGAAAGCAACTTCTTACAAAGAAATCATTTTCACTTTCAATAATATCTAACTAAAACAAAATTAGATGCAACATGTAATAGATAGATAGTTAGTTATCTCAAATAATAACTACTTAAACACAATTAGATGACACATACTAAATATATCATGCACAATGTATTAACCAAACAATTGAAAGTCTACATATGAAACTACAAGTGTTCACATGAGATGGATAGAGAAAGGTTCATCCATTACTCAATTAGCACCTATTTCACTTATTCATTTTAAGGGATAGTTGTTGAAGAATTGTATACCTAGTAAGAGAATCACTGGTGCACTAAGAGGAAAATCTAGCTATTCATTAAAAGGGGATAGCTATGAAAGAAGCTTATGCCTAGTTAGAGAGCCACTAGTGCACTAAGTGGAAAGTCTAGATATCCATATATTAACCAAGTAATCAATACAAAGTAGTAATGAAACATAGCACGGTAGAGAGGGGGGAAACAATAATTGTGGTTATGATATCATGCTCCCTCCTTGACTATACATTGTCTTGGACATTTCCCCTTGATTATTTTATGCTTTAGGTTGTAGTGTCTCTTCTATGGGCGTTTATGTGGATGGTAGGTAGAAGGTAATGGCAACGGAAGTAGTGGAGGTGTTGGCATTACAATGAGCAAGTGAGCAAACCCACTATAAATGGTTGTAGGATGGGGAAAATGATATGGAATGTGTGTGTGCCTCAAGATCAACTGATCCAAGGGTTGGTGGTAAGCAAATGGTCTTAGTGAACCACAAAAACACTCACTGAAGATGCATATTAAATTATTGGTAGATAAAAATCTAATCCCAAGTTTTATTATATTTTTCTAGCATTTCATTATCCATTTGGATTTTACATTTTATGTGTTTATAACTAGCTTTGTCGTTTGTAGCCCATGATACATTATAATGTAATTATAATTATGCAAAATAAATAACAAATTTTTTACCAATTTCAAAGTAATTATTGGTTCTTGAGGTTAACTCGTTGCTTTTCTAACTACTTAAAGTGTTGGTTATCTATGAGTTTCATTTATCATTGTGCAAGTGGACATGCAATGTTTCCTTCAATGGAACAAGAATATAGTACATTTCAATTGTTAGCCTATGAGGAATTCCACATCAAATGTTACATTTACCTAGGATACGTGTAGCATCCAAAGTGTTGATCCAATATGATCTTCCACTCACCTCATGGTATTAGTTTCAACGGCTGTGAAGAACTTTGAAGTGGAGATAGCTTCTTGTATTGTTATTCCTGTTATTGTAGATTTGGTTTACAAAAGGAATGTATCTTACAAAGAAAAATACATATTGTCAATAAAAATCTAACTTTAAAAATAAACAAAGAACTTCTAGTATAATACCAAAATATAAATAATTTGATGATGTGTTTTGTATAATTACATGGTTGAAGAAATAAATTCGTGTATTATGAACACTCTGAAATGATAAACAAATCAAAATTGATAAAATGAGGTGGTGCATTTCATATATGCAAGCTATGTATATAAGTCATTATCAATCAATATTTATTGGTGTGTAGACATTAATTGAATTTCATAATATATGCCATACATTTAAATTTAAATCTATTTTTTAATTATTGAATGATTAGGAAAAGTTTACGAATGTGATGGAATAGTAAACACTACATCTAAAATTCATGATGCTACATTTGTAATGTAGTGGAAGTACTACAAATATTATTTTTCACATGCATTGAATGGATGTTTTTACTTGTAACAATAAAATTGAAAAATTTCTTGTATCTTGTCAAACCGTCATATAATGAAAGATGGATGTTGGGCTGGCATATATGGTTGGAACCAACGCAGTAGTAGACACCTTTTACTCCTGCTTATTTTAGCTTTAATTTTCCTTATAGTTGATGTGTTTGAATATGTCTGAAAAAGGAGGATTGTATCCCCCAGTGTAACACCCCTAACCTGGGTTTTGAGGTAACCCTGAATGTTTTGTCTAAGTAATATGATTAGAACCTTGTCTCAATCTTTTTATAAGTAATTAAGACATATGGAGAACTCAAGTCTCAAGTTTGGTCCTGTTTGAATGATGTTCGAGCAATGTTTGCTTTATTTTGGACTGAAGTGCAATTTACCTAAGATGAAGGGTTATCTTGCAATTTATCACATGATGGGGGTTACCTTAGTAATTTATCATCATAGGGATAGTATTATTTTAAGGGGCGCCTTGGGAAAAGCTTAAATTCCAAAGTTGAGCTTGTATGGTTATTGCATGTGCCTTATGTACCAGTTTTGGTGTAACTTGCAATTTGCCCTATATATGGAGTCAATGTGCACATTACCACCTATAGAGTGTTCCTACTCTCTCTTGATACCATATATAACAGAGAGAAAGTATGTGGGCGCCTTTTTTGAGTCTTGGTTGAGTGATGACACTCTTGGTGATGTTAGAATCATAGAATATTGAGTACCTTGAACCCTTGATGAAGTTGTATCGAGTTGTGAAGGTCATATGGGGGTTCCTATCAGTTTAGAAGCCATGAAAGGAGACCCTATAGGTTTGGCAACTCTTTTAAAGCATCCATATTGGGCTAAAACTCAAGAAGGTGAAGCCTATCAGCTTAGGACTTCCTTGGAAAAGTTGTATCAGTTTGTATACTTAGTGATGTCGAGTTGTGGTATCTTGTCAAGGAAGCTATCCAATGGCCGATATCTCAGCCTTGTGTTATCCACAAGATCTTTTCATTGAGATACACATGTTGCAAAATATTTCCATGCATGGAAACATGTGTCACCCATGTACATACGGTGATGACACCTTGCATGCACTCTCTTTCATGAGCCTCAACTATATATACTTCTCTTTTCACCTCCTAGTGAACCTTTTGATCCCTTTACCTTCTCTTTCTTGGAGAACTATCCTAGTATCTCAAGGAGGAAGAGGAAGGCCGAGCTACTTGTCCAAGGTAAAGCCATGGTTATCTCCTAACTTGGAAAGACTATGCTTCTCGGGCCACATTTTCTTTCTTACCTTCTTCACCTAGTTCTTTACTATGGTGTCTTCCTTCCATGTAGAGGTGTTGTAGTTTAAGTCTTAGACTTTTATAAGTCATCTTCAACCTTGGGAACGTGAATCTTGGAATCTTGGAGCTTTAGTGGTGATCTTGAGGTAGGTTATATAACTTGAACTCGACTTTAACATTATGCACCTTTAATCATGTAATCCTTGGTGATTCCTTCTTTACTTCGACTTTTCTTGTTTGGATGATGGTTCTATGAGCTCTACGGGATATGTGGGGCTGTTGTGCATGAACTAGAGTAGTTATGGACGAAATTCTAGAGCTTGAAGATGATGAAGCTGATATGTACAAACCAATATCGGTTTGTGGAAAACCCCTAGCCCGATACATAGAGATATGAGTGTAAAACCAATACACATGTGTCCCAAACCCCTCTTATCAGTTTTTAAATGAGTAGGACTTTTGTCCTTACAATTGTCTAACCTATCACTTAAGGTTAAGAATAGGCTAGGTTGATATCTTGAAGGTAGCTAAAGTCAATACATACTTGCACTTCAATATTGATGCTCATGATGAATTGTGATTCCCTAAAATGATATGTTAATAAAGTGATATGCTAGAATGTATAAACCAATATGCCTCAATAGCATTAACTCACCACAACCAAGAGAGATCTAGTGAAGAAAGAGCATGTAATCATGTTTCCTTGCATTGATAGTGTGGCCGATACCCTAGTTGGATCAGAGGTTGATACACTAATTGATAGTGTGACTGATACCCTAGTTGGATGAGAGGCCGATACACTAATTGATAGTGTCGTAAATACCCTAGTTAGATGAGAGGCCGATACACTAATTGATATTGTGGAGGGAGGTCGATACACTAATTGATAGTGTGGTTGATACCTTAGTTGGATGAGAGGCTGATACACCAGTTGATGGTGAGACCAATACTCAAGTTGGTTGAGTGGACGATACCCTAGCTAGTTGAGTGGCTGATACTTAATGAAGTGGTATAACTGATACACAAAGTGATAGGGTGACTGATACCCTAGAATACACCATAACCGATATACCTTCTCAAGTGCATTACAATCGATACTTTGATGTGTCTTGGCCGATACAAGTGAAGATGCTTAGGTCAACACAATCCCTTGTGCCTAGGTCGACACTGGATGTAACAAGTAGGTCGATACACCTAGGTCGATATACCTTGATGATCATAAAATGATACACTTTGATGAATGTAGATTTGTACACTTGGATATAACTAATTGATACATTATGATGTAATGAGATGAATGCAATTCATTAAGTATGGAAATAATAAACCCTAAAGTGAGATAAACTAATGTGATAAGTATGTGGAGATCAACACTCTAATAAAGATGAGAGAGAAACTTGTATATTTCATATGGGAAAGGTAATATCTCATGTTAATAATCAATTGATGATGATTAATGAAAGTATTGAGTATGCTTGAATACTTATGGAAATATTATAACTATTATGATGAGAATTAAGGTGTGATTGATGATCATGAACTTGGAAACCCTAATTGACAATAAGAGGAAATCCATACCCTAATTAAGGAAAGGATGGAAGTTGAATGATTCTCCATGTGACATTCTGTTGTCGTTAAACCCTATCATGAAAATAATGAGTATAGCTAGAGATGAGCTATAATGTAGTAACATGAAATAGATTACATAAGGATTTGTGAGCCATATGGAATGTTTGCACCATAACATGATATGTATAGGTCTAATGACCTAATGATACTTGTTGCCTGGTAAAAGGTAATGGTGTTCCATAATGAACTAAGGGTTTGATACCCAAATCAAGTGTAATCAGTAGGAGGCCTAATTCGAATTAGAGACCTCATGATATCCTACTTGTCTTAACTAAAGATGTCTGAATGTATTTTAATATACCCTCTTTCTATACATAATGATTAAATGTTGTTATGGCAAGTTAATACGATTGATGTGGCATGAGTAATGCTCATATGCATAATAAGGCATAATGAGGTAACAATGAGTTACCATGTGTGATGTAATGGGTATTAGGACCTAATAAAGGTGCAATGCCTAATGGAGGTGATATCCTCTGGAACTGATACAAGGAAGTGATATTCCATGATATGTAATAATGATAGCCTTGTCAGGCACATGTGTTATGATAATATAAAGAAAGGAATAAATGGTCTTATGACCTGATGATGGTCTACTGTCATATGTGAAAAGATAGTTCTCTTATAACGAGATGAGGGGTTGTTACCCCAAGGTATGTGGTCCTTGTGGTGGACATGTGATGAATGATAAGCATCAAATGATTATGTAAAAAGATCACACTCAGTAGGTTCCTATATGTTCTGGTAATAAGTTAAGTTCTTTCTATTGTAGAATTTGTTTATGGATTGTACATTGTAACTTGATTGATGCTAAAAGGCATTTCAATTGGTCTAATTAATCAAGTAAACTAAGAATGTAATTGCCTTGGCCATAGAACCATTCGGTGTCAGAACTTGCTAAATGGTGAAATGAGTTTAACTTAGAGCACATATTGTTGAATATGTGGGGTACAATTTGTATCCTAAATTCAGGAAAGAGTACGGTCAAGGTCATAGCTCCAACACCAAGGAAGAGTATGGATGTAGGCCGTAACTCAATGTATACAAGCAAGAATGATGGAAGAAGGTCATATCCTGAACAGAGAACATGCTATGCGTTGTATCTCTATAGAGAAGAGCCTCTATACGCGAAACCAGCTAAAATGCAGATTGACTCATATGTCACTGCCACTCTTGTACTGACCAAGGAAGATGAGGTCATGGATTCCAGCTCTTCCATAGACCTTTATGGCACTGATGAGACGTAGCAGTGGTCAGTTGGATATGGAAGGTATATTCCCATCTCTACAGGGAATAAGATTGATTGAAAATGTAATCAGTCATATAGTGTATTTGTTTAAAGATCAAATACAAAAACATTGGTTGAAGCCTTGCTTTGCTTTTATATTGTTTAGTTTATAACAATTATACATATTCTTCATATTCCTTCTAAAGTAATTACTTGATTCAAGCATGGTTACATGGATTGTTCAGTTAAGATAATTATCTGTTAAGTTCACCTTCCGTTTAAATAATAATATACTTATGATAATAATATTGTTGGTGAAGAGTTATATCTCTCAGTGGGACTTGTTGTCTAACCCCATGGGTTCCACACCTTTTTATGTGGACGTACACCTAAAGGTACTGATCCTGTATCTGGGAATGAGTAGCAGTAGCAGGAACAACAGGAATAGCTCAGATTGAGTGTGATGCTATGTGTCTATTAGAATAGAGTCCTATGTGTTGTCCTTGTACTCTCAGGTCCTTGGAGATAGTATTTTTATCTGGTTTTGTGATCAAACTGAGATTTTTGCAAGGAATGACTCAATGTGTAGAGTTTCTTTTGTGTATGTTTTGGGTAAATCAATTGTTGTCTCATATCCTAGTTATATGAAGGATTGATGTATGTATAAAACAAGCAATGGTGTACTTTTATATATGGCCTTGGCCCTTTTTGTGAAAATTCCTGGCAATGGATCTTTGTGCAAGAAAATAGTTTTAATTTTTAGTATTTTTTTTAATTCATTGTTAATGGTTGTTTCCGTGTGGTTTTGAGTGATGATGTTATCATTTGGATAGCATGTTGTCACACCCGGTATATAGAGAAACACCAATTTGCATCGTAAATTGATTTGGTCTTTAAAATTAATTTTTTCCTTGTGCTTTTTACACTTCCAGGGGCAAAATGTTAGTTTGCATAGTAAATATTCTGGGTCATTTTCGTCGAATCATTCCTTCTGATTTTACACTTGTAACTGTAATGTTCAGATGAAAGATGAAAATGATAATTGTTTTTTTTAAACAATAAGTATTTGAGATATGTAAAAACAAGTACTAGTACATCATTCCATTTTTTCCTTCTGGGAGAAAAGCATATATATATGTCACTTGCTCGGTAGCTTACCTAATTTGGGCTTTGAGCAATAGCCTACAATAATGTCTACTTCACTTCTCCTTCTTTTTGTTTTTTGGATTTTTCTTTTCCTCTCTATGCCTAATATTCCGTTGAATTTAGTAACAAAATTCATGGTTACTCTATATGCAAAACCAGTTATTGGGGTTTTGATGACTTAGACCCACACATGTTTAGTCTCTACATATTTTTATTTTATGTAGAGATATTCTTTTTATTATTGTGAACAATATATAAGGTGGCATATAAACCTAGCAATGTATATCTCTAGAAAAAACTATTATTTTTTATGATTTCATGATATAAATAGGTTTAATGTATGGTGCACCTAGCAACAAAATCTATGACCTAAATTATCACCAATTGTGCAAAAAATATGAAAATGATTGCACATGATGTTACAAGGTTGATCTACATGTTTTAAATGACATTATCTAAATCATTTTTTGTAGGTTTGAAATGACATTATTTAAATCATTTTGTTTCCAAATTTTTTGAAAGGGATAATTATTATAAAACTGGAGCTTATCCTATGAAACATATCGTAATGACACTTTTTTTGAAAAGATCAAATATATATGGCAAAAGATGTTGATATACTCACAATAGAAGATTGCATGCATCCTAGTCAAATAACTATAATGAAACTAGAACCACAATCACAAATGTCCAATCAATGATTTATATCTTCATATAAAACTTCATTAAGATATTTACCCTATTAGCTAGAAGAAATAATCTTGAAAAGTAATGACAACTAGAATTGAGTCCACAGGGTCCAAACTGACCAAAAATGGAGGAAGATGCAACACGGTCACAAATAGAGAAAAAATGTAAAGAAAATTGGATTTCGACAAGATCAATGATGTTAAGGAAGAACACATGTATTAAAGCCCAAAAACTACAAAGCCACCACCATTTACGTCAACACTAAATTGACTTTTCGAGTGAAGTAGTGAAGAACGTCATCCTTAGACTTGACGAAGAATCTTGGTCTTGTCACCTAACTATCTACTCAAGATCAAAACTCCTATTGATCAATCCAAGCAACTAATAAGAAATGTTGATAAATTAAAGAAAAATCTCACAAATCACTATTTGACACTTTTGCAAAAACTATAACTACTCATGTAACATGTAAGTATCTCTCTCTCTCTCTCTCTCTCTCTATATATATATATATATATATATATATATATATATATATGTTGTTCATTCGTTACCCGCACGGGTAGCCAGATTTTTGCTACCCGCTGGAGTAATTCAGGGTTAAACGAGTAACTATATGGTACACTAGAGTAACTCTTATGAATCAAAAGAGTAACCACATTGATATATATAGTAACTCTGAGAGCAAAAGAGTAACTGCGCAGAAAATATACAGTAAGTAAATATATGGACGGGTTTTTTTTTTATTTTGGGGGGTCAAATAATATTATTTTTGGATCAAATTTTTTGGAGAACTAGATAAAATGTTCATCTACAATTGCGAAAAAAAATTTAAATAAAATATCAGGAAGTGTGTGCGGGTAGCTACCCGCGCGAGTATTAAAGATTATATATATATATATGTGTGTGTGTGTGTAGGATTTATATAATGGCCATGCGGGTAGATTAGTTAGGCTACTCGACGATGGAGACATATATGGTGGCATCAATTGTACAAAAAAGAAACTTATGGCTTTCAGATTCTTATTTTACTCCGCCGTCTCCTCTTTTCCTTCTGCAACCCCTGCCAATTCCTCTTCGTGGATTTCACAAATTTTTCCCTATCTCAGAACTACTTGAACCGGAAGTGATGATGCACGCTACTGGTAGAAAATTGGTCCGCAGAAGAAGGCCCAGTAGCAGTCCCAATCACAAGTTGCAACGCTGCCGCTGCAATGGTACCCCGAGATGATGCTCACCGCCCCACCATCGCATATTGTCCTAACATTATATGAAAGTAGGTATGCGATGCCCTCTATCCCCGCCGTGCGCGACACAACTAGTGTTAGATAACTGATTACGATAGTTGTTAGTTACTGTAACAGCTCGTTAGTGTTGTTATCACTTATTTAGTATGGGTTAAGCCCAATGTAGTGCAGCAAGTACATCTGAGAATGTAGTGTTATTTCTAGTGCAAATGACAAAGAAGTTTTATATCATATTGCTCACACCTAGAACTTTTGTAGTCATCATATGTAGGATCACATGGGGCACTAGTGTCCAAAGGAGTCATAGGAAGGAGGTATGCTCACCTCCTTGGTGGGTGGGATTACAACATCACAACGCACGCACGCACGCACGCCACGCCACGCCTCGCCGGGCCGGGCCGGGCTCGGGCTTGTTCCGTCTTCTTTTTGCACTAGGATACAACTATGTAATTAATTACTCGTGTAATTAATTGTTGCTTTCTTATTCGGATTTCTTAATCCTAATTAGAAAGTGTTTCTCTTTTGCGGATTATTCCGCATTGTGTACAAGAGCAACGGAATAGGATTAGGGACTTGTGATCCCTAATCCCGAGTGCGAGAGTCATCGTCCCCGGAGTCGCTTTGCGGAGTTGTCCTCCTGTGTGAAGCGCGGCTCCTCCTTCCTGTCTTCGAGACGCAGCTGTCAGGCGGTGGTACCTGCAGTGGCTGTGCTGCACTGGTAGCAGTGCGACGTGCGCGAGCAAGACGTGCAACAATCCAGGTCGTGCCAGATCAAGACTGGGAGAACGGTGCCTATCCGCGAGGATTGCCGGGCACTGGTTTCTTTAAGTAACATGTTCGTTTCTCAACGAACGATCTGGTTTGCGAATCTAACTCTTGTTTTCTGTTCTCCTACTTTGTTTGTTCTTCGATTCTTATTTTGGATCTACCTGGACTGTTAATTATATTGCACCTGTCGCTGTTGCATGAACCACAATAACACATATTAACAACAACTAGGCCCTCACCTACGCCCATGTTTCTTCGACACAACATCCATCTCTCAACTTTTTTGGAGGCGCATGAGTTGCATGACAATGAGAGAGGGGCGAGGATCAGTGTCTTTATCCTAACGAGGACTTCACTAGGATGTCTAAAGATGATAGCAGGTGGTACATCCTCATCTGACACTGCCTATGTTCTTACGGCCATTTTTTCAAACTAGTGGAACTCGAAGTTTCTGCCCCTTCCAGCACAGACACATCATTTGGGTTATTTTTCTGATGTTCTCCCATCCATCTCACTATCATTGTATCTGGATAATAATATAATTGTATATTTCTGGTTTGAGCTCGTAATTGAGCTGCCCATAAATTTACCTCAGAAGAGGAGAGGTGGTCGGTCGATTAGATAATGATATCTGTGGTGCCGAGTTCCATGGTGGCTTTGAGTGTCATGGGGAGGATAGAGTAGGACGCAAGTTGCACCGCGTATAGGTAGGCTTCTTTGTCAGCGGGTAGGGTCTTGTAGCAAGCTATGGTGTTATTGCAATTGGAAACGAGGAGCTAAGACAGATCTTGGTGCCTTGCCAACTCTTGGCAATCTCAAAACAGAGGACCCTACGTGGGAAGAGAACTAAGAAGAGTCAGAGAGGACTGAGGGCTCCATAATCAGCGATGTCTATACATATTCAAATCCTACTTCAATGATGTTAAAATTGATTTGGTAATGGGGAGGAGCACTTTAACGGAAATGGTAGAATTATCTACAAACAAGTGTTGCCCAGTATCTTGTTTCTCAATTTCCTAAGTATCTGAAATGTCGATCTCCCTATGTTCTGTTATGTATCTACTGTAATGCCTTAGAAAATAGTTTGTCCAATACGTGTTTCATTTTATTACCGAACTAGCTTTAAGACAAAAACAGATAAACTCATATGATACCTCTTACTCGATTTGTCCTTATGTAAATGTTCATCATACGTATCATAAGTTTATCATTTCAGAATTTGTGTCATGGGTCTAATTTCCCAGCTCATTATAATGTCAAGGATATCATTTGTATTTATATTATGTATTAATTTTCAAGTTGTTGGCAAATAATTTGTGCGGTACACATACCAATAATATTATCAGGAAATTCATGTATAAAAAAATCTGAATCATATGTATTTTTTATTACTCTTAGTAGTCGAATTGTTACTTTTAATGACTTCATTTTAGTTTAGGTGTAAACTAGTTACTTTTTATACCAAACAGTTATTACTTGTATACCACATCGTTACTTCATTTTAGTTTAGGTGTAAACTAGTTACTTTTTATACCAAACAATTATTATTTTTATACCACATCGTTACTTTCTGGTGAAATTATATTGTTTGTTTTTGTAATTGTATTCATTTTTATTACACACATTTTAACCTTTTAGATACTTATTTGTTTGTCTAATGTAATCACATCACCTAAAGTTACTTGTGAATGCCCTTTCAAATATCATACATGGCTCAATCAAGCAACTAAGGGCAACAAGGCTCTAAAGACACAAAAGTGAGAACCTTTGTCTATGCCACCTCCGTTTAGATGATTAGACCCAATTTTACTTTGTGTCAAATAGTTACTTTTTGAATCAAATAGTTACTCTATATACTACACAGTTACTTTGTAGTGAACTTATATTGTTCCTTTTTCAATTGTACTCAATTTCATTCAAACATTTTCCCTTTTTTTGGTCATTTATTTGTATGTCTTATTATAATTTTATCACCCCAAGATTATGTTGATAGTATTACATTTACCATTAACAGAACATATAGTATATAGCTCACATTTGTGTCTAAATGGTTACGCTTTATGACCAAATATCACTTTTTTTGTCAAATACTTACTTTTTATGACCAAATATTACTTTCGGTGATAAATATCTACTTTCTATACCATTGTCTATTTACATTCATTCTTCCATAGTTAAATTCAATGCCCAAGGTGAATATGTTACCTTCTTCCTCACTGCCCCCACATTCTCTCTTAGAGTGGTGCTACGCTCACTTTGCTTCACTATTACCTTCTTCCTCACTACCCCATTTGTCCTCTATCATGTTCCACAATCACTCTGCTTCGTCATTTCCTTTTTCTTCACCATGTATACAACCATATTCTTTTTTGTCGACAATGTCGCCGCGATAGCCACAAGTCTGTCAAATAGTTACTTTTAATGAAAAAATGTTATGTTATGTGCAATATATCTGCTTTGCATAACACATATTTTATTCTGTCATTTATTCAACTCATCTCTACAGGTCATACTGGTCTTACTCGGTTTCAACTTCTTGTTTCTGGATCAAATAGTCAAGTTGAGTTATTATGCCTAAATTTGTTGCATATGGACATCAATCATCACCATGGTTATGTCACACTATTCCACCATCATTGTATCCTAACCCCCACCATCCATCTATTACTTTTACAATCATATCATCTCCATCCCAACAACTTCCGCTACCGACTATGAACTGACACTGATACCATATCATTATTATCCAACTCAATATCAAAAAATAAGTTAGTTTTAACTTACAACATGTGTCTTACTTGCCTTGTCTCAATCCATTATCTAATATATGATAAATAATAAAATTAACTTATTGTGACTTGGTGGGGTATGTGAATAGACTATAGAAATATGAAACACATAAAGATCATTTCCTAACTCCCTTCCTAGATTAGGTCCTGGAGAGTCTGTCTCACCAACAATTTCTTGATACTTGGATGACTAGTTGGGTTTTTATTAGATACAAATACATACAAATGATCGGGAAAAGACCACCTTCACCTATACATTTAGGAGTGATACATAAAAAAGAATGTATTTTGGGATACACAATGCCCCTACTACTTTTTAGCATTTCATGTTTACCATCTTCACAAAGTACATTAAGACAATCATGGGGGTCTTCGTCAATGATTCTCTTTAATTTGAGTCATGTCTACATCACCTATATGTATTCCTTGTACACAATAAAGAATAACACATGGTTCTCAATTGATGGCAAATACCACTTGATGGTGAAGGAGGGCACTATTCAATTCTCCTTGTTAGCTTCTTAGTAATAGAGGTCGAGGAATCTATGATCAAAGCAATTTCAAATCTATATCAACCATGAAAGGCAGATCTTTTCTAGGAGACACATGCTTCTTTGTATATTCATATAATACTTTACCAAGATTTCAAAGCCACTCATAAATTTATTATTGGAGGATGTTGAGTCCAAATTTGATGTGAATGTCTCCAAAGTTTCAAATACCTCAAGGAGGCACTTGTGCCTGCACAATGTTATGCAATCTCCAGATTGGTATCTTCCTTTTGAGATCATGTGTGGTTCCATTGACTATGTAGTGGAAGTAGTTGTAGGCCAACACATGGATAAGAATCACAATGTTAATTACTACACTAGTAAGACACTATTAGAAACTCAACATAACTATGCAATTACTTAAAAGGAAATTCTAAATATTGTATATTCCTCCAATGAATTCAAATTGTATTTGGTGGGTCACATGTGATCACCTACATGGACCATGTAGCCATCAAGTATTATAGCCAAGAAAGAAGCAAAGACAAGGCTTGTTTATTAGATCCTTATTCCCTAATATTTTGATCTAGAATTGAACATAAGAAAGGGAGTGCATACGTGGTAAAATGCAAAATGAGGAATAGGAAATGGCCCCCATCAATGATGGGATACTATATGACCAACTAGTGAAGGTCATTATAGTACCTTAGGGTGGGTACGCACCATCGTACACAGACATCATAAAACTTTTTAGTGGGAACACCATGCACCCATATTTTACAGTAGGATCCAGAATGGAACTTCTATTAGTTGTTAAAATTATTACTAGGATGTACCTTGTCTTTTTAGACTATTCTCATATGGCCTCTAGAGACTTTGCATTCTGTAGGAGGATGTACAATCTATATTAAGTCATTCTTACTCAGTCCCCATAGGAAGGCACATGACCACAAACAAAACAATTGTCAAGGTTCTTTAGAGCGGGTTTGACTAGCTTGCAATCTTTATACCTTACATGATTCTGAAAAATTATATGATCAAATGTTGTAGAACATGAAGCATAGTGAAATGACATGATGTGCATGTATTGTGTTGGTAGGAAGTTGAGGGATTTAGTGTTCATGGAGTGGGTTACATGCTACATTCATATATTCTCAAAGTATGTATCCAAGTTAGTTAGGGCACTATCCAAGTCTCCTACAACTCTTAGACAGTGATCAAGATCTTCTAAGATATTATCCATCCTAGCTTTAAAAATCCCATACATAGTGATGTCATATAGTAGTTACCATTTCTTATAGAGAAACTTCAAGGATACTCTCAAGAAATATAGTCTTCATCACAAATATCCACACACTAACATTTATAAAGGAGTGGTTAGGTACAGGTATCAAATCAAAAAATGAAGGCGGCATTAGAGTAGAAAGTAGGAAAAACACCATAAAAAATGCAAAGAAGCTCAATTATACACTTTGGCACACAAGATAGTTTGCAAGACATCAATAAGTAGTGAAGATGGAGCATAAATGATTGTGGGAAATCAAATAATTGAAATTTAAATGAGAAAAGTAAGGAAGCATCACTAGTTCCAAATGTAGGAACCCAAAAAGTTGATATTTATGTCATATGAAAATCCCCAAATTCATGAAGATTGGATGAAGGTGTGAAATGGTGGATACCTAATGGACAAGGATCTCCAAAGAAAGAATATGCATTATTTCATAACTGAAGTTTGTATATATTCCTTAGAAGATTGAAGGTTTTGGTCCTTACATTTTTCACATTTTTTATCTAGATGGGATTGTTTGACATATGGTGCAAGATGAGTAGAAAATTCAAGGATAATGAGAAGAGTATCAAGCGTTAACTCAAAATGTAGGATATGCAAGAGAAGACATCATCATAGCAAGATAAGGATATGTCATCTACCTGAGCCTCATATGAAAAACAATAACATTTTTAGGAGGGTAACCAATGGTTCACCTATAAATACCAGTCTTCATTACACTATTAGTTTGCATTATATTTTTGTATTGATAGACAATAAATAAGATTCTTCAATATTTCGATTCACATAATAGATTGGGATGGGTAGGTACCAAATAGATTGTATAAAATGATTGATGACTTAACATCAAGAATGTCTACATCATTGCAGTGAAGGGTACATATCCTTTTAGACAATTGTTTTGATCTGCTATCTGGTTGGATATCAACTCCACAAAACTAAAATAAGGTATAATAAAGGGTATTTAGTTGCCTAGAACCACTTATGGTCAGTTGGATCATCAGGAGGACATTTTCACTCACAGACTACTCTAGATGGTCATCTATAATTTTCAACAAAGAAACATGGAATCATTAGAATTTGTAGTTGTACATCTAAAACTCAGAGTTGATCATCTAGAACTTTCAGAATATGCACATTCTTTATAGTGGTGCTAGCCACTTGGTTATAACCTTTCAATATTGATGGAGTAGGGTTAGGATCGTCTAGCAGGTTGACTAACCATTTAGGAGATTTTTTTATTATCTAGATAGACAGAATTGTGAAACAGTAAGAGATAGTAAGCTATACTATTCTTCTATACCAATATCTCATATTCCCCCACATGCCATAGACAACAACCCACATGCCCCAATTATTGTAGCCAATCATCCTACAAGCCATTAGTGTCACACTACCACCCTCTTTGTTTGATATCTCCACCCACCACATGTTCTTAATACACTTTCATCTCCACTCCCATCGCTGCATACTCCCTCCCCTCCTCTACCACTACACCAACACCACTGCTCCCTATCACTCTAATGATATAACTCAAACGCCATCCAACTCCACCCAACCCTTATCCACCTCTTCAATTATAAGATTTTATTACAATTTTCCCATTAACACCACCCACCCCCTCAACTACAACACTCAACTATCTTTCCAAATCCTCCATACCACATTCATGGATGATTTCTTTTCAAAATGTTGCAAAGAGAATCTACATTCTCATTGGAAAGAAGGCGAAATATGATCAATTCATGATATCCACTCACCCACCAAAGAATCCTTTTCTCATGCCATGCTACCCCCCACTTCACCTCTATTTTATAGGAAGACATGTTCAAAGGTAACGACAAGATTCCCCAATGGGAGACAACTTCTACATTTTATTCTTAAGAGTACCTCAACCTAGTGAAATGATGAGAAAATAGTGGATGATTGGATCCACTGCAATGAGGAGAAAGATTTTTCTATGATTGATCAGTAACTACAAGAGGTGGGACACTCTATCTCTTTCTTGACTTATTTTGTGCATGCACCATCAAAAGTACTACAACTTAGTAGGTGCAACGTGATATAAAAAACTAAGCACAACAAAACGTTGAATAAAATGGAAAGCCTTGGTGTTCAACATCACTCTACACCGATGTGACCACTCTCAGTGAGATAGGGATACATTAATATTTCACCCTATTTTAGATGTAGTCTGCATCATCTAGTTTGTGTACACTTCCAAAAATGACTTCAAACAATTGAAGTTTGAATTCCTCATTTCATCAAGTGAGAGAATTTGACAAGAACTATGACTCATACCTAGTTCCCATGTTTGTCCATGATGAATAATTGAATGAGACTAACTTGAGGTAAATTATTTTCCAGGGCGACTCAAATTGGCTTGTGTGATGAGGTGATCCACTACTAAGGGTGAGTGGATTGCATTTTATAGATATATCTATTGTGCCAAGATCATTGGACATATGCCTCTATTAAAAAGTAGTGCCAAATAAATTTGAATTCACAACCTCGTGGCCCTTCCATCTAATAGATTTAGTTGGGCACCATATTTCCACATGGCAGTGCCCAGGGAGATATCACTGGAACTAATATCTATTTTCCTTTATTTCATTATGAACAATAAATTGTCAACTTGGATTGAGCATCTGATCTAGTACGTGGATCACACTTTTCTTGTATGTCTTGTACTCATTGTGGTCTTGTTCCCTTGATTTCGACTTCAAAGAAGCTCCTGTTTTGCATGTGCTCTACTCGGTGTAGGACTTCTCAGCTTATGTACTAAGTAAAGCCACCTTACCCAATATTAAAGGGTCCCCCAGACCTAACTTCAAACCATATGCTAGCTTAAAAAACTACAACACTGGAACCTCTAATTGGGGCTTGTTGGCTTTTTCAATACTTGAGAAATATGTACACTCTCTAAATGGATATAAATTCTTTGAGAGTAAGTAATGATAAATCCTTTCGATACTTTGAGTTCAACCTTCACATTTAGTGACATCATAACAAGCATTGTGCTTTATTTAGGCTACACACATATAGAATTCATGGAATTAGAGCCTCATCACACATTCGCATTCAGTTTCTACATGATGAAAATACAGTATAAGATTAAGAGTGTAAGAATTTCCTCCTCATGTTCTAGGATCAGCATGCCACCCTTGAGCTTCCTACTTATGCACCCTTCACATGCATAGAATCTTATTATGATATGGACGATGTTATGGGTCATATATAACACCATGGACATTATTAGGGTGCCAAAGTTTGCATAGGCATAAAGCCAACTTCAAGACTTGCATCCAATGAGGCACATCATGAGGATGCATCCACTTTGACCACAATATGTTGGCTATCCCATCTCATAAAGCAACATATACAACTCAACCCTAGTTCATAGGGGCTACATAGTATCCCCTACACCCACTCCACATTTCTATTCAACTTTAGTATGCTTGATCTCCTCCTAGTAGGCATTGAGTTCTCTCAAACATGCATTGATAGACAAAAAGTGACAAGGCCACAAAATAGCCATATAAATTACATGCATGCTAGTTATTGCCAATGACATTACCAGTAGGGAGATTGGCACATGCCACAATTATTGTACTAGAAGCATTGGTAGTAGGACCCTACCCTAGACTCTGGCTACTAGGTACATCTGTATGCTTAATATCTAAAGTATGATGAACATGTCCTTTGCCTCCACAAAATCAACTACATGATCCACATTCATATTGGCTTCAGGCCTAGCCAATGTGGAAATGAGTATTTCTTGTAGAGAACTTTCTTCCCCTCCATTATTAGTTTATGGTTTCCTCAAGAATTATACTTCTTTTGATATCAAGATCGAGGGTGGGTACTATCATTCCATTCAATATATTTCATGCACTCATCTTCTCTTCCTCTTTTATATGTATATATTTCATGAATAAAGCATTTTGATTTGCATGTAATTACCTTGCATATTGTTTAGTTTGTTTTCAACAATTCTAATTAATTTTTTTAGTGTCAGGTGTTATTTGTATTCAATATGACCTACATGTAATCGAGGTGACTAGGTTTTTTATCATGAATTGTATAATTAGTAGTTGTCATAGGTACCTTGACTGGACCATGTAGTTTAAAGTTGATAATATTTTCTTGAACCTTTGATTGTTAAGACCATTATTGCTGCTAGTGAGTTTTCATAGAACCTTCCATGGAAAGAATGGCAAGTTTTATAGAATTGAATGGGATTAAATATTGATTTTCTCATAATAATTAGTGAATCATATCCAAGAAATCACCAACATACCATTTCATTTTTTTGTTGTAATGAAAGGTGAGGACTAAGTCAACATATCAGATTGGAGTAAATTAATTAGGCACTAGATGTAATACTTTATTTTACATATCCTCCTCCACTTTCTTACCCTCCAACCACTAAAAACTACAAAAATCCAAACATTTTTTAGAAACCTAAGTTTAGGGTGTCACCCTCCCTTCCGTATCTATCAATTTCTTTCATACCCCTCTGTATGTATTAGGTGTTTACCATTCAAAATAAATGAAAAATATGCCAATGTGTATAGAATGCAAATCTTGTGAATTGTTTGCAGGGATAAAATCAATCTCAAGTCAAAAAGAGGAAAGATAAGCCCATTACACTCCATATCTCCATTCCATTTTTTTAAACTAAGGATTTGTTACATACTCCATTTGACCTATATTCCATTACGTTACCATTGGATAATGTGCATGATCATGATCTTTGTGATATTCCTCAAAAATCATGAATTCTTTACTTGAACTTGATATTGGAGTTGTTGGTTGGATATTTCATGTTGTGAAGTGAACTTGGGAATGAGTACATGGCTAGTGTGATCATAGTAGGTTGGGTCTCTTAACCATATTGGTGGAAAGTAATCAAGGGTGTTGTAAACTACTAACATGTGTGACTAATGAGATCAAGTTGTATTTCTTGGTTTTGTGTATTGCGTCACTTAAGGATAAGAAACATTCTACTTTGGGTGTTTTGATGAATGAAAAGCCTAAGATTTCTTGCATTTGCATATTATGTTATATTTCAGTGTAATTGTTAATGAATTTCACATTTGTTAGGCTTATGTATTCATGCATATTCATGCTTTTTGTGAAGGAATTAGGTATTCATGCACATTTGCACATTTACTAATCCCATTACATCCCATGGGTAGTAGTTCTCTACTAGGGTGGAGTAGTAGCATAACTACCGCATTATTTTCTATCTATATATAATGTTTTAATATTGTATTAGCATCATTTTGTGTAAAAACTGGTGGTTTTTGCCATTGTGATTGATCACAAATTTCCATGACTATTGGGCTTTTTGATATCAGAAATGAATCCAAATTATCTAATAACACCAATGAGATTATTGATATTACCATGAATAGTTTTGTCTTGAAGCTTTATACATGTGATCTTTTGAACATTAATATTGTGATGGAAGCCACATTTATATTTGACTAATATCAATTTCAAACGAATAGGTATTTTACTAATTTATCCACATATTTGTATATGCATGTTTTGATGAAGTGTGTGTGTTAGAATGGGATGGGTAGTGAGATTTGAAACCCCCACATTTTTTTATCCATTTAATATTATAAGTTTAGTTCTCATTGTAACTCTTGCAAATATTCATTTTTTACAATTAACCCATCACTTTTTGTTTATAATATACTAGATAGATTAATTTCTCAACAAATATTGTTCTTAAACATTTAGTCTATTGGGAGTATCCCTGAGATATAATGTAAGAAGATCAACTGGCTTGAGAGTGATTGATTGTATCTAATAGTGTAGGTAAAAAGTAAGAAATTATAACCTTAATAAAATTTAGGTATGGAAATTGTCACATCATGTGTAAAGAATACCTCAACATGAAGAATTAAACAATAACATCAATCTGGAGCTAATTGCATCTCTTAGATTGAGCATTTTTTTATTGAGTAATTGATCATACGTTAATAATTTTATGTATTCACTAGGATTCCATGTATCTAACTCATTTCTTGATTTTTTTATATTAAGAGAACGCTAGATAGTTCATGTATATTACATGCAAAAAAGACACTTCATGTATTAGAAAGTCAACTTTTTCATGATAGGTTCTCTTATGAGAGAAGTAAGTAGATAAATCTCTACATAACATATGAAGAGACAGAGTGAGAGTGACCAATAGTCTCAGTCAAAAAATCTCTATGTGATTATATAATCATGTTACTTAACTTAAATAAATTTAAAATATAATAATTAACCACCACGAAGATTACTTTATGTGGGTTAATGCTTCTTTTTTAAGGTAAATATAAATTCAAGTTGTTATCATTAAAAAGAACATTTGTTTTATACCATGATGTAATTCTAAATTACATAAAGTATGTGTCATAGACTCCACCAATTTTTTCATTTCTTTGAAAAAAAATCTTATATACTATTCTAGACCATAAATTGGGATATCTAGATGAAAAATAAATATTCAAAGAGGATTAAATAGGTCACTTTTGTTCAAAAGGTCTTGGAATTGAGATGCTTCTATACATGGAACCCTAAGCTCACATTTTTTTTTACTACATACACCAGTAGATCCTCAAAGATTCCTCGCTATATACAAGACAAATTTTGAGAGAGAAACTAGATAAGTCTCTTTATTAAAGCTAGAAACAATAACCCAAGAGATGAACATGTTTTTGAATAATTCTAGCATGAACTCCATGTAGAGTTGTATTGTACATACTTATGATCCATGTCTCATCTGAGCCCCCTTCCTTGCACAAAAGTAGATTTAGATGGTGATACATAGTAGTCTTTACCAGTAGGTGTAAATGAAGTTAAGAAATTTGACTCTAGTACATAGATCGATAGATTGACCTCAAATTCTCATATAATTTTTTTTCATAAAACTACCAAAAAAGTAGTCACCATTAACCTTACAAATTGACACAACCCCTATATCAACATTTAGTGGGTCAATGCCAGCTTCAGGAGCCTATTAGTTACATCAGTTTCCTATAACCTAATGAAGTTAATGACATTTAACCATTTAGTAGAGCTTTCTTTTCCAGACTTATATTTGAACATTCCAAAAACCTTAAAGAGAACCAAACTACATGAGACTCCTTTAACTTAATCCTTCATGTAATTATGATTCATTGACATTCAGTTAGTTTAAACCAACAATAGTTATCCAATCAAGTCTTATAAACTTTGATCCAATGATTAAAATTCAGATTATGATCCTAGTTTGGCTTTTTAATAAACTCATTATTTGAAAAAGGTAAATCAAATATTGGGACAATGATGTAGGTTTACCTAATGAAGGTAGAAATTTATTTTCCAACATTCACATATAGGTTTTTGACATTGGTAATGTAACCATAACATTGATAATTATTAGCATACCCCTAGTTTTGAGGTGATATATGTGTGTGATGAAATTTCTAGTGTCAACCATTTCAAGATAAAGAATTTTAGAAATTCATCAACCTCTTGGATCTATCATATGTATGCGATGAAATTTGACATTACAATCTCCCCCACTTAGACTCTTGCAACCTCATCATGGCTCAATTGTATGGCCTCATAATATTTCCCTATTTTAGTGCAGACCCGGAATGGCCCATGGGGACCTAGCTCCTGATCATGACTACCAGTACAAGGATGTCTACATTACTATGGAAAAACCTTTCCAACATGTCTAGACCGCACGACTCACGACTGGCATGTCACATGCCCATGTGGGGACCACCTACTAGAGGGGTCATGGCTCTAATACCATTTGTAACACTTGGGCGCACTGCCCATGTCTGTCATAGAGTTTCAAGAATGATGACTAGCCCCATAGACAACCGCTAGCCTTAACAATGTGCTTTGTCCTCACCCACACGCAAGCCAAGACAAACTTCCTGACTGGTAACCAATCATAGTACTACTCTGGGTTGAGCATGCTTACCCACATATTCTTTAGTGATGAGCTCCATGAAAAAGAGATGCACCTTGATGATATGGATAGTCCAATCATTCCATTTAAGATCATTCTATCTGAGGCCTCAAATCTTGGGACATTACAAAAATGATTCAAAGCATGTATAAAATACATGTACCTATGGTGCACATTGTTTAAGATCACACCTAATGTTGGTATTTCTCTTTATCTTTGAAAGAAAAATAGACTTCTTTGATGATAAAGCATAATGGGTTATACCCTAAGTTAAGGTTTAATAAGTCATACAGATCTTTTTGGTTCATATTTTGAGGAAGGGAATATTTTTCCATGTGTGGTTCTCCCTAAAACCCAATATTAGTGTATTTCTACTTGGTTGAGATTAGGCCTCAAAATGAGTTAGGTTTACAGAACCCAACCCAATCTGGCCAGCCCCAAAATGGACCCAAACTGACATAGACTCAATCTGAAATAGAATCAAACTCGAACAGGGCCAAACTGACGCAAACATGCATAGAACCGATCTGAGACCAACCTTACCCAACTTGACTTGAACATTATAAAAAAAACTCTACAAAAAGTATTAGCAAAAATGTATTGCAAATATGATACCAAACCCAACCCAAATTGGACAAGATTCGACCCGACCAATACAAAAATCAACTCGAATCGACCGCATATGACCCAAATATTCCATACAAAAGGTTGGGTCTGGTTGGGTTTTATTACCACCACTATGACTAGGATTGAGTTTTTGATGATAATGAGAATTTTTGTTTATTACCACAATAGAAAAAGTACAAATTGATCGTAATCCTTGATTTCACACCATATGCATTGGTTTTTTTAATTTACATATTTCATTTTTACATACTCATACCATGCACCTAATGTGATTATACTTACATAATATGTATGATATATTTTAGAAACCATTTATGGATCATACAAGGCCTTGGGTAATGTGTCAATTGAGTTCATTTTATGTCTTCAACTTCCTTCACTAAAGTGAAGTTGTTCATCATCATATGTTAGTAGGAGGTGAAATACCATGTCCCTCCTCCTTGGGTTCGGGAACGTATTACATGGTCATGTCATGCTTTGTTATATTACTAAATTATACTGCCAAAAAGGAATTTTGTCAAGTAATGCATGATAGAACACATATGTTAACAATCATCCTTCAACCACACATCACTACTTATACCATCTCCTTGCTATATCCTCATTAATAATGACCACTCCTCCTCCTTTCTCAACTCTCTTATAATTCTCAAGGTTACTTAATTACATACCTACTCCATTCTTGTACCTATGATTTATCTCATTATCACATCACCACTTATCTTCACATCATTATCTAATTATTCCTATTACCAAATTTAGTTTCAGATGCTAAAAAGATATCATGACTTTCCACTTAGATGGAATCCTATTTAGACCTAAATGGCCATGTATTTGTTTGAAAAGCACACATAAAATAAGCAAAGAATGATACCCTTTCAACATAAACTTAGTTTCTAGAAATTTTGTTTTCTTAAAGTCTCTACCCATACTACCCTTCCTATCATCTATTTCTATCCATATGACCACTTCCCAAATATTCCTTATCCATTTAAACAACTTCATACTTCTTATCCTCCCGCTCTAACCTTTACCACTCTTATTTCATCATAGTTCTCACTTTTGTATGTAAGGAAGCATCATATTATAGTTTGGTGTTCCTTGTGTAAATATGTTTGTATCACATGAGAATACATGATTTTCTCAGGCTTGCATTGATGCTTAGAAGATCTAACACATGAAAATTGAAGTTATATTAGCAAAAATACACATGACGGGATCTCCCCCCACCTTTAAATTTATTGAGATCTATTTATCTCCATCTAATGTATTCTATTTATTTCTATTTCAATTTTACTTAAGTAGTGTGTAATATGGGCCTAAATATAATAGGCATAGTAGTGTTTGTTATTCACTTCCTTGTTTTGCCTCCTCCTATTTATAAGACATGGGTTTACCTTTCTAAGATATAGAAAAATGATGGCTTTCAACATGGTATCAGAGCAGGACGTATAGCCATCTTGGGAGGCCCTCCTTTCCAAGCCTTGTCTCCTCCCATATCTATTCATCATCTTATTTTTTATCCACCGATGTTGTTCACACCTAGGGATATCTAGGCTCCTTTCTAGCCCTATCCTCTTTCCAACAAGAGGATCTAAGGGCACTGCCTATGGATTTTTCGTCGGTCTTATGTCCTAAAGATTGATTTTTAAAAAGGCGCACTACATCCTTTTTTATGGTTATCTATGACCACCTTTAATATGGCTTGTCCTACCTATTATTTATATGATTGGATCTATCCAACATATCTCTATTTCTCTTGGTGATTCATAAGGTTCACTGATGCGATGATTTTGAGTCGCATTTATAGACTTGTTTTACTTGCGTTTTATGTGTTTATTGGTCACTTTGGTGGTTAATATTGCATAATTCACTTACTTTAGTCTATGATCCTTCTCAGTGTCAAATCTCTCTTATTTTATCATTTTTAGCATAAATGATTATAATTATAGGTTTTATCTTGACTGATTTGGTTTCGTTATGCAATTTCAGGAAAAACACATATCTGCAGCTGTCGATACCATCGACATCAGTCGATACTATCGACACAGCCACAGGCAGGCAGCCGCAAGGAGCAGCGCAGAGTCGATAAAATCGCCTGGGAAGTCGATGGTAGCGAGTTACCATCAGGTTGATGGCGACCAGCCCGTCAATACTATCGACACCAAAGTCGATATTATCGACACTTATAGCTTCAGCGAAGGAAAAGGGATAAAATCGACGCCTAAGGGTGTCAATACCATCGACCTGTGTTGATGGTATCTAGTCAGCATCAGGCGGGACGACAGAAAAGAAAGAAGGCTTGCCGATATCGCGAGGGTCGATACCATCGACCCGCGTCTATGGTATCGACACCATCAGATCAGAGTTTGCTTCAGATCAGCCCAAATCCAACAGCTGTGATATTTTGGTGACCCAACTCGATGTTAATACCTAATGATGGTGGCCAAGAGTGAGGGATCACATCATTAGCTGTTGCACACATCCCGAGAAGGTGTGGAGAGAATAACGGAGCCCAGAAGCACGCCCCGACCATTCTGGAAGCCGAAGAAGATGTTTTCCACTGCCGAAAGGTTGTAGATCACGCACTCTATGCCGAGGAATGATTGGATCTTCTCCGTTCAGGGGTTTCATCACTTTGGCCACGTTTTTCTCCATGTTTCCCCTTTCTTCATTCATGTCTTGCTCTGAGATGCACATGCGGGGCTAATCCCCTTTATCTTTAGGACCGGGAGTAGCTCGGGGAAGCATTGTATGACATTTTTATCATAGTAATTCATAATTTGTCTCTTAAATCTGTGGTATGATTTCGTTTTCTCATTTATATTATTATGCTTGATCACCATAATGATAAACTAATGCCTTTAATTACTTTGAAAGAAGAATTAATAGTTGAAAAGAGACAAAATTCACATTAATTAACAAATCCCTTGAACAAGGTGATGTACGTTTAATGGTGGAAACCCAGAGGTCGATTCTAATGCACCTTGTTTAGGGTATAGGTTACTACGAAAGTGGAACCGACTTAGACTTATGTAGTAAATTGTATCACGACAGTGAACAATTATGACTACATGCCACTACCCAGATTGAGAGATGAATCTGATTAACAATGTGGAAATTCATACAATGAAAACCCGCGGTGAAACCGCAATCCTAAAGATCTTCATTTGAATTGATTAAACTAAACACTTAATCGATTGCTCTGTTTTATTTTATTTTCTTTTATTTTACAACAACTCTCATAACCTTTTAATTGATCTAGCTGATTGTGAGTAGTTAGTAGTAGTCTACCGATAATTTAGTGTCCCTGAGTTTGACTTGGGCCTCACAAGGGCCTATACTACATTGACGCGTGCACTTGCGTTATACGCACGGTAAAATCGTGTCAAGTTTTTGGTGCCGTTGTCGGGGACACGACAATTGTCGGCACTACGAGTGCTGCAAGTAGCCATTCTAGGCCACTTTTTATTTTATTATTTGTTTTTATCATTTTTGAAATTTATATTTTATATTTCATATTTAGTAATCGTCTAGCACGGTACTGAACCTAAATTATTATTTTGCAGGTACTAGTGCATGGTGAGGATGCGTAGCACAGACTACACGCAGCTATCACCAGAGGTTCCACTGTTGGGACCAGAAGAGGAGGAGAACAACGTTCAACCCCAACTTGAAGATATAGATTCAGATTCTGAACCAGAAGCGATGGTAGAAGAACAAACAATATGGGAGAAGATAAAGGCTTCTTCCCCATCAGCTTCAAAAGGACCAATAAAGAAGCAAGCAGTCAACATTCCGACTTATAAGATTGATCTTGCATTAATAAATTTGGTCAAATCAAATGCATTTCACAAGCTTAAAAATGAAGATCCGGTGACTCATATAAGCCAATTCATGGAAAACTATGATATGATCAAGATAGATAGGTTTCCACAGGAGACATTGTACTTGAAGCTGTTCCCCAACTCTCTGGCGGGAAATGCACGAGAATGGCTACATAATCTTGATGATGAGTATGTGGAATCGTGGAATCATATGGTTGAGGTATTTTTCGAGAGGTTCTTTCCACCCGAGAAGACCAACGATGTTGTATGAAAGGTCCACAACTTTAGCCAGAAAGCCGGCGAGACATATTCTGAGACGTGGGAACGTTTCCAAATAATGTTGTGGAGGTGCCCACATCATGGGCTCGACAAGGAGAAACAAGTCAAGATTTTCTATTTTTCTCTTTCTGAGCATGATAGAAGTAACCTAGATTCTGTAGGTTCAGGGTTCTTCCTAAACAACACAGGAACAAGGTGTTGGGAAATTCTGAAAAATATGGAAAAGAAGCAGTCTTGGGGTGATAGGGATGCACCAGAGCAAGTTAAAGTTGTAGGTTAGTCCAGGGCCATCAAGGAGCTGAATGAAAAATTAGATCTCATAGCTAAGAAGCTTGTGGAGAAAGAGGAAGAATCCGAGGAGGAAGCCTAGGTCAAATTTATGCAACAACAGGGCTATAGAAACAATGATTATGCTTGGAGGAAGGATAGGAAATTCTCTTGGAAAGATATAAACAACTTCCTACAAGATCCAGATGCAAAGCCACAATCAACGGTAGTGGATAAAAGCATCGCGTTACTTAGTCAAGTGGTGCAAAAAAATCAAGAGATGATGAGTATGTTCAGTAAGCAGTTGCAGTCCCAAGGTGAAATTTTGACTAAATTTGGGCAGACATTTCAAAGTCATGGAGCGCAGATGAGGACACTAGAGGCGACAGTGACTCATATCGCCAATGAAGTGGCAGCCATGAAGCATGCAAATCAATAGAGGCCAGCTGGCAATGCAGATCTTGTTCAAGCACATCATCAAGTGAAGTATATATCTATGATTACTGAGGCAGAGCCCCTGGTGGTGGAGGTCCAGGACAAAAGCAAAATGATTTTTGATACGGAGGCTACACCGAGAATACCGTATCCTCATAGTTTTTATGGACTACCTGGTGGATATTTCCCATTCAGAAAAACCCACCAAGAGCACATCACGGCCATGCCTACACCTAGGCAAGAGGAGCAGGTGAAGGCCATACTTCATGGTGAAGCTACAACCACTGAGGAGGATGAACAGCCACAAGCTACACCAGTGGTAAATGATGTGCCAAAGCCTATGGAAGAGTGTGACATTGAAGCAAGCTTTGGGGAGGAGACACCGAAAAGCCCATATGTGCCACATCACAAGCATCTTAATTAGGCAGTTGTGTCTGTTCTGGATAGTTCGAGGCCGAAGAAAGAGCATAGACATTACAGGAAGTTCCTAGAGATGTTCAGAAAGCTCCATATTAATATTTCGTTAGTGGAGATGATAGAGCAGATTCCCGCATATGGGAAGTTTATCAAGGACATCATCACCAAGAAAAGGTGAAATAAAGACACAGATGTTTGCCAGGTGAGTGAGATGGTGAGCACAATTATCCACGGGAGTTTACCATAGAAAAGGAAAGATCCAGGAGGTTTCTACATTCCATGTTCCATAGGCGTCCATCACTTCTCATATGCACAGTGAGATTCAGGCGCTAGCAGAAATCTTATGTCGTTATCCACATTCCAAAAGCTTGGGTTGAAGACAATAAAGAAATCTGCTATGACTATTGAGTTGGCAGATGGGTCCTTTGTGAAGCCATACGGGGTGTGTGAGGATGTGCTTGTCAAAGTTGACAGGTTTATCTTCTCGGTGGATTTCATTGTCATGGACATGTCGCAGCTTAAAGGTTGTGAGATGCTATTGGGCATGCCGTTTCAAGCCACGGCTGATGTTATCATGGCTATCGGGAGAGGTACATTGACATTAGGGATTTGCCAGGATAGAGTGGAGTTTAAACTGCCGAGTGGTCCCCTAGGAACACTCTCTGAAGCTCCAAGATGAGAAGCTTGATTTCTTCTAGCCTAAGACGTTAAATAAGGGCGCTTGTTGGGAGGCAACCCAACCATTGATAGTTTCATCTATTTTTGTTTGCATGTACAAGTTAGTTTGGTTTAATTTTGTTTTTAGTGTAAAAATGATACCTTGATCGTTTGTTCAGTATGCAGGCCTGAGGCAGGGTCGATACCATCGACCATTGTGTCAATGGTATCGACATGGGCACAGTTAGGCGACTGTAAAAATTTCTCTGAGTCGATACTATCGATGAACTCATCGATGGTATCAACCTACCATCAGTGAATCGCCAGAACAGGGTCGATAGTATCGACATGCGTGTCGATTTTCGTGAGATCCCTGAAGATTTTCAGACGAAATTTGTCTCAGTGAAGTTAATACCATCGACGGGTCTGTTGATGGTATCGACCCGGTTACAGGAAGAAAGCGGAGGCCGGGCCTCGCGAGGGTGTTTGCCCTAAGAAGAGTCGATACTATCGACATCTGTCGATGGTATCGACGCGACATGTCACCGATCCGCGAGATGAAATCAACGGCAATCGCTGCATCAAGGAAGTCGATCCGTGGGATGGGTCGATACCATCGACACTCGTCGATGGCATCGACGCGTCGTCGATCCGGGCCCCCACATCAGGCTATCGACAGCCGTCGATACTCGCAAAGACCGGATTGTGCTACAGGTGTCGATACCATCGACCCACATCGATGGTATCGACGGGTCCACAACAGAGACGGCCGTAGTTATAAAAGAGAGGGGTGGTTGTCAATTATATTCACACTTTCAAAGCTTTCTTCCTTTACTTGTACACTGAGCATTGTTGTGCGACCGGATGCCTGTTACGAGCATCCAAGGATCACGATCTTCACCGAGTCTTCACCAAGCTCCATCTTCTATTCCCTTTTCTCGGCGACAATGGTGCGGACAGACAAAGCATCTTCTTCGCGCGCGGCCCCTATGGAGATCCTTGAGTTCATTCCTCCGCCACCTGCATCGATTCCTCATCTGAGGATTGTCCATCCTTCTGTGGAGATCCGGAAGGTGTACGAGGAGCTGCTGAAGAGGAAGATTGAGCCCACCCGCTACGTCGAACGGGACATGGTTCGTTACCTTGGGTTCGAGCCCAATCTTGCCTACATACTCAAGGGGCAGGCGAGACACACGGGAAGGATGCCCGATGAGTTGGAGTACCACACCGACGGCCAGCCATTCTTCAGTGAATGGTTGACTTACAAGGAGCTCGTGGCAGAGTTCATGGCATCATTGGACATCAATTTCGTGCCCAATGACTTGATCGCCACCGATAAAGAGTGGACGAAGGGGTGTGTGTCGCTCAGACTCTACAACAACAACTACACTCTCACTCTCACCCAGTCCAATTCGGTGTATAACTGGTATCATGACCCTTACCAGCACCGCAGGCCAGAGAACCGGACAGACAACGACGATATCTTCACCCAGTTGGTGACTGCGCCTCCTGGCAAATCCATGAGCTACCACAATGTTGCAGTCACCGACTTCGAGCATCCGTTTGTGCGGATTCTGCACCGCATGCTCTACACCATGCTTTTTGCTCGCAGCGACCTGTCTCTTAGCAAATTCCAGGTGACAGATTTATTCTCTCTGCATAAACTATTAAAGCGCGAGGAGTGCAACTGGGGTACATTCTTCTTGACACGTGTGTTGGCTGTGAGGAGGAGTATGCAGAAGGATCCTATCCACTTTGGAGGGCTCATCACACTGCTGGCCCTCTACCTTGGGTTAGATTTCTCCCAGCTTACTCCACTTTCCAACAGGAACAAGGTCAACCCATAGCATCTGCACCACTCCAACCTCCTCCTGCTCTGTGATGGCTTGGCATATGCATATTGCCATGTTAATCATGAATATCAAGAGTGTTCGCTTCCAGACCCCATCTTCAACATCGAGGAAGCTCAGCATTTCAGGTGGCCCATCATAGCCATTGATGACTCAGATGAAGACGGCGGTAATGACGACAATGATAATGACGGCGACGAGCATGAAGAGGAAGAGGAGGCTTTCACTCCTCTTCGGGCAATGAGTAGCACCCCGGAAGCGTCCCTATTTCCCCCTGGGTGAATCATCATCTTCACAGCCTCTGCCACCTCAGCCCTCTCATCAAGGAGAGGATGTCTATTCGATGCAAGGAATGTACTCGATGCTGCAGGAGATTCATCAGACCCAGCAACAGCATACAACATCCTACGCCGGTATTCAGGATGCCACGAACCGGCTATTAGAGAACCAGAGGGCAATTTTCAAGAATGAGCACCTCCTCCTCGACAACCAACAAAACATCCATGACAGGTTGCATAGGATGGAGATGCAGCAACAACCCTTCTACAACAACTACTGGAGCCAGAATTATTTTGGGGGGTATCCACAACCTCCACCAATGCCCCAGTATGATCCGAGCTTCCTGGGGCAGTACCCATCATGGGACCCCACGGCCCCACAGTACCCGCCTCCACCTGTAGAATGATCAGTATCACTGTTCCACCTTTTAAGGTTGTTTTTTACTATGAGGCCATAGTCAAATTCAAGCTTTGGGGGGGGGGGGTTGGAACAGCTTATATCCTTTATTTTTCCTAGTTTTTTGTTTTTATTACTTTGTCTTTTGTCCTTTATTTCTCTTAGTTATTAGTTTTTTTTAGGATCCACACTCTATCTAGTGTAATTGTGGACGTCTAATGTCATATGTCATCTCATTGTTTGTACATGGGAATCAGGGGTAAATTTGAAAAAAATTTAGTGCTTTTGCAAGCTTGTGTTGTTTAACTTTGAGCACATAACTTAAGGAAATAATTGGGTTTGTCAACTCTAAAATAGGAAACCACAACTGTACGTTCCTATGATTCATGAAAAGTGGACAGAATTGGTTGTTTGAGCCTAAACTGACCAAATGATAATGAGACCTTAATTTGAAATAAGAGAGAGAAACCTCTTAATTACTACACAGGTAAGTAAGGAGGGACACATAATTTTTTCCAAAGGTTCAGTCAATTAATCTTGTGATCTATCCACCCCATTGTTTTCATACTCCACCATAAGAACTGGAAGTATATTACAGTTTTCATCTCTTTGATTGCATCCCATGTTGATAGGTCTTGCATTGCAACTATTTCCACATATCTGTGCATGGAAATAAAAAAAAGATAGAATAGTTATACATGCACATTATCCTTAGGTGTGTGTCATTTAGTTGCATAACTATTATTTTGTAGCTGCATTCACATTTTTTTGCATATAGTACATCATGCATCTTATATCTTCTGAAACATTAAAGGTGATGAACTTGTTCCATACCTTCTGAATGCTTCAAATGTATAAGTTATGTAGCAATAAGTGAGCCCGACAAATAATTCATTGTCACCTATGAAAATAAGGGCTTGAAAAAAATAAAAGTAAAAAAAAATTGAAAAAAAAGAAGAAGAAAAGAGAATTGAGAAGTAAGTAGGAATGAGAGGGAGAAAGGAACCTGTTCTCACTTGCATACTAAGAAGAATAAGCACATGGTGTAGTTTCTTAGATATTCCATCTCACCTTGAGATGGAATGATAGTGCATGCATCATTCCACCCAAATGTAAGCATTAGGGCATTTTCATTTGCATATGCATCATTTAGGTCATTATTGTTTTTGTGCATGTTAAAACCGTTTAATGCTTCCATTTCTTCCACAGCCACCTATTCCATCCACCTGTTGCTCGATTTGGTAGGCCACCGTGATATTCTCCTCATTCGTTAATATCAGGAGAGCTGCTTCCATCTAGATGTTAGTTAGTACGAGCAACGTAGATAGAAGATCACAAGATGCACCAAGTCTAGATCGGAGGATTTTATTATGTTAACTACCTTATGTGATAGTGTTTATCAATTTTGAGGTAGATATCTTTTATGGATGATTATTGTCGCCTTTAGGGTAATTATCATTCTATGGTTAGTAAGAACTGGAATGTTAAGGTCTGGCGGGGATCATATGGCGCAGTCTGTTGTGATAATTTGTTCTTCAGTTGACCCTCGCAATTCTATTCTAGAGTTTTGTGGCTCGAGGACTAGCAATGTTCAAGCTTAGGGGAGTTTGATGCGATGATTTTGAGTCACATTTATAGACTTGTTTTACTTGCGTTTTATGTGTTTATTGGTCACTTTGGTGGTTAATATTGCATAATTCACTTACTTTAGTCTATGATCCTTCTCAGTATCAAATCTCTCTTATTTTATCGTTTTGAGCATAAATGATTATAATTATAGGTTTTATCTCGGATAATTTGGTTTTGTTGTGCAATTTTAGGAAAAACACATATCTGCAGTTGTCGATACCATCGAAATCAATCGATACTATCGACATAGCCACAAGCAAGCAGCCACAAGGAGCAGCACAGATTCGATACCATCGACTGGGAAGTCGATGGTAGCGAGTTACCATCAGGTTGCTGGCGACTAGCCAGTCGATACTATCGACACTTATAGCTTCACAGACGGAAAAGGGATAAAACCGGCGCCTAAGGGTGTCGATACCATCGACCCGCGTCCATGGTATCGAGTCAGCATCAGGCGGGATGACAGAAAAGAAAGAACGCTTGCCAATATCACGAGGGTTCGATACCATCGACCCGCGTCGATGGTATCGACACCGTAAGATTAGAGTTTGCTTCAGATCAACCCAAATCCAACGGCTGTGATATTTTGGTGACCCAACTCAGTGTTAATACCTAATGACGGCAGCCAGGAGTGAGGGATCACATCATTAGCCACTGCACACATCCCAAGAAGGTGTGGAGAGAAGAACGGATCCCAGAAGCACGCCCCGACCATTCCGGAAGCCGAAGAAGACGTTTTCCACCGCCGAAAGGCTGTAGATCACGCACTCTATGCCGAGGAATGATTGGATCTTCTCCGTTCAGGGGTTTCATCACTTTAGCCACATTTTTCTGCATGTTCCCCCTTTCTTCAATCATATCTTTCTCTGAGATGAACATGTGAGGCTAATCCCCTTTATCTTTAGGACTGGGAGTAGCCCGCAGAAGCATTGTATGCCATTTTTATCATAGTAATTCATAATTTGTCTCTTAAATCTATGGTATGATTTCATTTTCTCATTTATATTATTATGCTTGATCTCCATAATGATAAACTAATGCCCTTAATTACTTTGAAAGAAGAATTAACGGTTGAAAAGAGACGAAATTCACATTAATTAACAAATCCCTTGAACAAGGTGATGTACGCTTAATGGTGGAAACCCCGAGGTCGATTCTAATGCACCTAGTTTAGGGTATAGGTTACTACGATGGTGGAACTGACTTAGACTTAGGTAGTGAATTGTATCACGATATTGAACAATTCTGACTACATGCCACTACCCGGATTGAGAGATGAATCTGATTAACTATGTGGAAATGTATACAATGAAAACCCGCGGTGAAACTGCAATCCTAAAGATCTCCATTTGAATTGATTAAACTAAACACTTAATCGATTGCTCTGTTTGATTTTATTTTCTTTTATTTTACAACAACTCTCATAACCTTTTAATTGGTCTAGCTGATTGCCAGTAGTTAGTAGTAGTCTACCGATAATTTAGTGTCCCTGAGTTCGACTCGGGCCTCACAAGGGCCTATACTACATTGACGTGTGTACTTGCGTTATACGCACGGTAAAATTGTGTCATTCACTACATGTTCTGGGTCTTTTCCTAGCATGAATCTGCTATTTTACCATCACATATGGTGTGTCTGTGATCTAACATTGTGTTATGCATTGGTTTTTTTAATTTATATATTTCATTTTTACATAATCATACCATGCACCTAATGTGATTATACTTACGTAATATGTATGATATATTTCAGAAACCATTTATGGATCATACAAGGCCTTGGGTAATGTGTCAATTGAGTTAATTTTATGTTTGCAACTTCCTTTACTAAAGTGAAGTTGTTCATCATCATATGTTAGTAGGAGGTGAAATACTATGTCCCTCCTCCTTGGGTGCGGGAACGTATTACAGGGTCATGTGATGATTTGTTATATTACTAAATTATACTGCCAAAAAGGAATTTTGTCAAGTAATGCATGATAGAACACATATGTTACCAATCATCCTTCAACCACACATCACTACTTATACCATCTCCTTGCTATATCCTCATTAATAATGACCACTCCTCCTCCTTTCTCAACTCTCTTATAATTCTCAAGGCTACTTAATTACTTACCTACTCCATTCTTGTACCTATGATTTATCTCATTATCACATCACCGATGGAGTTTTGCAACTCCACTAAAAATCCTAGAGGTGATGAATCTCTAGGTTTAGCCTTGCTTGTACTATGGTAAGATCTCCACCCACGTGTACTAGGACACGCGAAAGTCTTATTGTAGTATAGTTAAGGGTCGAATCCTCGGGACAACGGTCTTGATTAGAATTAATCAAGATGGAAAACGTTTTAGTCGTACCTAATTACTTAACGGTTGATATTTAGATCGAAAGTTTGATTTGGTTGTTTAAACTAAGTGCGAGGAAAGTAAAAGCAAGGAAGTAGAAATTAGGGTTGTAAACAATGATTAAAAACTACTAGGATGTTATCGTGTTTCACACCACTACACATGGATCAAAACATGCAACATAATAAAACAACCTGCAAAGAGATTCTAATCAGCTAGTATCTTGTAGACTTAGTTTCTTTTCGGATAACTAACTACGAGAAGTGTGGAGTATTACAACGCCAGCCATTCCAAAATGAATGGTCACTTGCTTTGCATTACTTCTTCATGAAGTGTGTTCCTCGACCTTGCCAAGGTTGCACTTTCATACGTCAACTGATTCCATTTCATAGTATGAAAGTGCAACGATGCGAGTGAGTTTACTCCACTCATGAAAGCACTCATAGATACCGAAACGGACATATGGTGACTACATACATCCAGAACCAACTTTCAAATGATATTCAGATCTAAGGGTACAAACGTAGACAATTCATACCAAAAGACAATAGGTAATACAAGTTGATGATCAAGCAACAAGCATTCATTTAACGATTGATGTTGAACTGAAAAGGAGAGTATCTCTATTGCAAACAGTTGAATTGCATTCCATGAAATGAAAACATGGGTAGTGGGGCTACTCCCTGCACCCTAGTGAATGAGACTACTCGCTCATATCAAGGACAAAGAAGGAGGAGAGAAGAGAGAGAAAGAACGTCATCTCCACGGAGGAGGGAAGGATGAACCCTTGGCGAAGAGAGCAACGATCTTCACACTTCGTGGATGCTTTGATGATGGATCTTCTCTTCCCACCTTCTTTTTTGTTGAGAGAGAAGGTAGCTTGAAGATGGAAGGTGGATCTCAAACTGGCAGCCTTGGGGTGATGGATGAAAGATGGGAGTTCTCTGGAACTGGAGAGGCAGCCTTTGGGCGTCTGAGAGTTGTCCCCTTTTGAGGACCCCTTTGGATCTTATTTATAGGCTTAAGTGGAGCCCAAACGGTCTTGAACCCGTTTGGGCACTGAACACGTTTGGTCGCTGAACACGTTTGGTCCTTGAACCCGTTTGGGCGCTGAACTCGTTTGAGCGCTGGACCCGTTTGAGCACTGGACTCGTTTGGGTGCCGAACTCGTTTGGGCGCCGAACTTGTTTGGGCGCTGGACCCATTTGGTTGCTGAACACGTTTGGTCCTTGAACCCGTTTGGGCGCTGAACTCGTTTGAGCGCTGGACCCATTTGAGCACTGGACTCGTTTGGGCGCCGAACTCGTTTGGGCTCTAAACTCGTTTGGCTGCTGAACACGTTTCGGCGTTGAACTCGTTTGAGCGCTGGTCCCGTTTGAGCATTGGACTCGTTTGGGCGCCGAACTCGTTTGGGCGCTGGACCCGTTTGGTTGCTGAACACATTTCAGCACTGAACTCGTTTGAGCACTGGACCCATTTGGTTGCTGAACATGTTTGGGCGTATGCGGTCTCTGGACCGTTTAGAGTTCATGCGGTCTTGAGACCGTTTAGCCTTAAACGGTCTTGGGACCGTTTGGGGTTTTTGTAATTTTTTGTGTTTTTCTGCAAGGAAGAAGAGAAAAGTTAATCTATTGATGTGTCAGTAATAAGGTAAAGATTTAATGGTTCTTTCTAATTTATTTAAGAAAGAGTATGGAAAACAAGGGGAAAACTAATAAAATAGCATCACAAAGTGAGAGGTTATCACCCCCCTAACTTAGAGTCTAGCTTGTCCTCAAGTTAGATAGAGCTAAGGCATGCAGTGGCGAGGCGATTTTATTTAGTTAGGGTTTCCATACTCTTGTTTCAATTCTCAACCTGAGTTCTCCTCAAATCATATCAGATCTTATTGCTTGCCTTGACTCTTTCCGGTTTTTGAGAGATGCATGGGTCTCAAGTTCCTTCTGTATCTCGTAGCTTGCATTGGGACCACTTTTTTATTTTGTGTATGTTGTTGACTCTAATCAGCTTTATATCTCTCTTAGGATCCTACCGGTAACTAGAATGGGTATGAGGGTTGGCTAAAGGCTTAAAGTGTAACTCTCCCTTTATGTGGGAGAGGGCTTGTCTATGCTTTTTAGAGACCCACTACCGGGTACGACACATCTGCCTTCATGAGGGCAGCTGAATGTACCGGCCGAGCGAGCTCTTTATTAGCCTTATATTATATTTAGAAACCTTAGGGTCCCACTACCGGGCACGACACATCTGCCTTTATGAGGGCAGCTGAATGTATCGGCCGGGTGAAACCTTTATTGGCTCTTCTTATAAGTCCTTATGCATGGCACAACTCTCATGTTTTTATTCAACACTCTGGCTTTTATTCGATAAACTCACAGTCTTGGGATTTGGGTATTGCTTTTGGAATTTATTTTGGGCGGCCAAGCCTCTTTTATTTGAAGAGAGAAAAGTTGTTCTTAGAGTTTTTCAACATACACTTATTGTGTGGTCCGCTTGCAAGACTTCTTAATTCGGAAGTTGCCTGATACCCCTCTCGTCCTTGAAAGCTCGGCTTATTTCTACCTTGATATAGACTTTGTGGAGAGTCAGATATAGAAGTGAAACAAAAGCATGAAAACCCAAGGTGGAGAGATATTATTAAGTCGCCATTGTATGTCTAAGTGCTATTTTACTTTTGAGGACTAACCTGATTCTAAAGTTAGCTGAGGGTGTAACGGAAACTGAGAAAATTTATACAAGAAAAAAGGAGAAGATGGAGAAAGAAGGATATAGAGATGATACCTCGCCATTGTCTAATGTACCCCCCCCCCTAACTTATCACGCACTCTGTCCTCAGAGTGTCAAAGTGATAGGTGGAGTAGTAAGAGGACAAGGGCCACAGGTTAAGTGAATCCTGTGCTTGCCCCTGGTGCTTGAAGGAGTTTAGCTGCAAATTGTCCTCGCAGGGCGTGATAGTCTACGTCAATCATATCCTCTACTGGTTTCTGAAGAACGATAATGGTGTAGATCCAATAAAGGACATGGAAGCTGTAGTCGTTTGATTGTCGAATTTGTTGGGGGCACTTGTTGCAGAAGGAAGGGCGGTGAAAATGTTCTTTGTCATAAGCTTTTATGTGCTGACTTAGGAAATCGATTAATTTTTCAGCACATTCTTTCGCTACGACCTCCGTGGGCATTTTTGGCGTCACGACATAATTCTTCTATTTTGGATTGTAATGGCTGTCAGAACTATTATAAATTGTGATTGTTCCTTCTGGTAGGTTTGTTGCCAGGAGCAGCCAGTGTTCATGATAGAGGAAGGGTAGCATGATGAACTTCGGCGTTGTGTGTTGTAGATAGGAGATTAGTGTTTCATCTGCACCGAAGTGCTTTAGCTTTAAAAGATCATCCTTCAAATAAGGAGACACCATATATTTTGTGGGGTTATCTTGGCCTAGGATAAATTGGTAGGCGGCCATTAGGCTTACAGAGAGTGATCCTTTAAATTGTAAAGTTTCTCGAAGAGTGTCTGCCATTATGAGAATGTCACCAGACATGAACACGAGTTCATCTTTCTCGGCAGAAAGCCTTGACATGATGAGACGTAGTTCGTAGTCGGAGAGGCCTTTGCAAGCACTGAGATCAAAGTCTGGGAAAGATGGTTTGATGGCAGATAAAGGATCAATGTCATCTTTGCGTTGCTCGGTTGTCGAGGCCGGTTCCTTTGATTTCTCTGACTCCTTCAAAATTTGTCGGAAAGGTCGCCGTTGCGGTCGCTGGATAGAGGAGAAGAGATAGTGAGGGACATCATCTGGTGCCATCATCGGGTCCTTGAAGAACCGTCAATCACAGATGAGCTCCATGGCATAACGTCCTCATAAAGAATGAAAATCTTCAACAACCAGAGCAGAGAAAGGGATTTCTTGGTTCAGCGCTTGGATGTGACGCATGGTGCAGAAAGCGCAATCCCCGGATTCCTTGTCAGCTTGGACTTGCATGTTTATTATTTTGAACCAAGGCTGGCTCCACTTGTGGCGGAGAGATGGACGTGCAGCCCAAATTAGCTTAAGTATCCGAAAGGGTATACATCTTGCTTCACCGGATGCTTCACCCATAAAGTTTATTGTACCGGCGGGTAGCTCAGTGCTGTAGAATTTATAAACCGTGGCGTCCCGAGCCTCGGTATCAACAACCATGAATAACCAATGATTTGAAACTTGGAAGGGCATGGTAAGATAACGTGCTCGTCCTGCTAAACCGGTACGCAGACGTTCGATTGATTTTTCTTTGATGTCCTTGTATAGCAGGCCCAAAGATAGGGCAGGCGAGGCATTAAAAACAGGTTGCTGCCGCTTATGACTTCTGTACGTTTCTATACAGTTGGCGAGAAGGACACGGAAGATAGACATTGGTATCATCGACCGAGGTCGCAGAATGTTGGGGAAGGCTTCACGTGTCATCTTGTGCTTTGTTTTAGCATTGTGGTAGATGATATCATCCCCTACTTTTGCATCGTCCACGATAGTGTTCAGTATAAAAATATCCTAAGCATCTAATGTGGAGATGGCCGCCATATCTAGGTCATGCATTTTGTGCGGTAAGGGTGGTGACGGGGGAAGCTCTCATGGAGGGGGGGAGGGAGGTAGTTCTGGAGCTTCCTCATAGCCCTGTATGTCGTCGTCTGACTTCGAGGCAAAATCGATCTCTTCATCAGTTTCTAAACGCACTCGTTTTGATTCGTCCTCGTCATGTGGTGAAGCTGCTGGCGTGTCGAGCGCTGAGGGGGGTGGGACAGCTGTTGCGGGGGAGCTGGCGCTCGTTCCTATTATATATTGGTGGAATTCAGTGAAACCCGCGTCTTTAGCAGCCTCCCCGATGGATCCCATAGTGGAATAGTCAAGAAATTGGTCCCCATATGACATGTTAACATTATCATTGCGTGGGGATTTGGGATCTTTATCACCATCATGGTGATCCATCTGCTGTTTGGGTTCTGTTCCATGGCTGGGACCCTCCCCAACATTATCTGGTTTATCAAAATCATCACTTGAGGAGGTACTGTTGTTGGAGTCAGCCGAAGAATCATAATCTTCATCGTCATCGTCTTCATTTGCTTCTGATTTATCCGTTATTTTCTTACGTGCTTTCTTCTTGCACTGACGATGGATGGATTGAAGCTCGTCGTATGCCACTTGCACGTGCTCATGTGTTTCAAGCAGTGCGTCGTGGGTTTCCTTTAAATCAGAATAACATGCTTCAGTTGAGAGGAGTCATGCTGTGAGGTGAGTTACTTGAGCTCTGAGTTGAGTAAGTTCATTGGTGGATGACTCCTCTTGGCATTTGTGTAGCTGTGTGAGGGTGATGTTGATGTCGTCCAAGCGCGTGTTGAAAGATTATTGTTGCAGCTTGAGCTCGCGGAGGGTCTCAGGCAGCGGTTGAGTCTGTATTGAGATCTTCTCGACTAGATTTGCCATCGCCTTGTGCTGGCTTTGGACTCCAAGGACCAACTTGGGCAAGGTTTTGCAGTAGCCTTCGATGTGGTCAACTTGCTTAGCCACTGAAACTTGTCGTTGTTGGACTTCTTGGAGGATGCTTGGCAAGGCGTGGTTTTGCTTGTCGATCTTGGCGACCTGCTTTGTTAAACCCTGCACACAAGAAAAAATAGAATTTAATATGTTAGAAGGGTCGGTGAGGAGGTTTCAGATGGTGTCAAATTGCCATCTGAATTCCTCACCGACGTTAGTGAAGGGAACCCCAGTGAGAGAAGGGTGGGGCGGCTGGGGTCGGGGTGGAATGGTGGTGGTAGTGTCATGCGGAAAGGACACTGTTGATGGGCCCGCGAACTGCGTAGTGACTGTGGAAGGGGTCACTAGCGCTGTCGGGGTGGCGGCGGATGAGAAGGGTGGTGACATATCTGGAGAGAAAAGTTTGTCCGGTAATGTTGATGGAATGTCTGTTGAGGTGAAGGAAGTGAATTCGGGTGTAGTAGCGGAAAATGGGATGCCCGAAGGGAAGAACGGTAATTTGGAAGAAGGTGGAAGAGTGGAAGATGATGGGGTGGTGGATGGTGTGGTGGAAGATGGTGGGGTGGTGGATGTTGGGATGGTGGATGGTGTGGTAGAAGGTGGGGTGGTGGATGGTGGGATGGTTGAAGGTGGAGTGATGGTTTCGAGATCGGCATGTAGACTCATTATGAAAGAGTCTAGTGATGATGTTGTTATGTGTTCCTCTGGAAGGGTGGGTTCTATTTTGGGGTGGGGTTTGGAAGTTGGTGTACCTGACAGCTCTTGTTCCTTCAAAAACCTTATGGAAGGTCGTTTTACAGGAATTTTTGTTGTTTTTGCTGCCGGGGCGGTTATGCTAAGCTCTGTCTGTCCCATTGTTGCTTTCTTGTCGGTGGTTTTGACCGAAGACATAAGTGTTGCGATTTCGTCATCTGAGAAAAGGAGCTTGTCTTTGTCATAATCCGCAAGTTCTGGTAATGGGAGCAGCGTTCTGAAAGATTTTGCTGTAGGGCAGAAGACATAGTGTAGCTTGCCATCCTTGTCTTTTATGATGAAGGAGTTCTTCAATGTTTATTCATTTGTAAGGATGTCGCCCTTTATTTTTGTGCATCTAGGTAGAAGTCTATCCATCTTAAGGTATTTGATAATTGATGTGATAAGACCATCCATACATATTTCTTTTCTGAGGGCGTAAGCTGATAGTTTTTGGATGATAAGACACCCAATGTTGACTGGCAACTCATTTAGGATGGACCAGATAACAAAGAGGTCTGAGAGGATTACATTTCCTCCTTCTGACCTGGGGAAGAGTGCGCCAGCAAGGATTTTGTGAAGTGTGCGCACTAGACCCGATTGAATGTTTCATGCTTTACATGTTTTTGCATCATAAACTGGTAGCCCCGTTAAAGATTTCCAGAAGTTGTGTTTGTTGAACTTGGGGTTGTCTGTGCCAACAGCCTTGGCTTTCTTCAACTTCTCTTGGTTGTCTATAAAGATTTCGTTCAACATATTTTCAGTGATGACCACTTTGGTGTTGAAGATTCTGGTGGATATTCTACGATCACCACCGCTCTGTGCTTTATCGAAAGTGTACACTGCTTCTCTAGTGAAAAAAGTGAAGAATTCCGTTGTAGGTTCAACGTATGAGGATTCGGTGACAAAACAAAGTCGAGAAAGATTGGAATTGTCTAGCAAGGTCAGGATTCTATTGTAGATCCCCATCTTCATAATTATGCTTGGGCAAACGTACTTTGTTAGTTTTAGAGTTTGTTTAATTGATGGGAGGGTATGGATGTGAAGATTTTCTGGTGGTGGTGCTGTGGTGGTAATGGGGGGGGGGGGAAATAGGAACGGTAATGGTGGCGGGGGTGGCGGTGATGGTGGTGGTTGGTTGAATGGAGGATGGTGGAATGAAGCCTGCCAGGGTTTGTTCCCTTGCAGTTATAGGGTGAACCTGTTTCCTTGCCCTCTTCTTCGGTTGTGGTGCTGAAGTGGTTGCTTGGGCCTTCCTCTTCCCCAAGGACTTTTTGGTAGGGGATTCTGCCTCCGATGAAGGCTCATATTCTGAGGGGTCATCAGATGAGATTTCTTCAACCTCCTCTTCAGAAGGTTCTTCTGCTAAGCAGTGGTTGATGCGTTTTATCTCATGCATGACTTTGAGCAGGTCCACCTTTGCTGGGACCGTTCCAGTTTGGTCATAGTGGTCAATGATTTGCTGAAGCTTCGCCCGGTCATCCATTAATTCCTCCTTTGTCCAAAAAGGTTTGTCGGCAGTTCCTGTTGGTTGTTTTGCAGGGGAGGCATTCTGAAATTTTTGTCAAGAAAACAAATTTTAGAGATCTGAAATATGAATTTAAACAAGTTTATTAGATTAGAACAGTATTTTTGAGGTTTGGTTGGATCCAAACGGGTACGAGACCGTTTTGGTTCCAAACGGGTTCGAGACCGTTTGGTTCCAAATGGGTTCGAGACCGTTTGGTTCCAAATGGGTTCGAGACTGTTTGGTTCCAAACGGTTTCGAGACCGTTTGGGGCCAAACAGTCCGTCGGCCAAGCGCGTGCAAGGTCATTTGGCGCCAAACGGTTTGGAGACCGTTAGGGGCCAAACGGTCCTTCGTCCAAACGGGTGCAAGGTCGTTTGGCACCAAACGGTTTGGAGACCGTTTGGGGCCTAAACGGTCCTTCTTCCAAACGGGTGCAAGGTCGTTTGCACCAAACAGTTTGGAGACCGTTTGGGGCCAAACGGTCCTTCGTCCAAACTGGTGCAAGGTCGTTTGGAGCAGACCATCGGGAAGACGAAGATCCAGGCCATTTGGCGGCGAGGGACGGCGGGAGGGAAGCCGAAAACGCTCGTCGGTTGTGGCGACGGTGACGGCGGTAGCGAGAACCGCGAGAGAAAACTCTACCTGTTAGGTGACGACGGCGGAGGAAGAAGGGCCAGAAGGAAGCGACGATGAGCGAGCAGAAGAACGGAACCTCACACAGACGACGGCAAAGCATCAGTCGGAGACTAGAACGGCGGTGGAAGACGAAGGTGATAACGGTAAGCTCGAAGAAGCAAAAGCGCGTGCGGAAACTGGAGTGAAACAACAGTGGAATAGAGAAAGTGAGAGATTCTAGAAGAAAGAAAGGAGGGTGTGGGATGTTATTTATAGGATTGGGGGGGCGTCCTTACAAATTCCCGAAGTCAAATGGGTGCCAGACCGTTTGAACTCCAAACGGGTGCGAGACCGTTTGAACTCCAAACGGGTGCGAGACCGTTTGAACTCCAAACGGGTGCGAGACCGTTTGAACTCCAAACGGGTGTGAGACCGTTTGAACTCCAAACGGGTGCGAGACCGTTTGAACTCCAAACGGGTGTGAGACCGTTTGGGAAGGTTTCGGTTTTTGATGTTTTTGATTTTTATGTTTATTTTGTTTATGTGGATTTTTTTGTATATATGTTTCAGAAGAAAACTAAACTAAAAAGAATAAGAGGGAAGACGAAAAATGATGATACTCAGATCTTGGGTTGCCTCCCAAGTAGCGCCTGGGTTTAATGTCGTCGGCTCGACGAAATGCTGATCTGGCTATGCTGATGTTATAGGATCTTGGATCTCTATAGTTTGTCTTGGCAATTTGTCTGCTGGAATGTAGTATTTCTTTGACCTATGACTGTTAACGGTTCTTTCTCCCCCCGTTATCATCAAGGATAATAACTGCTCCTGTTGGGTAGATATGTTTGATAGTGAAAGGCCCCGACCATTTTGTGCGCAGTTTTCCCGGAAACAATTTTAGTCTGGAATTGAATAAGAGAATCTTATCTCCGATGATTATATCCTTTCTTTTTATGTGGCCATCATGCCACATCTTGGTTTGTTCTTTGTAAATTCTGGCGTTTTGGTATGTTGTCATTCGCAACTCTTCCAATTCTTGTAATTGAAGTTGTCTAGATTCACCGGCACTCTTCAGATCAAAGTTCAATTACTTGATAGCCCACCAAGCTTTATGCTCTAATTCGACTGGTAGATGACACGACTTCCCATACACCAATCGAAATGGTGTTGTTCCAATTGGTGTTTTGAAAGCTGTACGATAGGCCCATAGAGCGTCGGGAAGTTTGGTAGACCAGTCTGTGCGATGCCTATTAACAGTTTTTTCCAAAATGGCCTTGAGTTGCCTGTTGGAGACTTTGACCTGTCCACAAGTCTGTGGGTGATAAGGTGTGGAAACTTTATGTTTGACTCCATATTTTCTTAATAGTGCTTCGAAACTCCGCTCAAGAAAATGAGATCCACCATCGGATATTATTGTTCTTGGAATGCCAAATCTGGGGAATATTATTTCTTTAAACATTTTGATGACTGGTTTGGAATCACAAGAAGTGGTCGGTAGAGCTTCTACCCATTTCGAAACGTAATCCACAACTACTAGAATGTACGTGAACCCATAAGATGGGGGGAAAGGACCCATGTAATCCACTCCCCAAACATCAAAGAGTTTGACTTCTTACCACATATTCAAAGGCATTTCATTTCGTTTAGTTATTCCTCCAGATAGTTGGCATTTGTCACATGATCGCACATATTTGTGTGCATCCTTTGCGATGGTTGGCCAGTAGAAACCAGATTGAAGAATTTTAAGAGAGGTTTTCTTAGAGCTCATGTGCCCCCCGGTAGGGCCTGAGTGACAGTGTTCTAAAACTGGGGTGATTTCTATTTCTGGGATGCATCGACGAAAAAGTCCATCTGCGCATAAGCGGAATAGGTAGGGCTCGTCCCAGAAGTACTGCTTAGCATCATGAATGAATTTCTTTTTGTCATGGTATGATGCAGACGGATGGATGATTCCTGTTGCCAAATAATTAACAATATCAGCATACCAAGGAAATCCAGTAGTAATTTTCATTAGTTGATCATCTGGTAAAGAGTCTCGAATGGGAATTTTATCAGAGTCTTTAGCTTCAATACGACTGAGGTGATCCGCGACGACATTTTCAACCCCACTTTTGTCTTTAATCTCTAAATCAAATTCCTGAAGCATTAATACCCATCTAATAAGTCAGGGTTTAGCATCTTGTTTTTGGACCAAGTATCGTATTGTAGAATGGTCAGTATATACTATGAATTTTGATCCGATTAGGTAAGACTGAAATTCTTCAAAAGCATAGATAACTGCCAGGAACTCTTTTTCGGTGGTAGTATAGTTCTTTTGTGCCTCATCAAGCGTCTTGGAGGCGTAATATATGACGTAAGGCTTTTTGTCAATCCTTTGTCCAAGGACTGCCCCTATAGCATAATCGCTAGCGTCACACATAATTTCAAACGGTTGTGACCAGTCAGGAGCTCTTAGAATAGGGGCAGATATAAGGGCATGCTTCAGAGTTGTGAAGCTATTAATGCAATCTTGGTCAAATATAAAATTTGCTTCTTTGGTTAGTAGGTGAGTCATTGGCTTTTCTATCTTTGAAAAATCTTTTATAAATCTTCTGTAGAATCCTGCATGACCAAGGAATGCCCTGACTCCTCTGATGTCTTTAGGTGGAGTTAGCTTTGAGATGACATCGACCTTTGCTTTATCCACTTCAATCCCTTTTTCACTTACTCGATGTCCTAGGACCACACCTTCAGTCACCATAAAGTGACATTTTTCCCAATTCAAGATCAGGTTGGTGTCTTCGCATCTTTGTAGGACTTTTCCTAGATTGAGTAAACAGTCGTCGAAAGAATTTCCGTATATAGAAAAATCATCCATGAAGACTTCCATGATAGATTCTGTTAATCCGGCGAAGATAGCAGTCATACATCTTTGGAAGGTTGCGGGTGCATTTCATAACCCGAAAGGCATCCTTCTAAAGGCATATGTTCCAAAAGGACAAGTAAAGGTGGTTTTTTCTTGATCTTCAGGATGGATTGGGATTTGGTAAAATCCTGAATATCCATCAAGGTAACAAAAATTTTTTTGGTGAGCGAGTCGTTTGAGAACCTCATCCAAGAAGGGCAAGGGGAAATGATCTTTCCTTGTTGCTTTGTTAAGTTTTCGGTAGTCGATGCACATTCGCCACCCAGTTACTGTTCTAGTAGGTACTAGTTCATTCTTATCATTAAGAACAACAGTGGTCCCCCCCCCCTTTTTTTGGGACCACCTGCACGGGACATACCCATTGAGAATCTGAGATTGGGTAGATGATACCTGCTTTCAGAAGTTTGAGAACCTCGAGGCGAACTACCTCCTTGAGATTTGGGTTCAACTTTCTTTGATGTTCCCTTGATGGTTTGAATTCTTCTACCATAGGCAATCTGTGCATGCATAAAGATGGATTTATACCCGTTAAGTCAGTCATCTTGTATCTGATAGCTTTCTTGTGTCTCTTTAGTTCATCAAGAAGTCTGTTTTCTTGGTCCACCTCCAGGGTGGAGCTGATAATCACTGGACAAAGTTTCTCGTTGTATAGAAAGGCATGTTTGAGTCCCTCAGGTAGAGCTTTCATTTCAGGAGCCTTAGGTGGCTCAGTTGCTTCTATAATGGTGACAACCTTGAGTTCTTCAAAGGTGGCCGTTGGGGCTTCTTCAGCTTTTTCTAAGTATTGAAGGCATTCTTGCACAAGTTCATTTGCCGAGAATTCTACTTCCGGATTTGTCAAGATATCTTCCAATTCATCGGAGGGTTCAGACATTTCTAATTGGGACATTTGATATATAGCATCCAGAAGAAAGACTTCCTCTTGAATGCTAGGACCTTTCATGCTATTAAGGACTCTGAACTGGAAAGCTTCCTTACCCAATCTCAAGATAATAGTTCCTGCTTCTACATCGATAAGTGCTCGGGAAGTAGCTAGGAAAGGTCTATCGAAGATTATCGGGTATCTTAGGTCTTCTTGTATGTCCATAATAACGAAATCGCACGGAACATAAGAATTCGTTCCTATCCTGACAGGTATATCTTCAATGATTCCAAGGGTGCAGTTATGGTAGAGTCGGCTAACTGAATTGTCATTGTCGTAGGTAACAAATCAGTGAAGCCTAATCTTTTGCACATAGAATAGGGCATAATGGATATACTTGCTCCTAAATCTGCTAATCCCTTCTTGCTGGAGCCATTTCCAATTGAACACTGAATACCGAAGGAACCTGGGTCCTTCTTTTTCTTTGGCATTTTATTAAGAAGAATGTCTGAAGTGGTCTGAGCTAGTTTCACTGTTTCGTGCTCTTCTGTCATATATTTTTTTGATAGAAGGGTTTTCAGGTATTTGGCCCATGCGGGAACTTCGGAAAGAGCATCGAGGAATGGTATATCAATGTATAGTTTCTTCATAGCTTCTTTGAATTTCTGGAACCTAGTGTCCATTTTGGTTCCTTTCAGCCTGTCCGGATAAGGGATTACGGGTGGAACTTCTGGCATTGGTTCCTTTCCTCTTTCTCTTTTAGTGGTTTTAGTAGATTTTTCCTTTTCCTGGGTTGAGCTTTCTGTTGGGGAAAGAATATCTAAATCATTATCATCATCATGGATGATCCTAATGGTATCAGGAAGGACACGACCAGACCTTGTGGTGACAGCATTTAGTTGCTCAGGTCTATTTTGGTCATGCCTTGGGTTTGCCTCTGGTTGCCCAGCAAAGGTACCTGCTGGTGGTTTCAACTGAGCGGCAATCTGTGCTAATTGGGCCTCTACAGCCTTTTGTTGAGCCTGTTGGTTCGCAAGCATAGTTTGCTGAGATTGAAGCATCTGTCTAATCAAAGAAATTTCATCAGATGGTTGGGAAGGGGCACTCCTCTGTTGATATTGAGTGACTTGCTGCCCTTGTGGTTGCTGTGGAGGTGTGGTTAACTGCAGTTGTTGTGGCTGCTGCAACTGAGGTTGTTGCAGCTGTGGGTGCAGTCTTGGATGGGTATATTGGTAAGAGGGATTCCTAGGATAATTGGTTCTTTGGAAACCATTTCTATAATTCCCCTGATTTTGGTTGAAGTTATTCTGAAATCATGGTGGTTGTCTATTGAAAGATCCGCCTTGTGTCTGTTGTTGTGGATTGGCAGTCCCTGCAGGATTCCCATATTGAAAACCAGGGTGGTTTCTAGGTTTATCAGGATTTTAATACACCTGGCCAGGTATTGAATGAATGGAGTTGACTTGCTCTAGCATTTGGTCCTCGGGATGTTCAATAATGGGTTCATATTGTGGCACTGGTGGTTGTAGATCCATCATAACATTGTATAGCAGACCACATGATAGTGTGGGATGATCAGATGCATGACAGGCTTCGCAAATTCCAGTAGTTGCTTTTACTTGTTGAACCTGGGAGCCTTTCTTCTTGTCGTATTCTCCGAAAGAAGTTTCGAGGGCTTGTTGCTTGCTAGCAATAGTCTTCAAGGCCTCTGCAATGGCCTTGAGTTCCATAGATTCTTCAGCCTTATAGACTTTAAGAATTCCCTTGGATTGGTTAGACGACCTTCCCTAATTAGATTGGTTCTTGGCCCCTAACGTAACTATATTCCAAGCATCTTCATAGTTCTTTCTCATGAAGTTTCCTCCAGATGAGGAGTCTAAAAACTGCTTGATATCATCACTTACTCCTCTATAGAATGTTTCAATCAGTTGATTTTGGGATATGCCATGGTGAGGGCACTTTCTCAGGAGTTCCTTGAATCTTTCCCAAGCTTCCGTAAGTGTTTCTCCGGGTAGTTGGGAAAAATGGTTGATCTGCCCCCTAATCTCATAGGTTAGTGAAGGTGGAAAGAATTTCTCAAGAAACGTTTCTTCTAAGGGAGTCCAAGTAGTGATGATAGGGTGCCTATCTAAAGCATTGTACCAGCTTAGCGCTCTTCCAGATAAGGTGAAGTGTAAGAGGTGTAACATTATTGCTTCCAAGGCAACTCCTTCTTGAGGTACAAGTTGGCAGAGTGACTTGAATCTCTTAAGATGATCCATACAATCGTCTCCAGATCCTCCAGAGAAAGAAATGCCTTGCATGATCTGGATCCATTGCGTCCGGATTTCAAAGTTTGGTATGTTAATAATCACTGGTCAGACTGGGTGATCATCTTCATAATTCTTTGGGACTGCGTAGTCCCGAAGTTGCTTGTTCCTTAATGCTAATTGAGAAGCGGCATTTTCTGCTTGGATGCGGGCTTGTTCCTCAGCTCAAATCTCGGCCTGCACTTGAGCACGAGTGTCAGCGATAAGTTGTGCTCGTTGTGCAGCTATGGCGGTGTTAACTCTTTCTGCAACGAGGCATTGCTCTTCAGCCATCTGTCTGGATCTTTGGCGGTTAAGTCTAATCCTTCGGTGGAAACTTCTTTCTACCTCAGAGTTGTACTCTGGATCAGGGGAGAATCCGATGTGATGCGGGGTTAGCATACACGTTTTCTACCTGAGTAGGAAGAAATTCGCACGGTTAGATGATGAATAGAAGCAAAGAGGTCAAGAAAATTTGAAGTGGTTATTAAGGAAAAGTGTAAAACCCTAATCAACCAAGAAGTTGTTAAGTAAAAACTAAAACGTTCCGTTGTCCCCGGCAACGGCGCCAATTTTTGATGGAGTTTTGCAACGCCACTAAAAATCCTAGAGGTGATGAATCTCTATGTTTAGCCTTGCTTGTACTATGGTAAGATCTCCACCCACGTGTACTAGGACACGCGGAAGTCTTATCGTAGTATAGTTAAGGGTCGAATCCTCGGGACAACGGTCTTGATTAGAATTAATCAAGATGGAAAATGTTTTAGTCGTACCTAATTACTTAACGGTTGATATTTAGATCGAAAGTTTGATTTGGTTGTTTAAACTAAGTGCGAGGAAAGTAAAAGCAAGGAAGTAGAAATTAGGGTTGTAAACAATGATTAAAAACCACTTGGATGTTATCGGGTTTCACGCCACTACACATGGATCAAAACATGCAACATAATAAAACAACCTGCAAAGAGATTCTAATCAGCTAGTATCTTGTAGACTTAGTTTCTTTTCGGATAACTAACTACGAGAAGTGTGGAGTATTGCAACGCCAGCCATTCCAAAATGAATGGTCACTTGCTTTGCATTACTTCTTCATGAAGTGTGTTCCTCGACCTTGCCAAGGTTGCACTTTCATACGTCAACTGATTCCATTTCATAGTATGAAAGTGGAACGATGGGAGTGAGTTTACTCCACTCATGACAGAACTCCTACATACCGAAACGGACGTATGGTGACTACATACATCCAGAACCAACTTTCAAACGATATTCAGATCTAAGGGTACAAACGTAGACAATTCATACCAAAAGACAATAGGTAATACAAGTTGATGATCAAGCAACAAGCATTCATTTAACGATTGATGTTGAACTGAAAAGGAGAGTATCTCTATTGCAAACAGTTGAATTACATTGCATGAAATGAAAACATGGGTAGCGGGGCTACTCCCCGCACCCTAGTGAATGAGACTACTCGCTCATATCAAGGACAAAGAAGGAGGCGAGAAGAGAGAGAAAGAACGCCATCTCCATGGAGGAGGGAAGGATGAACCCTTGGCGAAGAGAGCAATGATCTTCTCACTTCGTGGATGCTTTGATGATGGATCTTCTCTTCCCACCTTCTTTGTTGTTGAGAGAGAAGGTAGCTTGAAGATGGAACGTGGATCTCAAACTGGCAGCCTTGGGGCGATGGATGAAAGATGGGAGTGCTCTGGAACTGGAGAGGCAGCCTTTGGGCGTCTGAGAGTTGTCCCCTTTTGAGGACCCCTTTGGATCTTATTTATAGGCTTAAGTGGAGCCCAAACGATCTTGAACCCATTTGGGTGCTGAACACATTTGGCCGCTGAACACGTTTGTTCCTTGAACCCGTTTGGGCGCTGAACTCGTTTGAGCGCTGGACCCGTTTGAGAACTGGACTCGTTTGGGCGCCGAACTCGTTTGGGCGCCGAACGCGTTTGGGCGCTGGACCCGTTTGGTTGTTGAACACGTTTGGTCCTTGAACCCGTTTGGGCGCTGAACTCGTTTGAGCACTAGACCCGTTTGAGCACTGGACTCGTTTGGGCGCCGAACTCGTTTGGGCGCCGAACTCGTTTGGTTGCTGAACACGTTTCGGCGCTGAACTCATTTGAGCGCTGGACCCGTTTGAGCACTGGACCCGTTTGGGCGCCAAACTCGTTTGGGCGCTGGACCCGTTTGGTTGCTGAACACGTTTCGGCGCTGAACTCGTTTGAGCGCTGGACCCGTTTGGTTGCTGAACACGTTTGGGCTTATGCAGTCTCTGGACCGTTTAGAGTTCATGCGGTCTTGAGACCGTTTAGCCTTAAACAGTCTTGGGACCATTTGGTCTTAAACGGTCTTGGGACCGTTTGGGGTTTTTGTAATTTTTTTGTGTTTTTCTGCAAGGAAGAAGAGAAAAGTTAATCTATTGATGTGTCAGCAATAAGGTAAAGATTTAATGGTTCTTTCTAATTTATTTAAGAAAGAGTATGGAAAACAAGGGGAAAACTAATAAAATAGCATCACAAAGTGAGAGGTTATCAATCACCACTTATCTTCACATCATTATCTAATTATTCCTATCACCAAATTTAGATTCAGATGCTAAAAAGATATCACGACTTTCCACTTAGATGGAATCCTATTTAGACCTAAATGGCCATGTATTTTTTTGAAAAGCACACATAAAATAAGCAAAGAATGATACCCTTTCAACATAAACTTAGTTTCTAGAAATTTATTTTTCTTAAAGTCTCTACCCATACTACCCTTCCTATCATCTATTTCTATCCATATGACCACTTCCCAAATATTCCTTATCCATTTAAACAACTTCATACTTCTTATCCTCTCGCTCTAACCTTTACCACTCTTATTTCATCATAGTTCTCACTTTTGTATGTAAGCAAGCATCATATTATAGTTTGGTGTTCCTTGTGTAAATATGTTTGTATCACATGAGAATACATGATTTTCTCAGGCTTGCATTGATGCTTAGAAGAGCTAACACATGAAAATTGAAGTTCTATTAGCAAAAATACACATGACGGTTTCTCCCCCCACCTTTAAATTTGTTGAGATGTATTTATCTCCATCTAATGTATTCTATTTATTTCTATTTCAATTTTACTTAAGTAGTGTGTAATATGGGCCTAAATATAATAGGGATAGTAGTGTTTATTATTTACTTCCTTGTTTTGCCTCCTCCTATTTATAGGACATGGGTTTACCTTTCTAAGATATAGAAAAATGATGGCTTTCAACATGGTATCAGAGAAGGACATATAGCCATCTCGGGAGGCCCTCCTTTCTAAGCCTTGTCTCCTCCCATATGTATTCATCATCTTCTTTTTTATCCATCGATGTTGTTCACACCTAGGGATATCTAGGCTCCTTTCTATCCCTATCCTCTTCCCAACAAGAGGATCTAAGGGCACTACCTATGAATTTTTCGTCGGTCTTATGTCCTAAAGATTGATTGTTCAAAAGGCGCACTACATCCTTTTTTATAATTATCTATGACCACCTTTTATAGGGCTTTTCCTACTTATTATTTTATATGATTGGATCTATCCAACATATCTCTATTTCTCTTGGTGATTCATAAGGTTCACTACATGTTCTGGGTCTTTTCCTAGCATGAATATGCTATTTTTCCATCACATATGGTGTGTCTGTGATCTAACATTGTGTTATAACCTCAAATTTTTCTTTTATTGATTGAAATGCAATTTTATAAATAAAAGGAATTTTAATGGGACAATTGTATGATTTGTTTTCAAAGAACGGATTCTTTTGTGAAATTTCCCTTGGATGCATGATTTCATAATACATCCAATAATGATAAGAGGGAAAAGAGATAAATTGAATCCTATAATAAGTAAACAAGAAATAAAAGATAATTGTGTGCATATATGAGGATTATGTATACTTCTCTAGAAAGTGGCATGGATGACCACCATTGTTTAGTTTTGAGTTCCACATGGCTTCTAATAAGAAAAGAGATCAAAATAAAGACAATAGGAAAGAAATAAAGAGAAAAGATGAATTTTAAATGCATAATAGATGTCTTAAAAGTGGATGACTTCCATATGAATAAAAGACTCTTTTATTTTCCAATTTTGGTCCCAATCGTTTCTCATAATTAGATAAAGTCATTTAAGACTTTCCCTTACAATTTGAGAGAGAAAGGATAAAAGATGAGAGAGCTATGAATTAATTTTTTTTCCTAAAGTAAGAGGGATATGGAAGTACTTGTAATAAATGTTACATTATTTTCTTTAAAAAGGAAATAAGTGGGGAGGCCCACTAATAAGGGTGTGCACCCTAGAGACTGTGGATCTAAAGATTGAGGGGCCCACCATCATCTTCTACCCAGTGACTGAAAGCAGAAACCAAGTGTATAGTATAACAAATTCCTCTCCTCTGTTCCCCTCTGTTCCTTAAAGGTTTTCCCACAAAATAAAGTCCAATAAACTTGGGAAGAGAAGACGAACATGACAAGCCATTGCAATGTTGTTACTTCATCATATTGGAAAAGTACCCAATCTGCCTAAAACTTGGGGTTTTAGGGAAGAGAAATACCGACCTTTCCCACACCCCTCGTGCCTATATAAGGTAGTGGGAAGTTTTCCCTAGACTCAATGGTCCTTTCTTTCCCCTCAATCGCTCTAGTTTCCCTTAGTCCCACACCAACAATCAAGCCATCCCCTTCAGCAGAGTGAAAGGTAGAAGGCAAGGAATTGGACCCCTCTGATTAGAGAGGATGGTGTTGGAATGAAGGCCACACCATGATGGGCCTTTCCCGGTCTTCATATCAATAAAACAATGGGTTTTTGCTCATCTTGCTATAAGTGCTATCACAGTAGTTTAATGTCAAGTTTCTACCATCGAGCTTCTTCCTAGACCCTTAGTCAAATCTAAGAGAACCTTCGAGTTCGCTGGACCTGGGCAGACATAGTAGGCACCTCAACTACCTCATCTGAGCTAGTACGGTGAGGGTCAATGGCCAGGTTGACCACATCCATGATGTTATCAGCCTTGGGAGGCACAAGAAAGAGGAAAAAGAAGCTGGCTTACATATTTCCTATTTTACCCCCCGGTTTACGCAATGAAAGGTAAAGACAGTCTGTCCTTTTTTCCTTTGAACCTATCATTTAAGCCAGACACACAGGCATGGGTCGCCGTAGTGGAATGATCCTACTATCTACGCCTGATCCCAATGTCGAGATGGATATCCTTTGATAGTTGGTGTGTAAGTTCCTAATTGGTCAGATTAGGTTTTTTCTTGTAAAATTGTTAAAAAAAATTGGTAACTTAGATTAAGATGAACTATGTATGAACATTGATCAGGAGAATGCAAGGAATGCAAAAAAATATGATCAAATCCTATATCTGCTTCTGATTCGAAACAACCTAAAGTTAGCATCTTTAATGTGTTAAACATATAAGAACCCTAAGTTTTAGGTTTTGATGATCCTAATGTGTCCAATTGATACTGATAATAAAATAATGATCTTTTATGGATAAAAAAGATAACTTGGATCAAATTTGAGATTAATAACTCATTAAATGATGAATTATGGTTTCCTTGTGATTAAAAGTGCAAGTAAAGCCAAGATTAGGGTTTTTAACCTAAAAGAGCATGAAAAGTGATAATTAGGGTTTAGGAATTTAAAACCCTAATGAAACCGTAAAGTTGACCTAGAAACCCTAACTTGAGACCCATGTCTATTTTAATGGCGATTTGGATAAAACAATGATACATGGTTGTATTGCTTTATCTTTCAGGATAAATTTTCTTGGTTGATTCACTGATTGCTCTTGCTTGGACATGTAGAGATTCTGTTCAAGGTATATGGATATGGCTAATATTACTCGTCTTAGTTTCAAAGTGTTTTATGAGGTTTCATTAGTTTTCTTGAAGTTGACTTCTTGGATGAACTTTAATTCTTGCAACTATAAAGTGACTATGGCTATCACCATATATATGTGCATGACTAGCTCAAATCCTAATCCTCCTCTGCAGCTTTATGTATATGCGATAAATTGATGATCTAGGTATTGGTCTACCTTTGGGGTAGGATCAACAAATTATCATGATTCGAGGTTTGGTCTACCTTTGGGTAGGATCATACGACTATATAGCTCCAAGTCTTGGTGTACCTTTTGGGGTAGGACCAAAAGGGGCTATTGAGGATATACCATATGTGAGAGGTAGTATCCATGTCCATTGTAGGGATAACACAGAGGCTTGGTTATGTCAGGATTGAGTAGTTATGTTTAAGATGTAAAGTTTGATCAATTAAATAATATTTTTTTGCAATATGTTGTTACAACTAGATGCAAATAGTTTGTTTCCCCCCACATACCTATATAACCTATTATACTAATCGATGTTTTGTTTGTCGATGTTTTAGGTTAATATGTTGTGACATCTACAAGCTTAATGGAAAGTGGATATTCAATAAAAGGTGACATTGAAAAAGAACAAGGCTATAGAATGTTTGGAGGAATATAGTTAGATATTTATCTCCTTGGGTAAAATTTTGAAATCCCATTTTTGAAAGGCATGTGAAAAGAAAAAAAATATCCTACATTAAGCTTAGTTGTGTTATACTTTTAAATTTTTTCATTATTTGCAAAACCATATGATCATGTTTGGGATAACGGCTCTAGCTTCTTGGCCTTCCTTAATTGGGGGTTGTCGAGGGGTGGGGTCGTTACATGTTGTGTATTGTCATCCACTTTTGCACAAATCATCAGTTGTGACTTTTGTTGCACTCATCATGGCATGTAAACTTCCTGACCCATCATGTTAGTGAATTTCTGGCCCTATTTCTACTTTAAATTTGTTGCTCCATTATACCTTGTGGTAGTGTACTACGGGTTCTTCCTATTCTTTTATTGAGATCCTCCAGACACACTCCAAGTGTGTAACTTTTGTGAAGTTTAATGGCTCCAACTGTGTCTTATGGACATGTTTTTTTAGATCTTTGAAGATTATTTGAGAAATTAAGTTGGAGCATCTCACTGATCCACATCCACCTAAAGAAGAGGCATCTAAGAAAAAGAATGCAACAGACGAAGCATCTAGAAAAGGAAGATAGATTATAAGAAGTGGGCCAAACATGACTCCCTAATTCTATCATAGAGTGTGAATATCTTTGAATCAAAATCTCTACTAATATACTCTTCACCAACACAGCCAAGGAGGCATGGATCACATTGCTTAAGTATACTCTAGAACAGGAAATGCATCTCAATTTTTTACTAATACAAACAATTGTATTCTCTTAAACTTGAAGATAACTCAGCCTTTGCTTTGCACTTCAACAACTTTAAAGGGATTTGGGGATGATCTCAAGCTTCATCACTTTGTATCATATGATCTTTCCAAAACATAGAAGAAGCAAGAAGAGATACAACCATAACAATTTTTAGCATCTCTACCTCCAAGTTATGAAGTTTTCCATCAAAATATTCTTGCATATGAACCCTTTCCATTGTTATATGATGTCTATCTACAACTATCTCATTCTATCTCTTCTAATACTACCTTCAAGGAGCCTGCTTCCCTTGGTGTTTCAGTATGAGGATGTGGTAATCCTACTTGTGTCTGAGGAAAAAATCTCAACAATAGTGGAAGAAGAACCTCTCCCTCCAAATATAGATTATCCAACTTTTTCTAGGGTACTAATCAAAATGAAGGCAAATTCTAGAAAAAACATCACAAACAAGAATAGGCAAATCAAGTGTCAGATATTGATGCTGATGAAGAATCTACTTTTGTCCCTAGTGGTACCAATCATTAGATGCTAAAATTGAGTTCTTCTGAGCATGAAACACTAGTTAAGGTTGCTTCTACTTTTATTGTTACACCTCAAGAAAATATATCCCAATACAACACTTAGGTGACCTTCATGTCTTCAAGAATCTTCATCTTCATCCAAATATGATTCGGTTATTGATTTGGATTCTACAACCCATAAGACTGGTAATAAGAATCTATTTATTTACATGGAGAAATTGCAAGGAGTGGGACTGGAGAGGGGATCCACTCCCTACTAAATTTGAGGAATGAATCCATCTATTCCAAACATACCAAAAAGGTATGTTGGATTAGGTGTAAAATTTTCCATTCTCAAATGATGATGTACAAAAGACCAAAATATAGCAACTAAATAATATTTCATGACTATATTCAATTTATCAAAGTTACATAATTCTCTCAATAAGGGCCTTACATGCAAGTACAACATCATTTGGATCTAAGTAGAGGGATATCCAACTATCTCAAGTCTATATCCCATTAAGATTCATCTCCACAAGCCAATTCCACATTTGTGTGTCATGTCCTCCCTAACCTACATCTGGGGTTGGTTGCATACCTCAGAAGGGAAGATAAAAATGGAAGTAATCAACATACAAGCTGTTATGAACACATAAATTGGGGATTGAGCAATATAAGGGAAAATGATATCAAATGCAACAAGGATTCCCATAGAAAAGTGCCACCCAAGTATCTATCAAAATTATATGGATTTCATATATAATGATAATCAAGAATAAGATATTTCTTTCTTTAAAATAATGCCACAATAGTGATATCACAAATCATAGTAGTGCATGTAAATAAACATAGATAAGTTTATTTGAAGAAGGGTTGGGATATCATAGGATCTCATCCTAACAATATTGGGTGGAAGAAACACATGCTAGGCAGAATTCATGTTCCCTTTTATATATATGAGTGGAATATGCATACACTAGACGAAATACACACATCCAAAAGTATGAATGTATACATGTACCACTACATGAAATAAAATTAGTCTAAACCATGCACAATGTAGAGTCAAGAACAAATTCAGTCACTTTAAAACAATAAGATGAGAACATCCAACAATTATCATGTGGGGTCAGAGGACCCATGACCAATATCTAATCATGTCCACAAATAAGATGTAATGTAAGATCATAAAGTCCACAACACGCGGACTAGAGCATTAGATACTCAAATTAGAGTGTCCACATGGAAAAAATGAAAAAGTTATAAATGAGAGTGAACTAAGAATATCCATCAAACTAGGTAAACAAGATCAATAAAAAATATAAGAACTCAAATGAAGCAACCTCTTAGGAGAGAGAGAACAATGTGTAGGACATATGTCAAATAGACCAAGAGAAAGATATATATTTGGTTGCATACATCACATGAAGTCTATATGTGTCCAAGGTGAAAACCTTAATTCCATCTCATTCCACAAGAAACCAAATAAAGGAATATATGAGATTAGGGTTAGGTTTACATTAATTATATAAACCATACAAATTGCCTTTTTATTATTATTGAATTAGGTTGTCCAAACCATGTGATCTTATGGATTATATGTTTTTTAGATTATAACATAGTTTACTTTATGTTTTTGACTTATAGATTATTAGTTATGAATTTTAGAAATATTAAATAATTAGGAAAATCCTTGGATAAGCATATATTTATTATATTTGATTTAGCTGATAAAAGTGATACCGACTGATAGAGAACAATTACTAGGTTTTAGAACATATTTTATTTAATTTTTTGGATTACAAATTAACTACTATGAATTTTAGAAAATTAGATCAATAATAAATACCAGAAAGGCCACCTATATTATATTATCAACTTAAAAATCAAACTGAAGTGGATCTATAAAGGTGATACATGTGTCATCATGACCACGCAACGCCCACATGTGGCAAGAACCAAATAGTGGGGCAAAAAAGTTTAATTGCCAATGGAGGCATGGCATTAATGAAACAAACACCTAGGCAGTTTTGAGATTTTCTCGACTCTATTAATCAAAATAGAAGAGCATCAAACTCTTTTGAGTACCAAATCTTGAGAAGCACAAAATTGTGATCCAAAACCTATTTACAATGCAAGATGAAAGTGATGGAGATGCTTGCCACCTTCCTTGCCTCTCACTGAACCTGGAAACCTAGGGAAAGGTCGGTGTCATGAAACTATTTGTTACCCTAAGTCCACACTCCTAATGGATACAAAGCCAAAGGCGAGTGGACTTAAACACTCATCTGTAGAATGAAACAAATATTTCACACGAGTAGTATATATGTAAAAGTAGTAATAACAAGATATAACAAGATACTAAAACTGGAGATAAGATATATGTATCCATTTCAATATTCAATTATACCCATTGGTGGTTCAATTTAGAGATTAGAGTTTTGACGCAACGGATCTTCATTTGACAACTACAAATTCAATAAACAAAATATATCAATGTGAATGCATTGAGTATGCTATGAAAAACATGAGCCAAAATTTAAGAGTAATATAAAATTTATTTCGCTATAAATATCATAATAAGTAAGAAGTAGAAAAAACACATGAAACACTTAATAAAATTCTTTTATACAAAGTGTATTTTAAGGGTATTTCCATTTTACTCAACAACATATCATGGTCATTGACCAATTTTCCATTAGAAGGGTTCGTAAGGGTGCTCAAGTTAGGAAACCCTTTTATCAACATAGTTTGCCTTATCTTGACATCTCAAGTAAGGCACCCTAACTTGTGCCCTTACCCTGAGAATACATGCATGTACATAAGGTTTGTATAATGGACAAGTTCAATTATGTTCGAGGCTAGTTTAATATATTTCAAGAAAAATGAACATACTAATTATAGTGAACAAGTAGCTCAAATAAGTAATTATCTAGCCAAGCATTCATATGAGAATACATATAAGAAAGCCAATAACATAGTAGCGTCAAAATATTAAGTGTACCTTATGAGTAGAGAGCAAGTTATGATAAGGTCTATAGAGATAGTCCAGCCCAAGGGGGCCTAAGATGCATAATTATATAACTTGGGGTCTTAAATCAAAGGATTTTGATAATAAAATCATCATATGATTCATGTGTATGTCCCTTTATACCTAGGTTTCAAGTATTTCAACCTTAGTTACAAACAAGCATGCAAGTATTCAACCATGGACCAAAATTCATACCAACACCTTAGGTCTAGGTGATAGATCCACATTATACATGTAGATAAACTCTGTTTTAGAGATAGGGGAAGCATAATATTTGGTTTATTACAATGTTTCAAGATTCAAGATCATGATTAAGTCATATTAGATCAATTCTATGCAAATAGGTCACATTTTCAAGTCATAGAAGCACAAAGTAAATCAAGTTAGGATGTAGATCTATGACATGATAATTGTACTTATTTTAAATCATCATAGATCATCATTAGAGAAAGTTTCATACAAGATTCAAGGCTTGGTTATTAGCATGTGTACTAGATCACATTCCAAGTTAAGATTAGGGCATTTAGGCACATTAGGACACAAGAATGTTTTGTTAGGCAAATAGGGATACAAGGCATGTAACATTACTAATTTGTAGTCCACATAATCACCTTAAGTAACTTTATATCAATAAAAGCATATGGTTTAACATTCATCACCAATGTGCACATAAGTCCATATTAAGAGACATTAATAATAACAAGATTATCATTAGTGTCCAAGAAGGGTCATAATCAATAATGATTATATTGGAGGTTATAATGCACTGATGTAGAGCATCCATAGAGCTTTCAAGAACATTTGATCAAGTTACAACATAAAGAAGTGATATTTTTCTTATAGGTCCATTTAAGTTCATTCGAGCAATATTTACTTTAGGGTACATGGATATACAAATTTCAAATTATTGATGTATCAAGATGTTCAAATAATTGTTATTAGGCTAACATTGAGATTTGGAACATAGAGATTTAGCTTGACCATTGGATGGCGTACAACATGTAGAAAGAGGTCAAGAACTATTTTTTTATTGAGTATCAATGGAAAAACAAGTATAATTAGGTCATGAAAATAGTCCCATTCGATAGATCTCATTCTCTAGATGCCACTCAACGTTTCAGGTCACTCTAGGTGTGGTGGTTGCGGTGCGCAGCTATCCCCAGTCACTGCCCTCTACCCCACCTTTAAGACACACCTACACGAGAAGCTTGGCTCTGTGACAATGCGAGGTCATTGAAATGGGAGGAATTTTGAGATGTAGCCCACTAGGGAGGATAAAAAGGTTACGAATCAGCTCGCCATTATCTGTTGGGGTCGTTTCCGGTCAGAAAACATAGTGAGGACACACATGGGCTAAATGCCCAAAAATAGGGCTTGCGGCCGCCGCTATGGAAGGAAGGGGAGGAACAACAAAATCAGGGGGTTAAGATTTGGGAACGGCGAAGAAACACGAGTGAAAGAGGAAGGGAAGGAGATTTTATAGGAAAAAGGTGCCTCAATTGGAGCTAAAGCTGGCGAGAATGGAGTCGATTTGTAGTGCCAAGGTAGGTGTAGGTAGCACCAATGTTCTTTATGTTGGTGTGTATTACGAAGGCCAAAGATGACATGCTAGTTGTTGGATTATGAGGGGAGATCCCTAGACCAAGATCTTAGGTTCAAGATTGATCCATAGAGGTGAGACATGATTGGCTCGGAGGTGGTTTCAAAGATTCATGACATGTATAAGGGAAAGGGGGTGCCTCTTTTAGTTGGGATGCACACCCTATTTTGTCCTGATAGGATTCAAGTTTGATTTTAATCAATTAAATCTAGTAGATAAGAGTCATACTTTTGAAGGCCATAACTTGGGTTATGATGGTCTAATTGAGGTGATTTTTGCAATGTTAGATTCATAATTGATTCCTTTTGCAACATGACATATATTTTACTGCAAGAAAAGTTCATTGAAGTGGTTCAATTTTGGTTGCAAGTTGATGACACATATTAAAGCATGACTTTTAGTTCAAAACCCAAATTTGAGTCATAAATAGGTACAACATGGTATTTAATCAAATCAATTGATCATAAGGTGACTAGAATTCATCAAATTGAGGGTGTGGAAGGGCATTGAGTACAATAGGGAATTTAATGAATCAAGATGTACATAAATTGAATGAGAGAAAATTCATGTTATCACATTCTCCCCGCCTTAAAAGGGATTTAGTCCCTCAAAATTAGATCAATTCAACAATCTAAATTGAGTTTTCCTATTCAACATAAAAATCTCCATAGTATTATCATCGGGTATCTTCACCTCTTACAATATCTATCTTATTCCAAAATCGAGCAATTGAGTGTCATGGTCAAGACATAGTCACATAGATCATCATATAGGAAGTATCATCACATGAGTCACAATTTTGGAGAGATTGTTCTATATATCACTTGATATGGAGTTATCACGTTTCAAGTCAATTTGATAGAGTTCAAGAGTAAGGCATGACTTTCTTTCCAAACATTTAGGGTTCTATCTTCTACATTGGCCTAGATGGGGTTATACATCCATGATTTGAGATTTCATATTTCAATAATTTGAGACAAACATCATAATTCAACATCGTGATTTTTTGCTCAAAATCTATGGAAGGTCCCACCCTAGTTTATTTGGAGCATAACCTGAAGTAATAAATTGAGTGAATCATCATAATCATTATTTCAAATTTTGAAAGTTGGGAACATGAAAATCATCAGTCATATATCGAGTGTGATCTCAAGATCTAATAGGGTGACCATAGGAGTTAAATCAATATCATGATCATCAATCATGAGTCAAGATTTCATACATCAATATCAAGAGTCAAGTTTGGATGTAAAATTCATGGGTCCATACAATTATAATATAGGGTTTAGGTTCCTATGTAGACCTTAGGGGTGATCATTCAGTCATATACAACAATCGAGCAACAATTAGCAACATTTTGAGCATTATTCAACACTTCATGGTGTTAATATCGAGTTACTTTTTATGGTATTCAAGGCTGATGAATGATCTAGTCCTAGGTCTTTCTAGGAACTTAACCACTAACTATAATCAATGTCATCCTATTTCAAGATCATCATAAAATTGAGGATATAGATCAAGTATCAATATAATCTCATATTTGACCTATTAGGGGCTTCAATCAAGAAATCAAAATCGTGTGAAAGGGGTTACCTTTTCAAATTCTAAATAATCGGCAAGATAAAAATTTAGATATAGTCCTAATAGGGGTGTGACTTAGGCTAAGGGGCCATAAGTCAACAACTACCCTAGACTAGCACATTAATCCATAATCATGAGTCATCAAGTGTTGGTATGCATTCCCATAAAGCAAGTCATGTGATGAATGTAATGGGATACTTTGTAAATGATTTGAATAATAATAAAGGCAATTTTCGATCTATATGTTTTAACTATTTCTGAGATGATAGTGTAACATGATAGATGTCTAAAGAATTGTTTTACTCAATGACGTATGCTTTTGGGTTGAGGACCTAAATGATGAGATCATACGGATGTTAAGAGTATACTTACTTATTTAGACCCTAGTCAGTTGTTATTGTGGAAATAACCATAGACATCAATAACATTAAAGAATAGATTGTGTGTTGGTTGATGACGAAACCTTATTAGTCATGATATAGTGATATCAAACCAAGAACCTAGGTACTTGTTAGAGAACAAGTGTACCGGAAAAACCCACCGTGAGAGTGACACATGGGACCATGATTTGGTAGTCACAGTCAGCTCTCACAGTGATGGTGGTGAGTGTGATTCTTTGACCTGAAATCACTACACTCAACACATGTTGTTGGGTATACCTTGACATCATCAAACGCAGTCCTGAAACATGGGTTGTTATAAAGGTGATGATTGGGTGACTTTGACACATGGGGCTTTTGAGGAGTGAGTGATAGATATGGAATTTGTTCCTCCTAAGGGATTTTGATGTCCATGGCCACTTGATGAGTAGGATTGAGAAAGGCATGTGCATGTAGGTGTGAATCAATATGTGATATTGATGTCACACACATCTCACCCAGTTTGCTCTAAGATCAAGGAAATGAATGAATGTTGAAAGGATGACTGCACCATGCCTTGAGTTCATTCAGGACATTAGTGACAAAGGAATTATACATTCGCTGTAACACCATTCACAGATTGTAGGATTGAAAGTTGTTCTCCAACTTTCTATTTCACTTGGGTAGCACTGATGTGTGACTAGGCACCGCTCTTTGCTTGTGAAGTCATAAATGTTATGGACTTTCACTGCCAACGTGAAATGGAACTGCAGGGTCACAGACAAAGGATTTAACCTGGAAGAGGAGTTTATCCACAAATAATGTTTAGATTGATTACTAAAGGAGTTTAGTAGTTCAATTAAACACTCAATCAATTGATAGCTCAAAATCATAGTATTCAAGGTGTTGGATCAGATGATTAGAGTATCAGATTGATTGAAATTGCAATTGACTGATCTACTGCCCCAACCGATCAGCTCATGGAGATGAACTGATCGGCTCAGGCTGGTGAGCCGACTGGCTCAGGTCAATGAACCGATCGGTTCACAGTGTTGAACTGGTCGGATGACCAACCGAGTTTGTTTCACTTGTCAAATTTGATTTGGACAAGGATTAATATTTTATTAGTTGGAACGAACATAGAAAGTCAATTTGAGTTGGACTAGGACCACAAACTGATCGGCTCATGCTTGAACCAATCGGCTCATGCTTGAACCGATTGGCTCAAGGACCTAGACGATCGGTTCAGGGCTGAACTGATCGGTTCAACTGATGCAGTTTGTCAGATTTTGTGGAAAATCTCAAACCCTTCTACTCCTGCTTTAATCCCGCATTGCCCGGGGTAGAGAACCCTGTCCCATGACCCTCCTATATATAGGGGTATTGGGGTCTTCTCAAAGTACAACTCAGAACATTAGTTGCTCTGCAAAGTTGTCGTTTCTATGGATCTGGTAACCCTTCTACTCCTGCTTTAATCCCGCATTGCCCGGGGTAGAGAACCCTATCCCATGACCCTCCTATATATATAGGGGTATTGGGGCCTTCTCAAAGTGTAACTCAGAACATCAGTTGCTCTGCAAAGTTGTCGTTTCCCTAGTTGTGGTAACCAGGAGAGCTCAAGCAAGTTCTACCCGATAAGGGATGCACTGTAAGGGAAAGACAACTGCAGAAAAGAGACCGGTTGCAGGAGTGTGTTTCGGTGGCTAGTACGCCGATAGGAGGGTGTGAATCCTTTCGATTCCTTATGGGACAAGGAGATCGGAGTTCCAGGTGGTCCGTGTGGACTACTACAGAGGCGGGAGACTTCTTCTGCTAGGAGGACAGTTGTCAATCCTGACATTCCCGGTGAGACCAGGAGCTGCACAGACACCATCCAAGACTGGAGGTGAAGACCGCGCAAGACGTGAGGTAACATCTCCGAGCAAGCCTCGGGATAAGGTATGCCTCTACAAACCATCCTTCCTATTGTATAGACGTTGACGTGATTCCTTTATTCTGGGTTTGGTAGAAGAAATTTTTTTGTTTTTGTTGCCTTCTCTGTCTCCCCTAAGATTATCGATATGATTGATTTTTGTTTGTCGCCTTTATTTATTACATACGATGCGAATAAAATTGGCTTTATGCATGTCCAATCCTAAATCTAAAAATCCCAATATACATATATGATATGTATTATAAATGCACTCGATATGTGTCACCCTTAAACGAGTTTTGTGGTGGATGCATATCATGTTTATGGCCAATAAACCCTATGTATGTGTGTTCTTGGTTGAATTTGGTAGCTTGCATCTCGGTCTGTGCACCGATTCCCTATATCCTATTCCGAATGTAACTCGAGATAACTTGAGATTTCTTTCCTACCTTTGCTCCCCACAAATGTAATTCGGGGTTTCTCTTTTAAATGTAAATGAAAATAGGATAGATTTTTATTTCCTATTATGTCAAAGAATGGAGGACAATCTGACGACAACTGAGATGATTGGTTCAAGGCATGAACCGATCGGTTGGTGATCCAGATGACTATTTCAAGGAGCGAGACAAGCGGGTGGCGACCTGAAGAGATGCATGACAACCAGTGAACCGATTGGCTGGATGCGCCAGTCGATCGGTTGGTGGCAACCAACCGATCGGTCTGATGGCAAGCCGATCAATCATATAGATGAGTTGATCAAACCCAGAAAGGCAAAGCACATAGATCATCTTGTACAAGTTGCATGTGATGTGGACCTAGATGATCGTGATTCCTCTTGGCTCGACAAATCACATTAGGATGGCCATAATCATCACTTTTATCGTTTCACATGTTTTCTATGGGATATAGCATGTATATGATACGTACTATATATTGTGGTGATTGGATATGTATATGTACCTATAAAAACCAAATCCCTCATCTAAATATTAAGTCTTTCACGCCTTCCATTAGCGACACACATGAAAAACATGATCGACCAAGTGTAGGTTACGCCAAAGCATGGTGCGTCATCTATCTCACGGAAGTGTGAAGGGTGAACATGTAGGTTCTGCCAAAGTAGGGTGCATGTTTACCATGTTGGCTTTTGGGTTAGACTTAACTGGTGATTCTTAGAGTGTCTAAGCCCAAAGGCACGGAATGTTCATGGCAAGGTGTTGCGCATGTTCATTCATCAGGAGTTGCATATGATGCAATTAGAATGATGGCCTACCTAAATAGTCAAGTTGTGGGCGATCAGCCAAAGCTGACTCATGACTCGATGAAATACGAATCTTGACCCACTAGGAGATTGTACGCTGCAATCTTCCGAATTGATGGTGAGGTCTGTCAATTTGAATCAAAATAGTGGGAGCGGTAATTAATTAAAGGCCTAATTAACTACTGTCAAATTTTTTCAAATCAAATCAAATTAAAAGGAGTTTTTACAAATGCAATTTTCTCTTATAGAATGGCAAAAGAATCATCTTTTAAAATGGGAAAATTAATTGAGGATAAATTCCATAACTGGTTGAGGATTGTGAGAAATGTTCTGTACAATCTAGATATACCGGTAGCCTTTGAATCCACTCTATGTACGCTTAAGAAGAAGGATAGTTCATTGATGGAGATCAATTGAACAAAGTCTAAGGACAAAGGTGAGGGAGAGAAGGGTTCTCTCGCCAAACCAATGTCAAAATCTTTTGTGTTCAAAACATGGAGAGGATGGAAGGAACGATGGAAGAGGAAGCGAGAGATAGAGATCTCTACTTCTGGTGTATACGTTATAGAGATTAACTTTACTACTTCTTTGTCATGGGTACTTGATACCGGATGTGGATCTCGCATTTGTTCAAATGTGAAGGATCTTAAGAGAAGTAGGCCTTTGGGGAAAGGCGAGGTTGAACTATGTGTTGCCAATGGGGTAAGAGTTGCCGCTAGTGTCGTAGGAACCTATGAGTTAACTCTACCAAGTGGGCTAATAATAGAGTTAAAGAACTGCTATTATGTACCAGCCATAAATAGGAATATCATTTCCATCTCTTGTTTGGACAAGGATGGTTTTGAATTTCTTATTAAGAATAGAAAGTGTTCCATTTCAAAAGATAGGATCTTTTATGGCAGTTCCCTTATGTCTTATGGTCTATACTTGATAGATCTAGAAACAAGTGTATACAAATATAAACACCAAAAGGAAAAAACTCAACAACTCAAAAAAAAACATATCTTTGGCATTGTCATCTAGGGCACATAAATGAGAAGTGCATCTCTAGACTCCATAAAGATGGTTATCTAGACTCTTTTGATTATGAATCTATAGAGACATGTGAATCTTGTTTGTTGGGAAAGATGACCAAGACTCCCTTCTCAGGTAAAGGTGAGAGAGCTAGTGACCTATTAGGACTCATACATACTGATGTATGTGGGCCTTTTAGAACTAATGCCAGAGGTGGGTATCAGTACTTCATTACCTTCACTGATGACTTCAGTAGGTATGGCTATGTGTACCTCATGAAACATAAGTCAGAAACCCTTGAAACTTTCAAGGATTTCATGAATGAAGTACAAAACCAACTTGGTAAAAGTATTAAAGCACTTATATCCGATCGAGGTGGAGAATACTTAAGCCAAGAGTTTGAGGACCTTCTGCGAGCCTGTGGTATCGTATCACAATGGACTCCGCCTGGAACACCACAGCATAACGGTGTATCTGAAAGAAGGAATCACACTTTACTGGATATGGTGCGATCAATGATGAGTTTTTTTGTTCTTCGGATTTCCTTCTGGGGTTATGCTCTTGAAACTACCGCGTTTACACTTAACTGATTACCATCTAAATCGGTTCAAAAGACACCATATGAGATACGCACTGGAAAGCGTCCCAATATGTCTTTTATGAGGATTTAGGGGTGTGAGGCATATGTCAAGAAAATGTTTCCTGACAAACTAGGCCCTAGATCTGATAAATGTTATTTTGTTGGATATCTTAAGGAAACCAAAGGATATTACTTATACCACCCAACTGACAACAAAGTGTTTGCTTCCAGGGATGTTGTGTTCCTAAAAAAGGAATTTATTTCCAAAGGAAGTAGTGGGAGGAAAATAGAGCTTGAAGAGGTTCAAGCCCAACAAAAAAACATTGAACCAGTTGATGTACAAGAGGAACATAGAGATGCACAATGTGTTGTGGAATCTTAGTCTCCTCAAGTAACACAAGGACCTCATAGATCTAGGACATGCCTTGAACCTGAGAGGTTTGGATACCTTATGACTCAGGAAGGCGGTGAGTTGATCATATATGATGATCCAACTACCTATCTAGAGGCTATGGAGGGACCAGATTATGAGAAATGGTTTGAAGCCATGAAATCTGAGATGGAATCCATGTATTCCAGCAAAGTATGGACTTTGGTGGAACCACCCAAAGGGGTAAAACCCATAGGGTGCAAGTGGGTCTTCAAGAATAAGACTGATATGGATGACAATGTTGCATTCTTTGTATTCTGACAAGTTCAAGGTGTTGACTATGACGAAACCTTTTCTCCAGTTTCCATGATTAAATCTATCAAGATCATGCTTGCTATTGTAGATTACTATGACTATGAGATTTGGAAAATGAATGTTAAAACTACATTCCTTAATGGGAATATAAATGAGGATGTGTACATGATACAGCCTGAAGGTTTTGTAGATCCAAAGAATGCCAATAAAGTCTGTAAGATGCAAAAGTCAATCTACGGATCGAAACAAGCATCTCGGAGTTGGAATCTTCAATTTGATGAGGAAGTCAAAGTGTTTGGATTTATTCAAAATGAAGATGAACCTTGTGTGTACAAGAAGGTTAGTGGGAGCATGACCACATTCCTCATATTGTATGTGGATGATATACTATTGATGGGGAATGATGTCACAACCTTAGAGAAGGTAAAGACTTGGCTTGGGAATACTTTCTCAATGAAGGACTTAGGAGAAGCATCCTACATACTAGGCATTAAGATCTATAGAGATAGATCTAAAAGGCTTCTCATATTAAGTCAAAGCACGTGCATTGACAAAGTGCTGAAGTGGTTCAGCATGGAGAACTCAAAGAGAGGCAACATCCCCATGCTACTTGGAGCCACCATCTCTAGAGCTCAATGACCCCAATCTTGTGAAGAGAGGAAGCGTATGAATGGGATCCCATATGCATCATCCATTGGATCCATCATGTACGCTATGTTGTGCACATGCCCAGATGTCTCGTATGCCCTCAGCATGATGAGCAGGTGCCAGTCGGATCCCAGGGATGATCACTGGAAATCCATAAAGAACATCCTCAAGTACTTGCAAAGGACTAAGGATCAGTTCCTCATATACAGTGGTGAGGAAGAACTGGTTCTAAGAGGTTACACCGATGCAAGCTTCCAAACCGACAAAGATGATTACAGATCGCAATCAGGATTTGTATTTTGCTTAAACAATGGAGCTGTGAGCTGGAAGAGTTCCAAGCAAGAAACAGTTGCCGATTGTACTACAGAGGTCGAGTATATTGCTGCTTCACATGCAGTAAAGGAAGTTGTGTGGATCAGGAAGTTCATCTTTGAACTTGGTGTATTTCCCAGAAGTTGTGATACAATTGAGCTTTATTGTGACAATAATGGAGTTGTTGCTCAAGCTAAGGAGCCCAGATCACATCAGCGGTCTAAGCACATACTGCGGCACCTCCATCTCATACGAGAGATCGTACAGTGAGGAGATGTGAAGATTTGCAAAGTACCAACTGAAGACAACATAGTTGATCCACTGACGAAGGCCCTTTCTCAGCAGAAGCATGATGGTCATGCTAGGTTACAATGACTGAGATACCGAGGTGACTGGCTCTAAGTGCAAGTGGGAGTTTGTTGGTATGTATGCCCATAGAGCAAGTCATGTGATGATTGTAATGGGATACTTTTTAAATGATTTGAATAATAATAAAGGCAATTTCCAATCTATATGTTTTAACTATTTCTGAGATGATAGTGTAACATGATATATGTCTAAAGAATTGTTTTACTCGATGACGTATGCTTTTGGGTTGAGGATCTAAACGATGAGATCATACAGATGTTAAGAGTATACTTTCTTGTTTAGTCCCTAGTCAGTTGTTATTGTGGAAATAACAATAGACATCAATAACACTAAAGACTAGATTATGTGTTGGTTGATGACAGAATCTCATTAGTCATGATATAGTGATATCAAACCAAGCACATAGGTACTTGTTATAGAACAAGTATATCATACTGACCCACCATGAGAGTGACACATGGGACCATGATTTGGTAGTCACAGTCAGCTCACAATGATGGTGGTGAGTGTGATTCTTTGACCTGAAATCACTACACTCAACACATTTTGTTGGGTATACCTTGACATCATCAAATGCAGTCTTAAAACATAGGTTGTTGTAAAGGTGATGATTGGGTGACTTTGACACATGGGGATTTTGAGGAGTGAGTGATTGATATGGGATTTGTTCCTCTTAAGGGAGTTTGATGTCCATGGCCACTTGATGAGTAGGATTGAGAAAGGCATATGCATGCATGTGTGAATCAATATGTGATATTGATGTCACACACATCTCACCTAGTCTGTTCTGAGATCAAGGAAATGAATGATTGTTGAAAGGATGATTGCACCATGCCTTGAGTTCATTCAGGACATTAGTGACAAAGGAATTATACATTCATTGTAACACCATTCATGGATTGTAGGATTGAAAGTTGTTCTCCAACTTTATATTTCACTTGGGTAGCACTGATGTGTGACTAGGCACCGCTCTTTTCTTGTGAAGTCATAAGTGTTATGGACTTTCACTGCCAACGTGAAATGGACCTGCAGGGTCACACACAAAGGATTTAACATGGAAGAGGAGTTTATCCACAAATAATGTTTAGATTGATTACTAAAGGAGTTTAGTAGTTCAATTAAATACCTAATCGATTGATAGCTCAAAATCATAGTATTCAAGGTGTTAGATCAGATGATTAGAGTATCAGATTGATTGAAATTGCAATTGACGGATCTGCTTCCCCAACCGATCGGCTCATGGAGATGAACCGATTGGCTCAGGATGGTGAGCTGACCAGCTCAGGTCAATGAATTGATCGATTCACAGTGTTGAACGGGTCGGATGACCAATCGTGTTTGTTTCATTTGTCAAATTTGATTTGGACAAGGACTAATATTTGATTAGTTGGAAATGAACATAGAAAGTCAATTTGAGTTGGACCAGGACCACGAACCGATCGGCTCATGCTTGAACCGATCAGCTCAAGGGCCCAGACGATCGATACAGGGCTAAACTGATCGGTTCAACTGACGCAGTTTGTCAGATTTTGTGGAAAATCTCAAACCCTTCTACTCCTACTTTAATCCCGCATTTCTCGGGGTAGAGAACCCTATCCCATGACCCTCCTATATATATAGGGTTATTGGGGGCTTCTCAAAGTACAACTCAGAAAACCAGTTTCTCTACAAAGTTATCATTCTCTCTGGTTGTGGTAACCAGGAGAGCCCGAGCAAATGCTACCCAATAAGGGAGGCACAGCAAGGGAAAGACAACTATAGAATAGTGACTAGTTGTAGGAGTGTGTGTCAGTGGCTAGTGCACTGATAGGAGGGTGAGACTCCTTTTGATTCCTTGTGGGACAGGGAGATTGGAGTTCCAAGTGGTCTATGTGGACTACTACAGAGGCGGGAGACTTATGCCACTCAGAGGACAATTGTCAATCCTGACAGTCCCAGTGAGACCAGGAGTAGCACAGACATCGTCCAAGACCGGAGGTGAAGACCATGCAAGCCACGAGGTAAATTCGTCAAGAAAGTTGTGGGATAAGGTATGCCTCTACAAACCATCCTTTCTATTATATAGACGTTGACACGATTCCTTTATTCTAGGTTTGGGAGAAGAAATTTTTTTGTTTCTTCTACCTTCTCTATCTCCCCTAAAACCCAACATCAAGCATTTCCTAAAAGGGTGAATATCAACTATCAAATTGTATTTCATAAGATCTTGAGTTAAGCATCAAGATTATAATAGGGCAACTATACTTCAAGAGCTTGCAAGATCAAGGTCATAACTTCTTTCCCTTCCTTTCAATATCAAGGTAAGGATAAATTATGGAAATTGAGAAGTCAAATTGGGTATCTAAGAGTTTAAGTTTTCATATGGGTAGATTTAATATCAAGCTCTAATACCATTTCTTATGGAACTATTTGTTACCCTAGTCCACATTCTTAATGGCTACTTAGCCAAAGGCAAGTGGACATGGTGTCCATCTATAGAATGGCACAAATATTTCACAGAGACACTATATACATAAAAGTAGTAACAACAAGAAATAAAAAGACCTTAAAACTAGATATAAGAGATATGTACCAATTCCTATATTCAATTATACCCTTTTGTATTGCATTTTAGAGCTTAGAGTCTTGAGCATAAAAGTGCAAGATTGAGATCTAGGCCTATCATATTGTTGAAATTGAGCTTACAAGAGAAATAATGGTCAAATTGGGATTTTCCTCTTGTAACAAATTTCCACATCATAATATAGGGGTCTAAAGACATGGTCATTTCATGGAACAATCATGGACATATCAAATAGAGGAAAAAAATTTCTTAACTATGTTTGAGGTTTGATCAATAATAGGGAAACATGGGTTTAATCAATAGGGACCTCATCATACATGAGGTATAAAACATGAGTTCCACCTTATTTCACCATATAAAGAATTCAACTCAAACATAGAAAGCACTTATATCCAATATTTTAACATTGAGTTTTCATAAATACATGAGTACATCACATTTAAGAGTACTTCCATTCATCATATAGGGTTTTTAATTTTAGGTCAGATCATGGCATTATCATCTTAATCATATTCTATCATTTCAAGTGAATTTTAGTTTCCCCGTGCATAAGCTACCCATAATCAAGAGATCATGTGGTTAATAGTCATGAGAGAAGAACCACATGAGGAGATGAGGAGACTAATTAATAATAATCTAATTGGGTGGATCAGGTGATCCTTATAGAAGAGGTGAGATTCTAGACGACTCTCTAAGCTTGTAGGAAATGATTTTAGTCCTCCATTGATTCTTAAGATATGTAATGCCTTAAACACATATAGAGGCATGTGTATATGACTCTGATACCATTTGTGATGGAAATGTTTGTTACCCTAAGTCCACACTCCTAATGGATACAAAAAGAAAGGTGAGTGGATTTGGGCACCCGTCCGTAGAATGAAACAAATATTTCAAATAGGTAGTAAATATGTAAAAGCAGTAACAACATGATATAACAAGATACTAAAACTAGAGATAAGAGATATGTACCTAAATCTATATTCAAGTATACCATTGGTGGTTCATTTTATAGCTTATAGTTTTGAGTGCAGCGGATCTTCATTTGGAAACTGCAAATTTGATAATAAAAATATATCAATGCGAGTTCATTGAGTACGCTATGAAAAACACGTAACCATTGTTTAAGAGTAATATAAAAGTTGCTTTCTTAGAAACATCATAATAAGAAGTAGAAAAAAAGCATGAAACACTTAACGTCATTCTTTTATACAAAGTGTGTTTTAAGAGTATATCCATTATACTCAACAACATATCATAGCCATTGACCAACTTCCCAGTGGAAGGATCAATAAGGGTGCTCAAGATTAACCAAATCTTTTATTGACATAGTTTACCTTATCTTGACATTTCAAGTAAGGCGCCCAACCTTGTGCCCTTACCCCGAGAATACAGGCAGGTACACATGGTTTGCATAATGGATAAGTTCAATTATGTTCGAGGTTTGTTCAATATATTTAAAGAAACATGAACATACTAATCATAGGGAACAAGTATATCAAATAAGTATCAAGCCAAGCATTCATACAAGCATACATAGAAGTAAGCCAATAACATAGTAGGGTCAAGAGATTAAGCGTACCTGATGCAATGATTTTGAGTCGCATTTATAGACCTTTTTCATATGTGTTTTGTGCTCTAATTACTCAATTTCATGGATAATATTGCATAATTCACTCATTTCGGTCTTTGCCATCATTCTATGTCAAATCCCCTTTGTTTTACCATTTTGAGCATTATTTATCATATTATCATAATTTGTGTGGATTTACTTGGTCTTGTTGTGGAATTTCAGGAAAAACAAGTATCTGCTTCCGTCGATACCATCGACGGAAGTCGATACCATCGACCAAGCCACAGATTGCCAGCCGAGAGGAGCAGCACAGAGTCGATACCATCGACACCCAAGTCGATGGTATCGAGATCCCTTCAGATAGCTGGCGAGGAATCCGTCGATACCATCGACCCAAGTCGATGCCATCGACACATTGAGGCTACAGCGTCGCTAAACGACAACAACCGACGCTAAAGAGAGTCGATACCATCGACCCAAGTCGATGGTATCGAGATGACACAAGCACTCAGACGAAAAAGAAAAAGAAAGCGTCCGCTAATACGCTGGGTCGATACCATCGACCCGCGTCGATGGTATCGACGCCGGCGGATATGCGTTGGATTCGTTTTGATCTCAATCAGACGGCTGGAGTTATTTGATGACCTAATTGGGGACTTATACCTAATGACGTCTGCCCACACGAGGGGGGATCAGATTTTTTGCATTGCACGAGTGCCGAGGAAGGACAGAAAGGAGAACGGAGGCCGGAAGCTCATCTCGGGTGATTCGGACGCTGCCGAAGATGAATTCCACCACTAACAGGTGGGGAAGCTCGTATTCTACACCAAGGATCTACCGGTTCTTCTCCGTTCAGAGGTTTTCCCACTTGTTTCACGTTTTTCTTATGAATTCCCCTATTTCTACCATGTATTCGTGTGAGATGAACATGAGAGGCTAAAACCCTCCATCTTTAGGACCGGGAGTAGCCCGGGAATGCATTGTATGACAGTTTTATATTGATAATTCATATTTTCTCTCTTAATCCGTGGTATAGATTCGTTTTCTCCATATATATTGTTATGCTTGATCACCATAATAATAATTTAATGCCCTTACGCACTTCGACAGAAGGATTAACGGCTGAAAAGAAACGAAACTCACATTAATCGATAAAACCCTTGACAAAGGAGTTGTAAAATTAATGGTGGAAACTGAGAGATCGTTTTTAATGTGCTTAGTTTTGGGGAATGATTACTACGATGGTGGAATCAACCTAAACCTAAGTAGTGAATTACACCACGACAGTGGGTAATTCTGTTTTCAGGCCACTACCCGGATAGAGAGAGAAGAGTGAGGAATTATATAAAACCTAATACAATGTTGACCCGCGGTGAAACCGCAATCCTAAAGATACTCTTTTGAATTGATTAAATTAATTTTTAATCGATTGTTTTCTTTGTTTCATCTTGTTTTCTTTTTAATTTCGACAACAAACCCTATTTTGTCATTCGGCCTAGCTGATTGCGATTAGTTAGTAGGAGTCTCCAATAATTCACGTATCCCTGAGTTCGACTCGGGCCTCACAAAGGCCTATATTACTCGACGCGTATACTTGCGTTTAAGCGCGTAGTAAAATACACGTCAAGTTTTTGGCGCTGTTGCCTGGGATACGGCGAATTATTGGCACTTTGAGTGCTAAGAGCGGCCACTATAGGCCACATTTTTTATTTTTTGAAACAATTTTAAATATTCCTAAATTTCTCTATAATTGTGTTTACTCGTTCAAAGCATAGTACTGAACCCCGATTTTCTTATTTCAGGTACTTTGCATGGTGCATACACGTAGCGCAGACTACGTGAATCGCACACCTGGGGTTCCACCTCCGGGACCAGAGGACGAGGATTACTACGAGCAAGATCACCAAAGCGACATAGATTCTGAATCTGAGAAAGAGCAAGCAGAAGAAATGGCCGAACCACAGACGATATGGGAGAAGATCAAAGTGTCTTCTTCATCAGCTTCAAAGGGGCCTATCAAGAAACAGGGGCTCAACATTCCAACATATAAGATCGATCCAGCGTTGATCAACTTGGTAAATTCAAATGCATTTCATGGATTGAAGAATGAGGACCCAGTGGCACACATCAGTCAGTTCGTTGAAAACTGTGATATGGTGAAGATAGACAGGTTCCCACAGGATGTTCTGTACCTCAAGTTGTTCCCAAGCTCCCTGGCAGGAGTTGCGAGAGAGTGGCTACATAACCTCGACGATGAGTTTGTTGAATCATGGGATCATATGGTGGAGGTTTTCTTCGAGAGGTTTTTCCCTCCTGAGAAGACCAATGACATGATTAGGAAGATTCACAATTTCACCCAACAGGCGGGTGAAACATATTCTGAGACTTGGGAGTGATTCCAGGTCATGTTGAGGAGATGTCCACATCATGGACTGGACAAGGAGACACAGGTGAAGATCTTCTATTTTTCTCTCTCCGAGCATGATAGAAGCAGCTTGGACTCGGCCGGTTCAGGATTTTTCTTGAACAACACTGATACGAGATGCTGGGAAATACTGAAGAACATGGCACGAAAGCAATCCTGGGGAGAAAGAGAGAGAGGCCCAGTTGAGCAAGCAAGAGTTGTCAGTGAGTCCAAGGCAATGAGAGAGTTAAATGAGAAGATGGATCTTCTCGCAAAGAAGCTACTGCAGAAGGAAGACAATGAGTCTGAGGAGGAGGCTCAAGTCAAGTACATGAGGCAACAGCAAGGGTACAGGAACAATGACTATTCATGGCGAAAGGACAAAAAGTTCTCATGGAAGGATCCGAACAATTTTCTGCAGGATCCGGACGCCAAGCCTGCACCAGCCACAGAGGACAAGAGCACGGAGTTGCTCAATCAGGTCATCAAACAAAACCAGGAGTTAATGAACACATTTGGGCAACAAATCAAGCAACAGGGCAAATTTATGAACCAATTTGGGCAGACTTTGCAGAGCCATGGGGCTCAAATGAGAACTATAGAGACTTTCATGGCGCAGATGGCGGCTGAAATTGCAAGTTTGAAGAAGCCAGCACATCCGGGTTTTTCGGGGAACACCAATGTTCCCGGGGGAAACCAGCAGGCCAAGGCCATCCTACTGAGGAGCGGTAAGAAAGTGTTGAATCCAAGGGCGGATGACACAAACATACCGCAGGACAAAGTTGAAGATGCAACCACGAAGGAGCAGCCCACATCTGTCACAGGGCAAGCTAAAGATATAGTTGTGGATGGTAATGAAGAACAAGCTACTGAGGAGGAACTGCAGAAATTGACACCCTATGTGCCACCTCATCAAAGGGCACATACCGTTCCGGTCCCCTATCCCAATAGTGCAAAGTCAAGGAAGGTGGATGCACAATTCAAGAAATGTCTGGACAGCTTTAGAAAGTTATCGGTAAATATTCCGTTGTTATAGGCGATTGAGCAAATCCCATCTTACGGGAAGTTTCTAAAAGATGTCATCAACAAAAAGAGGAAAATACCCAACACTGAGGTCGTGGTGCTGAAGGAGCAAGTGAGTGCTTTCATTATGGGCACTTTGCCGCCGAAGAGACAGGACCCCGGTTGTTTCAATATTTCTTGTTTTATCGGGAAGTTCAAATTTGGAGAGGCACTCTGTGATTCTGGGGCAAGCATCAATTTTATGCCCCTTTCTACATTTAAAAAGCTGGGATTAAAGGAGTCAAGGCCAAACAACATGACTATCCAATTGGCCGATAATTCTGTGGTGAAACCTTATGGAATCTGCGAAGATGTCTTGGTAAAGGTGGACCGATTTGTTTTTCCGGCTGATTTTGTGGTTATGGAAATGCAGGACGAGCATGGAAATGAGTTGCTACTTGGACGCCCATTCCAAGCAACAGCCGATATGATCTTGGAGATGGGGAGAGGTCACTTGACCTTGGGCATTGCGGATGATCGATTTGAGATGGTCATGCCCACTAGCAATGCATCTACTAAAGCAAAAGCACACTGTAACATGGTGAAACATGTGGAGCACAATATCTCACTTTGCCTTGGGAAGCCATTCTTGGACATGGCTCATGTGATGAGCAAGATGGATAATGGAACCTTAGTTGTAGACATTATGGAGCAAACTAAAGTTGTCTCTTTATGCAAAGCTGTTGGGTTTCCAAATGATGAGAATGAGGACATTCCACCTTCTTGGGAGGATGATGTGATTATTACTTCAGTTTGTGATGCATATCCATAATTGCCGTTGGAGGCGTGTTTGTTGAATGTCACTTATGATTGGATGCGGAGTACTTCACTTAAGGAGTGCGCCAAAATGCTTCAGATGCTTCCATGTTTCTACACGAGGCACTATGAAGACTTAGGTACACTTCCCCCACCGCTGCAATCATCTCTCACTTGCCCGCCGGAGTTGGAGTTGAAGCCACTGCCCCCGCATCTTAAGTACGTCTTTCTAGCTGAGAAGGACAAGCTACCGGTGATTGTATCGGCTTACTTGAGTGTAGAAGAGGAGGAGCAACTACTAATAGTGCTCAAGAACCACCGTGGAGCTTTTGGGTGGTCTGTTGCAGACATCAAGGGAATCTCCCCTACACTTTGTCAGCATAAGATACGGCTCGAGGAGGGAGCCAAGCCAGTCATTCAACCTCAAAGACGTCTAAATTTGAGCATGATGGAGGTTGTGAAGAAGGAAGTCATAAAACTTCTTGCTACAGGGATCATATATGCCATATCAGATTCGACGTGGGTGAGTCCCACACAGGTAGTCCCTAAAAAGGGGGGAATTACTGTTACTAAAAATCTTTTGAATGAACCTGTCACCACCCGATTGGTAACCGGGTGGCGTGTTTGCATCGACTACCGCCGACTGAATGCCGCCACTCTTAAAGATCATTTTCCTTTGCCATTTATCGATCAAATTTTGGAACGTCTTGCAGGTCGGTCGCATTTTTGTTTTCTGGATGGGTATTCGGGGTATAACCAGATTTCTATTGATCCTTTGGATCAAGAGAAGTCTACGTTCACTTTTCCCTACGGGACTTTTGCTTACCAACGGATGCCGTTTGGATTATGTAATGCGCCGGCAACGTTTCAACGCTGCATGCTCGCCATATTCTCCGACATGGTGGAGCGTTGTCTTGAGGTTTTCATGGACGACTTCTCGGTTTATGGGGTGTCTTTTGATGAGTGTCTATATAACTTGGACAAGGTGCTGCAGCGGTGCAAGGACACACACTTGGTCCTCAATTGGGAGAAATGTCACATGATGGTGACAGAAGGAATAGTGCTAGGACACAAGGTTTCTAGCAAGGGTCTTGAGGTAGACCCCGTAAAAATTGAGGTGATTTCTAAGATACCCCCACCTAATTCCGTAAAAGGGGTGAGAAGCTTTTTGGGACACGCCGGGTTTTATCGGCGATTCATCAAGGATTTTTCTAAAATTGCAAAACCTTTATCCGAATTGTTGGAAAAAGATGTGGTTTTTTATTTCAATGATAAGTGTCTTCACGCATTCGAAGTTTTGAAAGAGAAGTTGATTTCGGCTCTGGTTGTTCAAACGCCAGATTGGACAAAACCATTTGAATTGATGTGTGACGCTTCTGATTATGCAGTGGGAGCCGTTTTGGGGCAAAGGGTAGATAATAAGCCCGTTGTGATTTTCTACGCCTCCAAAACACTTAATGATGCTCAATTGAACTATACAACTACAGAAAAAGAGTTACTTGCCGTCGTGTTTGCTTTTGAAAAATTTCGGCAGTACTTAGTGGGTTCTAAAGTAGTTGTGTGGACCGATCACGCTGCGATAAAATATTTGATGGAGAAGAAGGATGCAAAGCCTAGACTAATTAGGTGGATTTTGCTTTTACAAGAATTTGATATTGAAATCAAGGACAAGTCGGGAATTGAAAATGTGGTGGTTGACCACTTGTCTAGGTTAGAAAGGGTAGATGAACAAGGTTTACACATACCCATAACCGAGACATTCCCCGATGAACAACTTTTGAAAATTGATTCTAAGGAACCATGGTTTGCTAAAATTGTTAACTATTTGGCTTGCGGGATCATCCCGGAAGATTGGTCTTATCAAGACAAAAAGAAATTCTTTCATTCTTTGAGATATTATTTTTGGGATGACCCAATTCTTTTGAAGCAGTGCAGGGATGGTATTCTTCGCAGGTGTGTGCCGGAGGTGGAGTACGAGAGTGTTCTCCACCATTGCCATGCGTCGCCTACGGGAGGACACCATGCTAGTTCACGGACAGCAGCCAAGGTGTTGGAAAGCGGCCTTTATTGGCCAACTTTGTTCAGGGATGCCTACGAGTTTGTAAGGCAATGTGACTCGTGTCAACGAGCAGGTAACATTTCAAGGAGACAAGAAATGCCCCTGAATGTATTTCAGGAAGTTGAGGTTTTTGACTTATGGGGCATAGACTTCATGGGACCCTTTGTGTCCTCAAATTCAAATTTATATATCTTGCTTGTTGTTGATTATGTGTCGAAGTGGGTGGAAGAAATCCCCACAAGGACTAATGATTCTAATGTAGTGTGCAGGTTTGTGAAAGAAAATATATTCTGCAGGTTTGGGATACCCCGAATGATCATAAGTGATGGAGGCACACACTTCCGGAATCAGAAATGTTCGACACTTTTGAAGAAATATGGGGTCAAGCACAACATCGGCACCCCATATCATCCACGGACGCAAGGACAAGTGGAGGTCTCAAATCGGGAAATCAAGAAGATCCTAGAACGGACAGTGGCATCCATAAGGAAAAATTGGAGTGCCCTACTACCGGACGCACTGTGGGCGTATAGAACGGTGTACAAAACACCTATAGGCACCACGCCTTTTAGGTTGGCGTATGGCCGGGCTTGCCACCTTCCGGTGGAGTTGGAGCACAAGGCCCATTGGGCGCTAAGAAGGCTGAACCTGAGTTATGATGAAGCCGGGAGAAAGAGAATGTTCGAGTTGAATGAATTAGATGAGTTACGCATGACGGCATATGAGAATGCCCGCATCTACAAGGAGCGTACAAAGCTGATCCACGATCGACATATCGAGCTGCGCACGTTCAAGAAGGGAGATAGTGTTCTATTGTTTAACTCCTGTCTCGAATTGCATCCTGGGAAGCTGAAGTCCTGGTGGAGTGGACCTTTTGTAGTGGAAGAGGTGAGACCGCACGGTGCGATTCTTGTGCGTGATGGAGATGCCACGTTCTTGGTGAACGGGCAGCGGTTGAAGTTGTATTTTGCTGAAAACTACAGGAGAAAAGTGAATGAGTTCAAACTCATTACACTTGTGAATGAATGAGATGGTGGAAAGACGTCTAGCCTAAGACGTTAAATAAGGGCGCTTGTTCGGAGGCAACCCAACCATTGGTACATTAGGATAGTTTAGTTATAGTCGTAGATTGCTTTTATTTCGTTTAAATTTTAGTGTAAAGAAGATACCTTGATCTGTTTGTTCAGTGTGTAGGCACAGGCAGGGTCGATACCATCAACACACTGGTCGATGGTATCGACATGGGTTCAGGTTGACAGCTGCAAAAATCGTACTGAGTCGATACTATCGACGGCCCCGTCGATGGTATCGACCTACGTACAGGCAGGTCGTAACAAAATGGTCGATGGTATCGACATGCCATTCGATACCATCGAGATCTCTGGAGAAGTTCAGAAGATTTTTGCTCAGTCAACTCGATACCATCGACGGCCTTGTCGATGGTATCGACATGATCACAGGTTGAATTGAAGAAGTGGCGGTGTCGCAATAAAAGCAAGTCAATACCATCGACCCTCGTCGATGGTATCGACATCCATGTCACCGATCTGCGCCAAGGCATCGACGATGATTGCGAGTCCACGTCAGCGATCCAGGTGCTGCGTCGATACTATCGACTTCCGTCGATGGTATCGACGGGTCAGCAATCCGGGTTTCCCGTTCCAGCAAACGTCAGCCGTCGATACTCGCGAGGGAGGCGGATAGCATCGAGACGTGTCGATACCATCGACCGGCGTCGATGGTATCGACGGTTCAACAGTGGCGCCGGCCAAGTCTATTTAAGGAGAATTGCAACATCATTTGACGTCACACCTTCAGAGCAAACGTCCTCCTTTGCACCGAGCACTCCCCCAAGCCTTCCAAGACTGAAGAGCAGTGTCATCGAGCAGGGATCTTCACCGAGTGGAGAATCACTTCTCCATCTTCCCCGAGCTCTCTTCTTCTAATCCCATCTTTCTTGCAACAATGGTGCACGCCGCCGGATCATCGTCCTCGAGCGCGAATCCCATGGGGATTGTGGAGTTTGTTCCACCCCCTACTGCTTCCGTATCACGTCCGCGCTTGATTCACCCTTCCGCGGAGGTGAAGAAGGTCTATGAGGAGATCATGAAGCGGAAGATCGAGACGACCCGGTATGTGGACCGGGGAATGATTCAGGATCTTGGATTCGAGGCCAACTTGGCCTATGTGCTGAAGGGTCAAGCACGCCACACCAGCATAAGGCCAGGCGAGCTGGAGCGCCATGCGGATGGGCAGCCGTTCTTCGGCGAATGGCCCACCTACAAGGAATTGGTGGCCGAGTTTATGGCGTCCATCGACGTCTGCGTCGTACCCAACGACATGGTGGCGTCGGACCGTGAGTGGATCAAGGGGAGGGTGTCCTTCCGGCTGTTCAACATCAACTACAACATCACTCTTCAGCAGTTCAACAACATCTTTAACTGGAACCACTCCCAACATGATCATCGACGCCCAGATTCCCGCACCGACTACGACAAGATTTTCGCCGAGCTAGTCACAGTGCCGGCGGGAAAGACAGTGAGCTACCATAATGCTGCGGTAACGGACTTCGAGCATCCCTTCATCCGGGTCTTACACCGGATGTTGAGCCTTACGTTCTTTGCTCGGAGCGATTTAGCATTGAGCAAGTTTCAGGAGAGCGATCTTTTCTTCCTCTACATGCTCCTGAAGCGACAAGAATGCAACTGGGGTGCGTTCTTTCTGCAGCGCGTCCTGGCAGTGAAGAGGAGCACAAGGAAGGCTCCGATCCATTTTGGTGGGCTCATCACCAAATTGGTGATGTACCTGGGGCTGAATTTACAGTCCATGACTCCGATTTCCACGAGGAGTAAGGTGAATGTGCAGCATCTGCACCGTTCAAACCTTATCCTTCTCCGGGATGTGTTGGCGTACGCACACTGCCACGTCAACCACGCTTACCAGGAATGCGCACTGCCAGATGCCGTCTTCCACATCGAGGGAGCCCAGCACTTCCGGTGGCCGATCATAGCCGTCGAGTCTGATGAAGAAGAAGGCGGTAATGACGAACAAGAAGGTGAGGCTGAGGAGGAAGAGGAGGCTTTCACACCTCTTCGCGCACGAGTAGCACCACGGAAGCGTCCTAGGATGCATCCGGGTGCGTCTTCATCATCACATCCCCCGCCGCCATCACCACAGCCCTCGCAGCCAGCCGAGGATGTCTACTCAATGCAGGGAATGTACACAATGCTGCAGGATATACATCAGACACAGCAGCAGCATCTAGAAATGTATACCGGTATTCAGGATACTACGAACCGGTTACTTGACAACCAAAGGGCGATGTTCGAGAATGAACGTCTCCTCCTCGAAAACCAACAGCAGATACACAATCGGTTGCAAAGGATGGAGATGCAGCAGGAGCCCTTTTACGACCATTACTGGAGTCAGGACTACTTTGGAGGCTATCCACAGCCTCCGCCGAGGACCCATTACGATCCTAGCTTCCAGGGGGAGTATCCTTCTTGGGATCCTACGGCTCCACAGTACCCGCCTCCGCCTCTACAAGAATGATCCGGGTATCTCTGTTCCACTCTTAAGTTTGTTTTTTACTATGAGGCCATAGTCGAATTCAAGCTTAGGGGGGTAGCTGGAACAGCTCTATCTTTTCTTTTGTTGTTTTTAGTTTTTTCTTTGCTATTTGTTCTTGCATTTTTAGTTTTTTTTAGGATCCACATCTATCTAGTGTAACTGTGGATGTCGTAAAAGTTGTCATCTCGCTGTGTATTCATGGGAAATTTAAGGGAATTTTAAAATTTTTTGTGTCTTTTGACTTGGTTGTCCTTGGGAAACTTATCCTATGAAAATGATTGATTATGTCAACTTTAAAACAATATGTCACACCTATACTCCCATTGACTCATGAAAACTGGATAGTAACGGTTGTTTGAGCCTAACCTAACCAAATGGTAATGAGACCTTAATTGGATGTAAGAGAGAGAACCCTCTAAACTACTACACATGTCAGTAAGGAGGGACACATAATACTCTTCTAAGGTTCAGTCATCTAAACTTGTGATCATTCCACTTCATTTTTCCATAATCCACCTAAGAATTGGAAGTAAAGTACAATTTTAAATCCTTCTTGTGTGCATAGCATTTAGATAGGAATTGCATTGATATTTTCCATACTTGTGTAGAAAAAGAGAAAAATATAGGGATTCATGCACATTACCTTTAGGTGCATGCCATGTAGTTGCACTCATGACTTTCATGATTATCATGTATAAAGTACACCATGTATCTCAATTTTTTTTCCTCAAAAGTGATCTAAACGGTTTCATACCTTCGAAATATTGCAAAGATTTCCAATCATGAAGAAAACAGTCCAATACATGTATCTCTAAGCAATTATGGATATGTGGGCTAAAAGAAAAAAAAAGAAAAAAAATTTCTGGAAATCTGAAAAAATTGAGAAAAGAAAAAAAAAGAGAATTTAGAAGGAAATGGGATAAGAGGGAGAAAGGAACATGATATCACTCGCATTATAGGAAAATTGAGTACATGATGTGGCTTAATTAGATTTCCATCTCATTTTGAGGTGGAAGGTTAGTGCATGCATCATTTCACCCAATTTAGGCATTAGGGCATTTTTAATGTGCATTTGCATCACGTAGGACATTTTGTTTTATGCATATTGAAACTGTGCAATACTTCCAAGTTCTTCCATGAACCACCCATTCCATCCACCCGTTGCTCAGATTGGTAGGCCACCGTGAATTTCTCCTCACTAATGATTATCAGGAGAACTGCTTCCATGTAAATGGTAGTTAGGGCGAGCAATGTAGTGTAGGCAATCACAAGATGCACCAATGCTGAATCGGCAAATTTTATTATGTTAACTGCCTTATGTGATAGTGTTCATCGGTTTGAAGGATAATTTCTCTTATTGATGATTATTGTCGCCTTTAGGGTAATTACTGTTATGTGGTTAGAGAAGGTCAGGTTGAGAACGTTCAGTGGGAGTCACATGGGAGGTGGGTTGGTGTGTTGATTTTTAGTTGACATCTGCAGTTCTATTCTAAGGATCAGTTGCTCGAGGGCGAGCAATGTTCAAGCTTAGGGGAGTTTGATGCGATGATTTTGAGTCGCATTTATAGACCTTTTTCATATGTGTTTTGTGCTCTAATTACTCATTTTCATGGATAATATTGCATAATTCACTCATTTCGGTCTTTTCCATCATTCTATGTCAAATCCCCTTTGTTTTACCATTTTGAGCATTATTTATCATATTATCATAATTTGTGTGGATTTACTTGGTCTTGTTGTGGAATTTTAGGAAAAACAAGTATCTGCTTCCGTCGATACCATCGACGGAAGTCGATACCATCGACCAAGGCACAGATTGCCATCCGAGAGGAGCAGCACAGAGTCGATACCATCGACACCCAAGTCGATGGTATCGAGATCCCTTCAGATAGCTGGCGAGGAATCCGTCGATACCATCGACCCAAGTCGATGCCATCGACACATTGAGGCTACAGCGTCGCTAAACGACAACAACCGACGCTAAAGAGAGTCGATACCATCGACCCAAGTCGATGGTATCGAGATGACACAGGCACTCAGACGAAAAAGAAAAAGAAAGCGGCCGCTAATACGCTGGGTCGATACCATCGACCCGCGTCGATGGTATCGACGCCGGCGGATATGCGTTGGATTCGTTTTGATCTCAATCAGACGGCTGGAGTTATTTGATGACCTAATTAGGGACTTATACCTAATGACGGCCGCCCACACGAGGGGGGATCGGATTTTTTGCATTGCACGAGTGCCGAGGAAGGACAGAAAGGAGAACGGAGGCCAGAAGCTCATCTCGGGTGATTCGGACGCTGCCGAAGACGAATTCCACCACCGACAGGCGGGGAAGCTCGTATTCTACACCAAGGATCTACCGGTTCTTCTCCGTTCAGGGGTTTTCCCACTTGTTTCACGTTTTTCTTATGAATTCCCCTATTTCTACCATGTATTCGTGTGAGATGAACATGAGAGGCTAAAACCCTCCATCTTTAGGACCGGGAGTAGCCCGGGAATGCATTGTATGACAGTTTTATATTGATAATTCATATTTTCTCTCTTAATCCGTGGTATAGATTCGTTTTCTCCATATATATTGTTATGCTTGATCACCATAATAATAATTTAATGCCCTTACGCACTTCGACAGAAGGATTAACGGCTGAAAAGAAACGAAACTTACATTAATCGATAAAACCCTTGACAAAGGAGTTGTAAAATTAATGGTGGAAACTGAGAGATCGTTTTTAATGCGCTTAGTTTAGGGGAATGATTACTACGACGGTGGAATCAACCTAAACCTAAGTAGTGAATTACACCACGACAGTGGGTAATTCTGTTTTCAGGCCACTACCTGGATAGAGAGAGAAGAGTGAGGAATTATATAAAACCTAATACAATGTTGATCCGCGGTGAAACCGCAATCCTAAAGATACTCTTTTGAACTGATTAAATTAATCTTTAATCGATTGTTTTCTTTGTTTCATCTTGTTTTCTTTTTAATTTCGACAAAAAACCCTATTTTGTCATTCGGCCTAGCTGATTGCGATTAGTTAGTAGGAGTCTCCAATAATTCACGTATCCCTGAGTTCGACTCGGGCCTCACAAAGGCCTATATTACTCGACACGTATACTTGCGTTTAAGCACGTAGTAAAATACACGTCAAGTTTAAGCTCGTATTCTACACCAAGGATCTACCGGTTCTTCTCCGTTCAGGGGTTTTCCCACTTGTTTCACGTTTTTCTTATGAATTCCCCTATTTCTACCATGTATTCGTGTGAGATGAACATGAGAGGCTAAAACCCTCCATCTTTAGGACCGGGAGTAGCCCGGGAATGCATTGTATGACAGTTTTATATTGATAATTCATATTTTCTCTCTTAATCCGTGGTATAGATTCGTTTTCTCCATATATATTGTTATGCTTGATCACCATAATAATAATTTAATGCCCTTACGCACTTCGACAGAAGGATTAACGGCTGAAAAGAAATGAAACTTACATTAATCGATAAAACCCTTGACAAAGGAGTTGTAAAATTAATGGTGGAAACTGAGAGATCATTTTTAATGCGCTTAGTTTAGGGGAATGATTACTACAACGGTGGAATCAAGCTAAACCTAAGTAGTGAATTACACCACGACAGTGGGTAATTCTGTTTTCAGGCCACTACCCGGATAGAGAGAGAAGAGTGAGGAATTATATAAAACCTAATACAATGTTGACCCGCGGTGAAACCGCAATCCTAAAGATACTCTTTTGAATTGATTAAATTAATCTTTAATCGATTGTTTTCTTTGTTTCATCTTGTTTTCCTTTTAATTTCGACAACAAACCCTATTTTTTCATTCGGCCTAGCTGATTGCGATTAGTTAGTAGGAGTCTCCAATAATTCACGTATCCCTGAGTTCGACTCGGGCCTCACAAAGGCCTATATTACTCGACGCGTATACTTGCGTTTAAGCGCGTAGTAAAATACACGTCAGTACCTTATGAGTAGAGAACAAGGTATGATAAGATCACTGGAGATAGTTCATCCCAAGGGGACCTAAGATGCATAAGATATAAAATGGGGTCTTATATCATAGGATTTTGATAATCAAATCATCATATGATTTAAGTGGATGTTCCTTTAGACCTACGTTTCAAGTATTTTAATCTTAGTTACGAGCATGCAAGTATTCAATCATAGACCAAAAGTCATACCAACACCTTAGGTCTAGGTGATACATCCACATTATGAGTAATGTTACATGTAGATAAACTCTTATTTGGAGATAGGGGAAGCATAAGATTTGGTTTATTACAATGTTTCAACATTCAAGATCATGATTAAGTCATATTAGACCAATTCTATGCAAATAGGTCACGATTTCAAGTTGTAGAAATATTAAGTAGATCAAGTTAGGATGTAGATCTATGACATGATAATTATATTGATTTGAAATCACCATAGATCATCATTAGAGCATGATTCATACAAGATTTGAGGCTCGGTTATCAACATGTCAACTAGACCACATTTCAAGTTAAGACCAGGGCATTTAGGCACATTAGGACTCAAGAATATTCCATAAGGCATATAGGGATACATGGCATGTAAGATTACTGATTTTTAGTCTACAGAATCATTTTGAGTAACTTTATATCAATGTAAGCATAGGGTTTAACATTCATCACCAATGAGCACATAAGGCCATATTAAGACACATTAATAATAACAAAATTATCATTAGTGCCCAAGAACTGTCATGATCAATAATGATTATGTTTGAGTTTATAAAGTACTTATTTAGAGCATCCATAGAGGTTTTAAGAACACTTGATCAAGTTATAACATAAAAGAAGTTATATTTTCTTTATAGGTCAATTTATGGTAATTTGAGCAATATTTGGTCACTATAGGGTACATGGATATACAAAGTTAGAATTTTTGATGTATCAAGATGTTCAAATAACTATTATTAGGCTAACATTGAGATTTGGAACATAGAGATTCATCTTGAGCATTACATGCAATAGAACATGTAGAAAGAGGTCAAGAACTATCATCTTTTAGAGTATTTGTAGAAATAGAAGTATAATTATGTCATGGAAATAGTCCTGTTAGATAGATCTCATTCTCTAGATCAAAATTCATATATTATACATCCTATTTGGCCCAAGGAATTATTTTGGAAGATTTGAATCAGAAACTTAGGAGAAGTGGGGGTGCTATCATTTAGTTCTTTGATCAACTCGAGACATGGATCTGGGTTCCTATGGCGGCTGCCATCTAGATCAAGCCCCACCAACTGGTGGATGCTTGAATTACTAAGCCCAACCCATGAATGCTCTATGTGAGCCAATTTTGGCCACTCATCAGTTAGATCCACTCCAGGAGTGGTGGCTAGCGATGCGCAGTTGTTCCCAGTTGCTACCCTCTACCCCACCTTCAAGATACACATGTGTGAGAAGCTTGGCTCCCTGGTAGTGTGAGGTCAAAGGAAGGGGTGGACTTTCAAGATCTAGACTACTAGGGGGGTTAAAAAGGTGTCGCCCAGCTCGGCACATTCCGCTGGGGCCATTGTCGGTCACAAAACACAGTGAGGACACTCAGGTGATAAATGCCCAAAAATAGGGCTTGCGACCACCGCTATGGAAGGAAGGAAAGGAAGAACAAAATCAGGGGGCTAGTATTTGGGAATGATAAAGAAAAATGAGTGATATAGGAGAAAAAGGAGATTTTATAGGAAAAAGGGGCCTCAATTGGAGCTAAAGGTGGAAGAAAGGAGGTTGATTTGTGGCGCCAAGGTAGGAGTAGGTGGCTCCGGTGTTCTTTATGTTGGTGGGAAGTACAGAGGTAAAATAAGACATGGCAGTCATTGTATTATGAGGGGCAATCCACGGGCCAGGATCCAAGGGTCAAGATGGATCCATAGAGGAAAGACTTGATTAGCTCGTAGGTGGTTTTATAGATTCATGACATAGCTAAGGGAAAGGGGGCACCTCTTTTAGTTGGGCCGCACACCCTATTTGGGCCCGAAAAGATTCAAATTCGATTTTTATCAATTAAATCAAGTGGATAAGGGTCAAACTTTTAATGCCATAGCTTGGGATATGATGGTTCAATTGAGGTGACTTTTACACTGTTAGATTTGTAATTCAATCTTTTACAACATGACACATATTTTACAGTCTATGACCAGTTTGGCAGACTCCTTGAGGTAGCTTGTAGGTCATAGGTTGGTCGAGGTTAGGATAGAGATAAGGCTCTAGAGAGCATCAAGTTCATCTCATTGATACAACGACTGAGGATAAACTAGTCACGAAAGACAGACTAATCTAGATTGTCAAAGGATAGGGATGGTTTTTCCGCAACCAATTTGTCAGAAACAACCTCTTCTACCACCGCCAACTCCATAGGTCAAGAAAGGAAAACTGATTAGGGTGGAGTGAAGGGGAGGACAGTAGGTGGAATTGAAGGTGGTATGGGGTTACTAGAGGACCAAAGATGGTGAAAATGAGTTCTTATATGGTGATGCTATAGTGTTATGGCTTCTGAGAAATTTTTTGGAAGAATGTAAGTTAGGCTTTTTCTCTATAATAGAAATAAGGTAAGGAAATTAGGGATTAATAGGTTTAGGAACTCATGAAGAATACATTGGAGGGAAAATCTCAAGAAAAGGGGTAGAGATGAGGGAGAAATCCATGAGGGAAGACTGACATGTTCGCACCGTTACTATACATGGTTCCTACCTATTTGGGATGGAGGTTGAAGAAAGAAGAACAGTCATGTGATCAACATCTGATGGCTAAGAAATAAGCCATGTTTATCAAATTTAGGAAACCATGTGTGATAGGGTATAAAAGAAAACCTTCTGGAATCGAAAGATTGATTGCATTTAATTTATTTAATTATTATTTTTCTTTTGGAACTCATTTGGGGTTTAAAAATATTTATTTAAAGCCAATTTTTTCCATAAGACTAGTTAGGATATGCAAAATCCATTTTTGGCATTAGATTTCTTTTCTAGGATTTCTTACCATTTTATTTAATATGTTTTCCTTTATCTCATATCTTTCTATATAAATTTAGAAAAGTTATTATTATTCAAATAATGTGAAATTGGCATCTAAGCTAATGGGGGCCTGTGGAACATGATTTTTCCATTATATTTTACTTTTGATATTTCTTTTTCTGAGTTATGGAACCATTTGGATTTTTGTCCCGTTACAATTATATTTATCAAAATGTTATATTTTATTTTCAAGATTCACATTATTTGAGTCTTATTATCTTCAATCCCTTTAAAAAAGAGTTTCCTTATATTATATAGTAATTTTGATATGTTATGTATTTAACTTATATAGTCCATTTATTCAATATTTATTTAAATAATGAAACATTATCCATATTTATGGGCATGGAAATTCATATTATTATTCATATTAAGGTTTAAGCATATTGTGACACATATTAAACATATTTTAGCCACTATGTGAATATTAGTTATCAAAGGGATCATATGTGATGCATTACATGCATTCACACCCATGTTGTCACACATAAAGGTTAGTATATTAATGTGAGTGTATTATAATAGCCGATATTAATTTTAGTACCTATTGTCACATAATATGTTATTTGCATTAACAATATTCATCAAGGCATAGATTTATTGTTGTTTGGTCAAATATAAAGAACTAAACATTCTAATCTCTTAATCATGGGAATAGGATAAGGTCGTAGTTTTTGGGATGTTACAACACTCCATCCCTTAAAGAGGATTTTGTCCCAAAAGTTTCAGCATTCAAAACCTAGAGTAAAGAGTCACCACTATCAAAAAAGTAACTATGTTAGTCCAAGTATATTATTGATGAGTGATTTTTTACCCTTTTTAGGATCATTTTAGATGCATTTATATGTTTAGTTTTGCATGTTTTATTGCACATATTACTTGTTTTAAGATTTTAGTCATTAAAGTAAATTATTTGATAATTAATATTTTCTGATGTTTTATTTGTAGGAATAATGCAAGTTTAATAAGACAAGTAAATATCCTTCCTGAAAGGTTGAAGAATCGACCAACTGATCGACTTTCTGTACCGGTCAGCTGGCTGGCAGAGTTTCCCCTCAAGCCGTTCTCTGCCAAAGTTATCTCAACTTACCAGCCTTGACGCACAAGTATAGCGTTGCTACAATGATGAAAGAAGACTATAAAACAAAACCCTTATCATCCATTCTAAGGGTCTCTGATTGGGGATTAGAAGTCACATTATGCAACACAAACCCTAGTGAGGAGCAATAAGGCGGCTGTCGTAGCTAAGAGATTGGTCTTCCTGCACCAGGCGTCATGGCATTCTCCATCGTTCCTACTATCTCTTTGTTGTTGTCCCTCACCATGAGCGAGTAGACGTCTTGTGTTGGGGCATGGGGATAATCCCTGATCACCTGTATTTTAACTTATCTTGTATCTAAACTTGACAATATAGTTGATAAATAGAGTATCATTCTACTTAATTCCTTGCCTTACAAATTGACAACTTGCTTTACATATATGTTATAATCATAGATATATCAGTTGTTGTGAGCATGATTAGAATAGTAGAATGATCTTAATGAACCCATGAGCTATCATTAAGGGATATTGAGGTGATTAGACTTCAATCTTCTACGTTTCGAGGATGGTCAGTCATATGTAAAGGAGATCATTTGGAATAAATAGGGAACTTGGTTGACAAGGATGGTCGGTTCCAAGGGAGTTTATTCCAAGTGACAACATGTATTCCAGGAGGGTGCAGTAGTTGAGCCTCAATTTAGCAATGATTATCAGAGAGTTAGATCTTGTTATGATAATTATGCATGCCTAGGTAGCGAAACCTCATGCCCTAGTGCTCTTTGTTACTTGTTATTTGCTTCTTTAATCTTTGCTGCTTTAAGAAACAATTTAGTTTAACCAATCTTTCAACTACTCGGTGATAAATATTACTCTTAATACTTTTGAATTTATATAACTACTTAAAAGGGTTTCCCTTTGAGTTCGATCCTAAAGTATAGTACAATAAGGCTTTCGCTCATGTGGAGTTAGGAATTAGTGCACTGCTTTTGATTAAACCTCGAAGGTATTCTTTTAGCATTTTTGTTGGTGCAACATTTAATGCCCCATAAAAAATTGGTGTCATTGCCAGGGACAATGATAGTTATATATTCTTTGATGTTTAAGTGTAATTAGGATTTTCTCTTCTAAATGTTGTTAATTTGTTTTTTTGCTCTTTGAAAAAGAAGAAAAAACTCGTTTGTTTATTCTCAGTCTTGTATATTATCTTAGTTTGATTTCATAATTTATAGTTTATTTTTGTAATTTATAGTTTAATGTTGCAAATTTCTTTTGATTTAGACTTTTGTAGATCTTCATAATTTATTGTCCTGTTTTTCTGCAAAAAATAGAAATATCCTTATATCTTCACTCATTGAAACATCTTTTCTCTTGACCCTAATATTCAAAAAAAAATATTTTCATGAATTCATTCATATTGGAGTGGGCACTGCAACAAATTCTATGATGTGAAAAATGTGGCTCCATATACCATGACCTGTGGGGTTGTCCCAAGGTGACTCTCTGTTACAACCCCATATTTTGGGTTCATTTGGTGAGAAATGTAATTTCTCATATTAAAGATATTTGAACAAATAATGATATAATTTGCTTCAAATAAATGGATTTCGTTTACAATAGACTTGATGATTGTGTTGTGGGCTTTATTGGCTATTGGGCCCAAATAATAAGAAAATTCAATTAGTAAATAAATAATTGAATATTCGAGAAAAACAAAGAGGTAGAAACCTCTAGAAGGCAAAGAGATGTAATCCAAGGATGGATTTCGTGCTTCTTGGGTTCCTTGGGTTCCAAGGAGTCCAAAGTTGCAAAAAAAGAAAGCTATAAGAAAAGAAAAGATTAATTAAGTATTTCTTTAGTTAGTAAGAAATTGAAAATAATGTTAAAATGTTGGAAATAAGTGGAAAAAGGTATAATTGAGTGATCCTTTGTGGATTTTCGTATCCCAATGATTCCTAATGATAAAAGGAATACCAATAACGAAAATAAAAGAGAAATAAAGAGAAATCCTCAAAAGGAAATATTTTAATAAGAAATAAATAAGAGAATGTGAAAATAATGCATTTAGATGCATCTAGAAGGATAATAAGTGTCCAATAAAAAGGATTTCGAAATAATAGAGTCTCTTGGGATCCAAGGAATCCCAATAAAGAGGAAAGAAAGAGAAAATACCAATAAAGTCAAATAAAAGGATAATGTAATGCATTATTAATGAATGTTGTGATATTGATAAAAAGGAAGTAATTTTTCTATTAAATGAAAATAGAATTTCGTGACCATTGAATAAAAAGGGCAAGTAGTAAGAAGATAATAGAAGACATTTTCGAAATTCTAATATATCAAGGATAATGAATATCAAGAGGATCTTTTAAGAGAGAGAAAGAGACTTGTTTCTCATTATAGGAATAGGATTCCTAATAGGAGAGGACTCGTTTCCTCTTAGGTGGGCATCTTAGGGTGAGGACATACTCCCCTATAAAAGGGGTGGAACCCCTGGTTCGAAGTTAAAAGAGATCCCACGCTCTTCCTCTTTTTCTCTACGTGCAAACCCTAGTCAAGGTGGGTGGAGTGGTAATGTAACCCTTGGAGAAACAATGGACCATGGAAGGTTTTGCGGTGGAAGCGCCATGCACCCACGTCACCAGAGAAGAGCTCGTCCATCGTCCCCGAGCCCTAGCACTTGCACAATGTCGGCAGGAGGACAGCAGGCCTGCTACGTGTCGCAGGCTTGGAGCGCTCAAGCCGGCCGTCTGGGCCATGAACTGGATGGTACCCTAGGTGCATCAAGGGGCGGAGGAGGTAGGGGATGCACTTCCGTTGAAGGTTGGGTCCTGAACGGGAAGCCAGAGCCACGTAAAAGCTGCTCCATCGTAGCTAGGGCGGCACTGCTACTGCGGATCCGAGGAAGAAGAAGGCACGGACTGCGTTTGACCATGCTACCCCTCAGCGTGCCAAAGAACGGATCCTTAAGTCAAGGGTAGTTTCGTAATTCGGTTATAATTTCAACTTACAAGGCAATGTTGAATGGAGCAGGACAAGTGGCACGCTCTGATTGGCCCAAAAGTAAGTGATTTTGCAAATTTCATAACTAAAAATTGGTAGCTCGGATTAGTACGAATAAAATATGAAAATTGATCAGGAGAACGAGAGGAATCCAATAAAAATATTATTAAAGATGGATTTCGTTCCTAATTGCAAAAGTACTATAAGTTGATGAAAAGTACATTAAAGTTAAGTTAAAAACCCTATTTGTGATTAAAGGTTGAATCTAGTATGCTTAATGGCTTAATTGAAGTATTAATAACTTGTTAAATGATAATGTTAGATTCGAACATGATCTAGATGTAATATTTCATGATTTAGGGTTTTTACCCCATATAAGAATGATTAAGTATTTAAAACCCCTAATTCAGGGTCAAAGAGGATAAGATCATATTTAATTTGAAAATGAGAAAATATGTTTTTATATGATGGTTCTAATCTATTTTGAGCTTTAAAGTTCCTAATCATGGATAAAACCCTAAAAATAGTAATTAGGGTTTTCTCATGAATAAAAGGTAGTATTAATGGCAATTCGAGTTCATATGTGATTAGACCATAATGAGCTTTGAATTGATGATAAATGAGCATAGAAATCTAGTCGTGGATTAAAAGGATAAAAATGGTAGCTTTAATATAAAAGAAGATTAATGAAATTAATTGATGGTTAATGGTGCCTTTTAATATGAGAATATGGTTATATGTTGTTAAGATAACCTTAATGTTGAAAAATAGATAAGATAATAAGGGTTTATGAGTAATGGTATAAAATTAGGTTTTGAAATAGTAAAAGATGAAGGGAAACCCTAATTGCAATGGAAACCCTAAAAGTGAATTAGAAACCCTAGGAAGCGAGCTAGGTTTAATAGATCTTGATGACATGAGTAATAAAAAGGGAATTACATGATTATTTTAGGATCTTGTTGAAAATGCTTGATTGCTTGGATTCTTATTTGCATGGATATTTTTGTTAAAATCATCAGATTAGGTATGTGGTTACGCTTATGATTAACCCGACTAGTTTTCTGAGGATTTTATCGACGTTTCCCTCATGGCTTGAAATAACTGTTGGATGCTTTTATTTCATGAAACTATAGAGTGACTATGACTATCACTATGAATATACATGTATAATTGGCTAGATCCGGGTCCACCTCTATGTCTTGTAAAGGCTAAAAAGGGGTAATCTAGAGTAAGGTCTAGGTTATCGTGGGTTAGAAATTGGGATACCAAGTGTAGTGCCATGAGACCCATTAGTCTGCCATGAGTTAAGGAGTGGGCTACTTACGAGTAGTGCCATGTGACTCAACCCTAGAAACTGTTTCACCTATAGGTGGGACCATGAGGGGTTTAATGGGGATCTACCATACAGAAGGTAGTATCCAGGTCCACTGCAGGGATAGCACAGAGGATAGGGTACTCATGGATCGCAGAGTTATATTTAAAATGTAATCTTGGTTGTTAAATGATTAATTGAATGATTACATTGTTATCATAGTTGCATGTTTATTGTTTCCCCCACATACCAGCTTCGGCTGACCGATGTTTTGTTTGTCGGCGTTTTAGGTACAAGCCAAAAGAACAAACAGTAAATCGTCATATGGGGAAATACATAAAGTAAAATACAAGGAGGATTAGTTAGAGTAGAATACTTAAGTGAATAGAAGTTTAGGGATCCAAGGTTTCAGAAAAAAAAGGTATGCAAAAGTTTATTTTCTTATAACTTTTCAGTTTTGTATGTTAAAATTTAATAATTGTTCTTGGTTAATTGCCGAACCTTTGATCTAGAAATTATGGGTGCGGCTTCGACCTCTCAGCCTCCCTTAATTGGGGGTTACCGGAAGGTGGGGTCGTAACATTTGGTATGAGAGCGTAGGTTCCTCAGTTAACCATTAATAATTATTAAATTTTACAAACTCCGTCGAACAAAAGGGAGTTATTAGAGGATTATCTGAAAGACGGAGGTATCTGGAAAAGGATCATGACCCGGGGGTTGGCAATATTTTCCTCCGCACTGCTAGTCGGAATACAAGGACTCCCGGATCCGTGTGACTGTCTGGCCAAAGTCTTAGGGTATGAATCGAAATAAGATACCTTTAGGACTTTCTCATCTTATTCATCCCTTCTCATCACAAAATTTTGTTAAGGACCTTTAGGATTAGGGTTTTCTCTTCTCCTCACCCTCTTGAGGTATGGGTAAGGTTAATAAGGTGTAAGGAATCCTCCACCAAATTAATGAAAAGTGTGTAAATAAGATGTCATGGACATAAGCTTAATAGATTAAGCACAAACTAAAGAATAGATACATGCTTAGGTCGTATGACATAAGTTGTCATGCCCTCAGAAGAGACATGAGGCTAGACCTTCTTATCAGGAGGATAGATAAAGAGAGTTAGTCTCAGAGATAGAAATCTCCATTGCAAGTAGAGACCTGGAACATCCTCTGAGGATGATGTTAACCCTAAACCTAAGTGAAGGTTAGAGAGAGAGATGGAATGATGAGTTAGACCAGGTGTTTGGATGGATATGCCTTGCATGCCGTATGAGCCATGAGAGGGTACCTTTGGCGACCCAACCCTAGAAAGGGTCGTGCATGTTAGAGTGAAGGATAGCTCCTTCATTGACAAGGTTAGAGAAGAACCCATGGGAACCCCATGAGCTTATAGTAGCATGGCATAGTAGACACCCATAGTATGTCAGTAGTACGAGCAGGAGGCTGAAACCCTGACCAGTAAGTATGATGAATAGCTTATGAGAAAAACATAAAGAGCTATGGGTAACCATGAGTGAACATAAGTTGCACATAGGCTTCATCCAGGTAGGGGCATGCTTTTGAGGTTGATCCTTCATGAAAAGAGGACCTCTAATGGTGAGGTTGGTTGTAGGGTTAGAGAGAGAGAAGGAAACCAAGCAAGAAGGTTGTAAACCTAGACCCCGAGATATGAGGAATAGTGGGGAGTCAAGGATGATGCGACCTAAGTGGATGATAGTGGTTGCCTGGAGGTTGATGATATCTTGGTTGCCTTTATAGGATCCAAAACCTAGAGAGAGTAACGATTCTGGTACCTATGTGCCTATGGTATAGGTGTTTACCTACTAAGTGGAGTCAAAGAGTGCCTTAGTCCCTGAGGAGATTTAAGTAGCGAGTTATGAGGCTTTATACCTAGTTGGTTGTTCTTGAGGAGGACTCAACTCTGAGGTGTTGCCCATATAAAAGGTTCATGGGAGTACATGACATACCTTGGACATGCTTGATTCGTGGTTAAGAGATTGAGCATGTACTTGGATACCCAAAGGAGAACCTAGGGTTCCTAGGCCTAAGGGGGGAAGCAGTGTATCCGATGCTTATGATGAGATTTGAGTCTCTATAGTTTCGAGCATGATACTCCTCATGTGTAGAGGTTAAGGAAACCCCTTAATTTAAGGGTATGTTTGATGAACCCCTCATGGCTAAGTGGATAACATGGGAAGGTATGATCGTGATCCAGTGTTGAGGACAAGTATGACCCAGCATGGTGTAGTAGGTGGTCAGCTTGTTCCTTAATAGCTTACTAGGGTTAAGCATATGGTTGTAAACCCTAGACCTAAGGGAGGTTGTGATCGTGTTGTCTAGAGATAGTTTCCTCCCATCTTGGGAGAGGGACCCTTTTTAAGGGAGTACACCAGTTTTTGAGTTAACCTAAAAAGGTCTCATAGGATCTTGAAAGGCTAAGTGAAAAGTACATGGTATGAGGATGAGCCTATAGACCCATAGATAACCATCTCTAAGTGCATGTGGATGTGTTAGCATGGAGGTAACCGGTATGGGGCTTGACCAGGATAGGCAGGTTGCCATGATCCCTATGAATGGATAAAAGTCAGCCCATGAATGCAGAAAGAGAGATGATGAAGGCTTGGGTAAGGTTCTAATTTGGACATGTACTATAAGATAATCCTAAGTCTATCCTAGGGTCAGGTGGGGATAAGATCCATGGAAGTAGGAGTTTCCTAATTCCCTAGTTGCACATGACCATAGGGTCGGGAGGTAACAACTATCATTGTCTGAGGGCCATGAGTTAGGAGATTGATCACCTTCATGAACTCATGGGACCCAAAGGGCAGATGAATAGGGCACTCTCTGGATGCATAAGGGAAGAAGGAAGACCCCAAAAGTGTCGGTACCCCCATGGACCTAGAGGAGGTGACCAAGGATTGTGTTTGGACCAAGTAGTTTCAAGACTAGTTTTCCATGGAAGTAACTGTGATATCAAGATGAATGTGATATTGAGACATATGTGGCACGTTTCAACTTAGATTAAAGGGTGTACTGGCAAGGTGGGATGTACCATCTCTACTCTTGGAACAGGAAGAACTCTATATTTGGACTGCAGCCAAATGCTTATTTCCTCTTGTTATGGGAGTGGGAGATAGGACAGTACGCATGCCATACACCAAGGATAAAAGATGATGTGATTTGGAACGTTGCTATGAGGTATGAGGACAGATAAGATAGCATACCTTGGTAAAGTGAATGATACATGGATGGTTTGCAAATGATAAAGAGAAATAAGGTAGTTATCTTATAAGGAGGTTTTTAGCATGAGCTATGAGTTATACTAGGTTGAGTTCAAAAACCAAAGGAATAAGCTCATAATGTTCTTGATGAAGAAGGACTTAGGGCTAAGATGAGATAATAAGTGGCATACAAGAAGGTGTATGTCATCAACATTACCTAATGCATAAGAAGGTGAGGTGGTAATCGATTCTCTGGTTGAGATATATCTGCCTAGTTCGGTTGTTAGACTAACCCTAAGTTTGGAAAGGAAGATATGTTTAGGTAACACTAATGTAAGGAGATCAGTTAATGGTTGATTGATTAGCCAGTCTAGTCCTTGATGCAATGAAAGGATGGTGGTAGAACCTCAGATGCACTTCTTTGGGTCGGAAGGTAATAAAACCCTGATGAGAATGGTTTGGGGTTCTGAGGAATTGATCTGGAGAAATCATGACATACAATAAATAATGATGTTGAGATCACCTTACACCACGGTATTACTATGATAATGAGTGGTAGTAGTATTATGGATGCTGGAGATGAAGTTGCATGTGATATGTTGCCATGCATGATAGAAAGTGAAGGATAAGCATCAGTTACCCAATGCATTGATATAGAGGATAAAGAGTTCCTGAATGGGAATGGGAGTTCATCACTATGGATGTGGTGATAAGTCTCCCCTAGACCAAGAAAGGTCAAGATGCAATGTGGGTTATGGTAGATCGCATTACCTAGATGACATGAGATAGAAAGAGTTTTGTCATGGGATAGATCTGGTTGAACTACCCATGAGAGAGATGGTTCAACTACACCATGAAGCGAGTTCAAAGGTTCTTGAGTTTGACCTAAAGGTTCCCTTCCAAAAGGTGGAAGTAGGTACATGTAGAATTCGATGTTAGTACAAGTTATCACCCCTAACTAATGGTTAGTATGATCCAGACTAAAGGGTCTGATGAGAGCATATGTGCTCATTCAGGGTGATAGCTAGGGGTAGTTCTTGTCCTATGAAAGATGTGAAGATAACCACCATATCCAGTATCGGGATTTAAAGAAGCTCTGTAAGAGAGGTTGTGTCGGTCACCACTTCAGTAAGGTGATGTTGGTGAAAGGACCACGTGATGGATAGAAAAGGACCACAGTGCGTGCAGATGAAGTCACTTTGATTGTGCAAGGGCTGAAAGGAGCCTAGAGACGATGAGAGTCGTGAGCAAATGCAAAGAAGACTAACATGCAATTCACTATGGGAGACTATGTGACATGAAAATCCGACCCCTCTAAGTTATAGCTAAGAGAGTTGAGTCCCTGATGCATGGGTTTGTTTGACATGGTTTGGTGGAGAAGGCTAAGTTTGACCTTACCCCTCAGGATAAAGTAATGTGTGATGAGTTCCATGTGTCCAATTTAGAGTACTATGTGAGGTACCTCGACCATGTGCTGAGCAATGAACCTAGTGAGCCCCAAGGGAGGCTGAGATGGCCTAAGTCACATGTGTAGTTTATAGACGCCAGGATGAAAGAACTCAGAGAAAAGAATATGTGATGATAAAGGTTCTTTGGAAGCGCCATGAGTACGGTAAAGCCACATAGGGTCCAATGATGGACATGGAAAAGTCTTATCCTGAATTGTTTGTTTGCTTGATAGAATTTTGAGGAAAAAATTCCTATAAGAGGGGAAGGATGTTACAACCCCAAATTTTGGGTTCATTTAGTGAGAAATGTAATTTCTCATATTAAAGATATTTGAACAAATAATGATATAATTTTCTTCAAATAAATGGATTTCGTTTACAATAGACTTGATGATTGTGTTGTGGGCTTTATTGGCTATTGGGCCCAAATAATAAGAAAATTCAATTAGTAAATGAATAATTGAATATTCAAGAAAAAGAAAGAGGTAGAAACCTCTAGAAGGCAAAGAGATGTAATACAAGGATGTATTTCATTCCTCTTAGGTTCCTTGGGTTCCAAGGATTCCAAAGTTGCAAAAAAAAGAAAGCAATAAGAAAAGAAAAGATTAATTAAGTATTTCTTTAGTAAGAAAGAAATTGAAAATAATGTTAAAATGTTAGAAATAAGTGGAAAAAGGTATAATTGAGTGATCCTTTGTGGATTTTCGTACCCAATGATTCCTAATGATAAAAGGAATACCAATAAGGAAAAAAAAAGAGAAATAAATAGAAATCCTCAAAAGGAAATATTTTAATAAGAAATAAACAAGATAATGTGAAAATAATGCATTTAGATGCATCTAGAAGGATAATGAGTGTCCAATAAAAAGGAAGTCCCAATAATAGAGTCTCTTGGGATCCAAGGAGTCCCAATAAAGAGGAAATGAAAGGATAATGTAATGCATTATTAATGAATGTTGTGATATTGATAAAAAGGAAGTAATTTTCTATTAAATGAAAATAGAATTTCATGACCATTGAATAAACAGGGCAAGTAGTAAGAAGATAATAGAAGAGATTTTCGAAATTCTAATATCTCAAGGTTAATGAATATCAAGAGGATCTTTTAAGAGAGAGAAAGAGACTTGTTTCTCATTATAGGAATAGAATTCCTAATAGGAGAGGACTCATTTCCTCTTAGGTGGGCATCTTAGGGCGAGGACATACTCCCTTATAAAAGGGGTGGAACCCCTGGTTCGAAGTTAAAAGAGATCCCACGCTCTTCCTCTTTTTCTCTACGTGCAAACCCTAGTCAAGGTGGGTGGAGTGGTAATGTAACCCTTAGAGCAACAAGGGATCATGGAAGGTTTTGCGGTGGAAGCGCCATGCACCCACGTCACCAGAGAAGAGCCCGTCCATCGTCCCTGAGCCCTAGCACTTGCACAATGCCGGCAGGAGGACAGCACGCCTGCTACGTGTCACAGGCTTAGAGCGCTCAAGCCGGCTGTCTGGACCACAAACTAGATGGTGCCCTAGGTGCATCAAGGGGTGGCGGAGGTAGGGGATGCACTTTCGGTGAAGGTTGGGTCCTGAACGGGAAGCCAGAGTCGTGCAAAAGCTACTCCATCGTAGCTAGGGCGGCGATGTTACTGCGGAACTGAGGATGAAGAAGGCATGGGAGGTGTTTGACCATGCTACCCCTCAGCGTGCCAAAGAACGGATCCTTAAGTCAAGGGAACTTTCGTAATTCGGTTATAATTTCAACTTAGGAGCAGGACAAGTGGCGCGCTCTGATTGGCCCAAAAGTAAGTGATTTTGCAAATTTCATAACTAAAGATTGGTAGCTCGGATTAGTACGAATAAAATATGAAAATTTATCAAGAGAACGAGAGGAATCCAATAAAAATGATTTGAAAGATGGATTCAGTTCCTAATTGCAAAAGTACTATAAGTTGATGAAAAGTACATTAAAGTTAAGTTAAAAACCCTATTTGTGATTAAAGGTTGAATCTAGTATGCTTAATGGGTTAATTGAAGTATTAATAACCTGTTGAATGATAATGTTAGATTAGAACCTGATCTAGATGTAAAATTGCATGATTTAGGGTTTTTACCCCATATAAGAATGATTAAGTATTTAAAACCCCTAATTTAGGGTCAAAGAGGATAAGATCATATTTAATTTGAAAAATGTGAAAATATGTTGTTATATGATGGTTCTAATCTATTTTGAGCTTTAAAGTTCCTAATCATGGATATAAACCCTAAAAATAGTAATTAGGGTTTTCTCATGAATAAAAGGTAGTATTAATGGCAATTCGAGTTCATATGTGATTAGACCATAACGAGCTTTGAATTGATGATAAATGAGCATAGAAATCTTGTCGTGGATTAAAAGGATAAAAAATGGTAGCTTTAATGTAAAATAAGCTTAATGAAATTAATTGATGGTTAATGGTGCCTTTTAATCTGAGAATAGGGTTATATGTTGTTAAGATAACCTTAATGTTGAAAAATAGATAAGATAATAAGGGTTTATGAGTAATGGTATAAAATTAGGGTCTGAAATAGTAAAAGATGGAGGGAAACCCTAATTGCAATGGAAACCCTAAAAGTGAATTCGAAACCCTAGGAAGCGAGCTAGGTTTAATAGATCTTGATGACATGAGTAATAAAAAGGGAATTACATGATTATTTCAGGATCTTGTTGAAAATGCTTGATTGCTTGGATTCTTATTTGCATGGATATTTCTATTCAAATCATCAGATTAGGTATGTGGTTACGCTTATGATTATCACGACTAGTTTTCCAAGGATTTTATCGATGTTTCCCTCATGGCTTGAAATAACTGTTGGATGCTTTTATGTCATGAAACTATAGAGTGACTATGACTATCACTATGAATATACATGTATAACTGGCTAGATCCGGGTCCACCTCTGTGTCTTGTAAAGGCTAATCTAGAGTAAGGTCTAGGATATTGTGGGTTAGAAATTGGGATACCAAGTGTAGTGCCATGAGACCCATTAGCCTGCCATGAGTTAAGGAGTGGGCTACTTACGAGTATTTCCATGTGACTCAACCCTAGAAACTGGTTCACCTATAGGTGGGACCATGAGGGGTTTAATGGGGATCTACCGTACGGAAGGTAGTATCCAGGTCCACTATAGGGATAGCACAGAGGATAGGGAACTCATGGATCGCAATGTTATATTTAAAATATAATCTTGGTTGTTAAATGATTAATTGAATGATTACATTGTTATCATAGTTGCACATTTATTATTTCCCCCACATACCAGCTTCGGCTGACCGACTTTTTGTTTGTCGGCATTTTAGGTACAAGCCAAAAGAACAAATAGTAAATCGTCATATGGGGGAAATACATAAAGTAAAATACAAGGAGGATTAGTTAGAGTAGAATCCTTAAGTGGATAGAAGTTTAGAGATCCAAGGTTTCAGAAAAAAAAAAGGTATGCAAAAGTTTATTTTCTTACAATTTTTCAGTTTAGTCTGTTAACAATTTAATAATTGTTCTTGGTTAATTGTCGAACCTTTGATCTGGAAATTATGGGTGCGGCTTCGACCTCTCGGTCTCCCTTAATTGGGGGTTACCGGAAGGTGGGGTCGTAACACTCTCCAAGTTGAACTTATTTAAAGAAGACTAGAAGCAAACTGCAATCAGCAATATTATGAAGGCTATGGTGGAGAGCTTGACTATGCAGATCAAATTCAGCCCAACTGAGATAAGAGTTTGGATGCCCTCCATAAAATATTAGTTAAACTATAAGAAAATATAGAAGACCATGAAGCTTGGAATAAAAGACTGGTGGCTAAAGTGGCTCATTTGGAAGCCATCCAACAACCTCATGTAGGTATGATTACATGCCAACTAGAATTTAATTCTAAGCATCTTGAGCAGTCGAACGTCGTAGTGATGCAATTAGGGAATATGTGCTCCACACCTCCTACCCCTGCTTCTACACTAATTACCCCCTACAAAGATGTAGAGTACAATAAAGAAAACACTCCATTCACAACCTCCATTCACTCAGTTGGTAGAAATCATGTCTCATCTGAAGGAAATCATCCAGCTACATCATATGCAATGCATGTCCTGCCCGTCAGTGTCAAAAGGCCCTCTATTCTATTCCCAATCACTCTCTAATTCTACCAGAAGGGCATGAACTGCCGGTGTACAAGCCTCGCTTCCCTTATTTAAGAAGACTCAAGTAAAATCTTGATGTTAATTTTGCTAGTAGCTTGGGTCTCTTTAGCTTGGGTGCCAAGTTCTACATTTATTTGAATAATAATAATTATCCTAATTTTATTTGGAGAAGAAAATATGAGAAAAAGCCAAAAGTGTTAAATAAATTGCCAAATGACTTCAAAAGTAGAAACAAGCCCCAAATTCATGTTATACTTACCAATATTAATTTAAGTGCGAATTTTCATATTAACCGAACAAACTTATCTATCCTAGTGTAGTTTACAAGATAGAATATGACTTAAAGTCCAAAATATTAATAAAATAATAAAATGCCAAAAATATAAAACTAAATCCAAAATCAAAATCTACATGTCCTCATTAGTCTAGGTACAAAATTTCATATTAATTAAACTTCATTTGATCCCTTAAATGAATTAAGCAATAGAAAAGGCTTAAAAATACAATAATATGAATTATATTTGGATAAATGAATTTGTTTTCCTATAGTTATGGATATTTCTATGTCATGGTGGAATTATTGATAACATGTACTAGATTTCCCAAGGTTTGTCACCTATAGATAACCAGTGTTGGATGTTCGGCTTTGTCATTTACTCAGACCGCCTTTGGGTTGTTCGATGTTGATCGGATGGATCTGAATTTGTCCCCCACCTCTCTCCCAGACAGGAAATCTGACTCCCCTTTTTGGTTTTAATGTAGGTTGTGAGGAGATTATCTTGCTATATATCTCTCATCTCTTGATGATTTACCAAAATTCTTTCACCATTTCATTCCTTATTAAATTCCAAACCTTCTAATCCACATTTTTCTAGGTTTTCTCTTGTTGAAACCCCAAGCACTAACTAGTCAATTATGTACTATGTTTCTCCACTATTTTCTCCTTTCTCTCCTTTCCCTTACAAACTTGAACCTTTTGGGCCCCTATATATATGGTCTAAGACCTTTTTTGAGTTCCCATCAACTGTTCTAAGACCTTCGTTTCCCCTGGGTCTACCCGACATCAAGTGTTCAAGTTTCACCCTACCTTTCTAGCTGGAGTCATGTTTGACAATGCTCCATAGCTCCACAGACTTTGCTGACCATTCACATCATCTAAAGGGGTGTTCAACCAGATTTTGTATTTTTGCTGGCACCAATTTGGGTTATACTGATCCTTCCCTATTTTCTACCTGAGTTTGCTTATTTGCGATTGATTTTGGGTTTCATCCTCTCGTCTACACTAGCACCCAACCGCATTCTAGTTGCCTTCATTGGTATCTCCCCTACTTCTATGGGATGTGAATTGGAAGTCTCTCACCCATATGATAGGTTCTATAGGTTTTTCGTATCGATCTATCATATCAACCGACCTCCTTTGAGCTTATGGCTAAACCACATCTCCTGCTCGAGCTCATTGAGTTTAACGAAGAGTGGGGAAGCACGAAGGAAGGTCGGATGGGATACATAGACTCAAGTGTATTCATTTTGGTTCCTCCTCACACCTTGATCATTGTGAGGATCTCTTATTTCAGAGTTGATCATGAGAGAAGAAGATGAAGATGTAGATGTCCCATTTCTACCCTCAGTTTCATTTATTTTGTGTCACAATGTGCATGGGAATTGTCAATTTTTGGTTTTTATTTCAACATCCAGTGGTGAGTTAATCATGATTTGAGTCTTGGATCACCCTTTCATGCTCTATGATTCTAAACATTATACAAGGGTATATCCATAATTTGCTTGATCCATTTTGTTTAATAAACAAAAAATATATTAATCTTAAAAAATGTATAACTCAATATTGATAACTCAGAAAAATATTATAAAATATGTTCTTAAATCTTATATTTTTCTCTTTCCAATAGTATTATTTTTATTACCTAAATAAAATATAACGTATATATGATTTTTCAAGGAATTTCCTAATTAGTTAGGTTTCCTAAAATTCATAACTAATAATATACAAGATAGAAAAATAAAGTAAAATATGTTATGCACTCAGAAAAACATAATATGATTTTGATAACCTAATTTACTAATAATAAAAAGCTGATTTTTAGGGTTTATACAATTAATGTAAACCTAATTTACTAATAATGTACACCAAAATCTTTACATCAGTGTCCATATCATGGATCGGGGACGCAGAGGGCGTGGGCGAGGTCGGGGGTGATTCTCTAGCGGCTGAGGGGAGGAGATCAATGTTGTTGTAGAGTCGTCTTCAACGACTCCTCCAGGTTGTCCACCTACGGAAAATGGGGATGGAAGCAAGAAAATCAATCCTGGCTACTCTGGATCGCCCACTCAACCCATAGGAAAGGAGGTGGCGGAAGCATCCTCCTCCTCCACGACACTCCACCCTGTCAACGGAGCAGCCACCGCCTCACAGATTGTCGACTGGCTAATCACCAGTAGACAAGACCAGGAGGTTGATGGGGTTGCTACCATCGAGTATGTCGAGCCAGTCCTTAGAGATGGGGTGAAATGCGCCTCCATCTCTAGCTTGGATTGTCCTGTGTCGGATTGGGGCGATTATGTTTCAATTTGTTTCATTGGAAGGAAACCCTACCGTGAGCATCTAGCTAGTTGGATCAGAAGGATGTGGTGCCCTAGTGGCGCAATTGAAGTCTTCGCTGAAGATAGGGAGGCCTTCATCATTAAGATGTCGTCCAAAACAGAGAGAGACTGTGTGTTGGATGAGGCATCGTGGTTCATGGATGGGTCACTGGTTATTGCCCATTCGTGGAAGCCCAGAATTTCTCTTCCCCCTCTATATTTCTCTTAGGTTCCGATATGGGTTAGAATGGAGAACGTCGACGTTCCTTGGACTCGCAGTAGCATCGCAAGAGTTGCGAGCACAATAGGGAGGCCAGTCAACATCGACGACAGCTCAACGACCACCGGTTGCTTGGGTGTTGCAATAGCCTATGTCGAAATTTGCAATGGCTCCACCCTACCTAGGTCGACAAAGGTTGAAGTGGATTCAACCGTCAAGCATCTGAAGGTTGAGAGAGCTTCGAAGCCAGTATCTTGTCCAAGATGTAAGTTGTTCGGGCACAGAGCTTCATCCTGCCCGTCGAAATCAAGGAAACTGATCTGGACAATGATTTGCCGGTAAGGCACGGGAAGCAGAGAGGTGTTTGCATAAATGCCTATAAAGACAAAGTGACTCAATATGCTAAAGAGCAAGGGGGCTCGTTGGTGATGCTTGTAGGCAATGCTGATGAAGACGAGGGCTTGCAGAACTTCATCATTCAGTAGGTTCAAGAAGTAGTCCTCACTAGTTGTGCTTCGGCTCATGATCATCAACCCAAAGTTCCTGTAGGTGGTATTATAGAACCGGAGATGTTTGGGCCATCCCCAATATGAAATCTGGATATCCTTAATCTAGATTGGGAATTGGAACTTTCTTGCAGCTTCTCTGATTCATGGAAGGTTAACAAAATCTGGGAAAGTGGTGGTTGTTCGGTTGACTACCAACTGAGGAAGGAACAACTCTTCGATGATGAGGATGGTTCTATGGATGACTCATGTTCAGGGATTGATTCTGACTGCTTGGTGGTTGAATCCTTGGAGTTTGAGGAATCTTGGGACAATAGGAAAAAGAAGTCAGCAAAGATGAAGAGGGACGGGGGTTGAGGTGTTTCTTTTATCCATGTCCTGGTCTTGTGCTGTTGCTGGTCTTGAGCTGGAGTTAAGGAGTTATCAGTTGATATTTTGGAGTTGGGGGTCTGAGATTCATATTGCTCTCAGGTTGTTGATCAATCCTCATAATTTTAGGAAATGAGCTTATTGTTAGTGAGTGAGTAGTCAGTCATCTGGGCCCTATGATTTGATGAGACCAGCTCTTTAGTTCTTCTTGATGTTTGCTTAGTCTTCTAGAGATCGTAATCTGGATTCTGGTTAAGTAAAAGAGGTGATCAGTTGGGCCTAGGACTTTGGTTTATCTGGTTCAGATTGTCTTTTGCTGGTTGGTTATTCCACATTCTTTCAGATGATGATTTTAATGCCAGTGTGTGAATGATTAGCTAGCTGAGTTAATTTGTGCTAAAGGACCAATGTGTTGCAGGCTTTCTTGGTTGATTCTTTTGATCGCCAGAAATGGTGCCTAGATGATAGTAGTAGGGCTTCCTACCATGTTGATCATGGGTTTTCCTGGATACCGAACTGATGACTTTGGCTGCTCATGATGCCATACTTTCAGAGGAAGGATCTATTGCCTATGTCAGTATGAGTTGTATTGTGGGTCTAGGTTGTATCTCTGTCCACCTCTGAGTTTGTATTGTGGGTTTGTCCCCTTCTGTTGTTTAGGTAGTTAGTTACTATGTTTTAGTAGCTTAGTTCAGATAGTCTATCTTAGTTGTTGGATGTTTTATCCAGGTTTGTAATGGGGGTGCAATCTCTTGTACCCAAAGTTTTGGGAACCTAAACTTTAGTAACATGATTTTTTACCGACCAAAAAAATGTAAACCTAACCCTAATTCTACATATATGTTTAATAGGTTCTTTGGAGACCTAGGACTGACTTTGGACTTATGTAGTCTCAGTCTGAGGTATGATTGCATTCTCTATTTTTCCATATTGAGAAGTTAACCCAAATTATCTCTTTCTTGATAGCCTACACAATCTCTCTCCTTTGAAAATGTATTCCATGTGAAATATTCTATTTGATTTTAATCTTATGATCATCCTACTTGTGTTGGACTTTCTTTTTACTCTAACTTGTACTTTTACTCTTGATGAAACCTTAATTTTTCCCACTTATGTGGTTGATGTTTATTTTTTCCATTTTGTGATGGGAACTATAGTTATTCTATAAAATACTACACATTATGCATCTTATGTGATCCAATAGCCCTAGAGTAGTGTTATTACTTTGGTTTTTGGATTGTGTTCCCAAGTTATATTTTTGGGATGGAGGTGTGGGTTTTTTTGCCACTTTTATATATATCGGGGAGATGGTTGTGTTCCATGCTCTATTAGGTTTTAAGGTTGTCAGCCTTGGCCACCATTGTTATTTATATTGTTCTAGTTCTATGCTTATCTCACATGCATGCAGGTTGACATTATTGTGATGGGTTTTGTGTCCAAAATTTTATATGTTCTCATGCAACACCACTTTTGTGTTGGCTTATTAGCCAGAATTCCTCTTGTTTATTATCTTTTGATATTCATATTCTTTTGATACCCGTTTTGGATGGTACCATCCTCTTCCATTGGAAGTCTTACTTATTTGACGTCCTTTATTCCTTATATTGTTCCATTCATAGTTAATATGCATATACCAGTCGTGATGCTGATATCTTCAAATTTTTCTCCTTTTTATGGGGTATGCTTCAAATCCTAGGTGTAGGACTTACATGACCAGACATAGTGACATGGACCTACTTGTGGAGCTCTTGGGGAGTTAGATTTGAGATAGTTGGATATCCCTCTACTTAGATTCTTATGTTGTATATTTCATATAAACCCTTTTTAGGAGATGATAATGTACTTTTATGAAATTAAATATTGTCACGAATTATTATTCCGCTTCTATACATTGGTCTTTTGTTTACCATCACTTGAGAAGAAAAAAAATGTACACCTATTCCAACATGCTTATTAGTATGTTTGGAATAGATGTTTTATTCTCAAGTTAAGTAGGGAATGGATTTTGCTGCTAGTCTCACTCCTTACAAGATGTTAAACAAACATGCTTGCTAAAATCAATACAAAAGACAACTCACGAATTCCATGTAAGATCTTTGTATCCTACTAGTATAGCATTCTCATTCCAAATTCCACCCTAAATACAAACCTTATAACATTCAATGATGTATTTCATAACTAATCTACATAATAGGGTGAGAAAATAGAGGCTCATAACATAAGGGTCAATAGATTAAGATCCTCATATGTGTTGGATCAATGGGCTCTGGAGGGGGGTGAATAGAGATAAAAACACTTAAATAAGATTCGTAAGACCTTCAAGTTACTTCAAGATAAAGGATTGCAAATATTGAATTTTTAGTTCAACTAAGCATAATATAAAGGATGAGAGAGATTGAATAGACATAAGAACAAGCTATGTAGGTTCCAATCCCCAAACTAGGAGAAAGTCAGTCCACTACCTAGAGAGGTCAAGATCTAGGATTTTGCAACCCATGTATACTTATATTCCATTATAAGACATACAATATGACCTTCCTTTTCTGAGCCAAGGATATCCAGCCTCCTTTTTAAGGACCAAAAGGAGCCAATCAAATAACCAAGGACTTACCTATCATTTGAGTTAGAGTCTTCTACCACTACAATCTCTTACCCACTCTTGCAAGTAGCTCGACACCTTTGCCAAGGAGATCTCCTTCTTGCACTGAGTCTTTTTCCTTGAAGGATTTACCCACTCTACTCACTGGTCTCCAACCTTATCCTTTTCCTTCACCTTAGAGAAGCTTTTGCACCTTCTCCTTCACTTGGAGAAGCTTTCACCAACTTCATCTTAAAGAAAGGGGTTGGGAAAAGGGAAGCTTTGAGAGCTTTACAAGTATACAATGGAGTATATATCTCACACATATCCTATCTCACTTATATGGACATTTTGATTTTTAAACAAGAGAGAGAAAGGGAATCAAGTGGACTGGATGTACTCAACTATATCTAGGATCTTGAATAGCATGAATAAGCAACCTTGGAATGAACTCTAAGAGGTCTTATATATAGTTGGGGTGTCCATTCGAGGCTAGGAGCACTAAGGAATGTATTCTAGCCATTGGGGGTGTTGAAATAGATATAATTTCAAGTTTTGAACACTCCAACAGTTAGAATCACTTTTTATACACACTTCATACAATGCAATCGGTCAAGTTTCAATGAAGTTAACTCGAACGATTGCACTATATGACAAAGCAAATTTGAATCATTGGTCAAGTGTATCCTGGATGAAACTATTCTGTTTGCTTAAAATTAGGTTTTCTAGTACAAGGTGTCAGTCGAGTTTTAAGTATTGGAAACTTAACCGAACCTAAACATTCTCAAAATGCATCAAAGGTTTCGATCGAGATTTTTATAGGAGAAACTCTACCGAATAGGCACTCTGTGATGTATTTTGGAAAATGTCATTAGAGTGATTAAAATTTTGAATTAAGAGCTCCTAATTTTTTCTCATCTTTGTTACAAGTCAAAACATCAATACAAATGGTTAAAAAAATCATCCTAAGGGTTGTAGGGTGTTTTCCACAAAAGTGCATTTGCATTACCTTTCACTTGAACTTGATCAAGATAGGGTTTGATTGAATTGATCTTTTTCATGTACCTAATACCTGAAATCAATCTCTAGTAGACATATTAGATAATGGAATGGTTAACACATTATCAAAATATGGACAATGTATAACTCTTAGGTCAAGATTTTCTTCCCTTTTGACAATAACAACCCATTCCTCAACATATTGAAAAGGATGTGAAAATTAAACCTTTGCCTTGTGAATTGTAAGGGGATACAAGAATGAACAATGTTAATTGCTCCCCTTAAATTCATGCTTACTTTTTCCTACATGGTTAGTCTTTCCAAAAACAACCATAGCACATATATATACTACATGGTCCTCTATCAAGTCCCATGATATTTCAAATAATTGACTAGAAAAAGATCACATAAGCAATAAATTCAATATGGCTGAGCTCATTTCTCTGTGTTTGTCATATGAAAAAGGCAGGGGTAGAAGAGCTATAAAATAGAAATCTTCACCACAGGCACAGACTACAAAAGAAACCAATAAAGAAAGAGCCAAACAAAAGACAAAATAAAGATAAACAAACAATCTAGAGTCATAATCAAAATATGGGAGCACATACCAACAACTCATAAGATGTTACCAAACAGAGAGTGAAGGTACATAAGATTAATATTACAACACTAGATGTAAGAACATGTTACGCTAAACAAGATTACTCAAAACATAAAACACAATCAATCACTAACTAATCACATACCCAAAAAATGGGTAAATTAAAACTGATTTCAACATCAACACCCGCTCAAAAACATTTGCATAAGAGCCCAACACATTTCTTGTATCCATACTATGCCAAGAATTTGATACAAATTGATCTATCGCCTTAGCCACAACATATATACACAGGAGAACAATATTTATATATGTCACACAAACAAGCATTAACATGCTAACAAAATTCGGATTCATTTGAAACACCATATACAAACTTTTCCTACCCAGACCTGAGATTATAGGGATGACTGTAGGACACACTAGACATCTAATCAACTTTCTCAAAGATTCATTACTATATCTCCTCATTGCTGCCACAAGTTTGTTTTTGTCACTTCTGATTACCTAAAAAGATGTGGCGAACCACAAGGGTGAGACCCAGTCCCAGCAAGAGATATAAACTCCAACAACACTTATTGATTACAACAATTAAAATAGTAGATAATTTTGCAGTTGAAGTATATAATAATCAATTGAATAGATTGAATAGTTTAAGTATGCTAAACAGATTAAGCAATTAATCTTAGCAACAAGTATGATCATCAATGCATCTATAGATAACAAAAATCCATTTCTTTGGATATATATATCTACTCAAATTGCATCTAATAACAATCATTATCATTAATCTATTTATCATCATATTCCTTGCTAACAACACAAGCAATCTAGTTGCATAAGCATCCCTGACATCATGAATATGTCTAGAAACATAACATGGCTATCAATACTGGCATCTCAAATAAAGGGAACATATCTATATCATAAGTAGAACTGACATCATAACACAATGAACTACATAGGCATGATTAGCAATTTAAGCATTTCGAGTTACATATTCATGGCTAGCAATATTAAACATAGCTAGCAGCAGCATCTTAACCCTCATTCAATATATTTGACAACATAAGCATGTTTACAACATGAGCATAACTACAACATAAGCATATCTATTATCTCTTATTGTACTATACATGATCTTAGTGAAAAGAAAGAAAACAAGGGTTATCATCCAATATGAAGTGTTTTGTAAAACCCTAAACAGATATGCTACATGAATGTCTTACATCTTTTATTATGTCTAGGGGAATTTGAATCATACCATCCAAAGTCCAACCGACCCCTGCGAAGGGCTATTTGGTTCCGTATAAGATCTAGGAGTGTCAGTATCCTAATATCTCTTCCCCTCAGTCAGTATGAGTAAAAAGGCAGTGACATATCAGTCAAAGTTTCTACCACAATGACATATAGTCAATCTACTAACCACTAGTCCGCCCTTGGTACAGGTCACGGCACTAGAAACTAGGGTATACAAAACCCTATAATTCGAGGTACAACTGCAGTTGTCCTCAATCACATCAGATGTATGAGGCATGACCATAGCCATCCTCTGCAACCTGTGTTGTGGATGACAAGTATATATCCTCAACTTGCCACCCCCACATACTCAATAGTATGTGCTCCGTGTTTCCCTTAGGAATACTCATTTCACCATCCGACAAGTTCTGACACTGAAGATGGCTCTACGGCACATGGCATTACATGATTAGAGTTGCACTTGATTAGTTATGCAAATTGGGTGAATTAACGCTGCACCAAATAAGTGGACAAACAAACCCTAATTCACTTCTAGCAAGCATATAAATATCACAACTTTTAAAAGATATAAAATGTGTGGAACATAATTTCTCATCTCATCATCACACGGTACAATTCACTTGCCATTCATGAGACCACGCTAGTCATCATACTATCACAAGATATAATTCCTTTTCACAATATCACAGGGTATCAACCCTTATCAACACAAGAACATTACACCTCATTCAGGGCTCAACCATGCCCAAAGGTCATTAAGACCATCATTCTATCACAAGATATAAATCCTTTTCACAATATCACAGGGTATGAACCCTTATAAACACAAGAGGATTACACCTCATTCATGGCTCAACCATGCCCAAAGGTCATTAAGACCATCATATTATTCCCTTCCAGGTCATCATTATCTTTACATGCCTTATAACAAGGCTCAACAACATCACTTACGTATAATACACTGGATCAACACAATATTGCATTAATGAGCTAGGAGATATTCATAAACAATCATAGTAGGGTTATATTAACATTAAGAACATTCATTTATTACATCAACATGCAAGGAATCGAGATATGATTAACCCTCATCATATTCATAATGCAAATGTTTAGCATATGAAAGTATCAACCATGTGGCTATGATAACCACAAATTAACATATTATCGTTATGATCATATTAAGGAGGTTATTCCATCATATAAGAATGTTAAACATGAATACTAATCTTTATCTATTAGATTAGAGTTAGGTTCAACAAGATAAATTATATTAATTTTACTAATCAACACTTATACCCATAACCTAACTCACAACATCCCAATTGGATCATGGATGCATAAGGTGAAGCATCACCATCACATTCCATATTATTCTCAAGTATGAACCCACACATTAAATCAAGGTGTAATCATCAGGTTATATCATACTAGGGTTTCAACAAAAGTAACAGAGTACTCCATGATTGTATAAGCCATTCAAGGACTATTCATACCCAATTACCATCATTTGGTTATATTAAAGCTATGTATAACAAGCTATACCTCATTAGGGTTACATATCAACACAATATGATTATCATCCCTTCTATTCATATGAGTGAATAGGTAAGACTGCCTTATTAAGGGTAACCCTCCATTTGTTCCATCATCTTTCAACCCATATCACCATACCACTATGTCACCCAGAACCTTGGATGTTTAAAAGGTAAGATCATTGGTTGTTTACATAAGTAAACACCTTGGATAAACCACCTATGAAGTCCTTGAGTTGTGCTCTAGAAAGAGTCACCATTTAACCCTAGACATCCCTTGATTAACAACATTAAAAGTTCCATTGAGAGTAGGATAAAACCACATGTGAGTGTTTATTTAAAACAAGCCGTCAATAAATGAGCTTCTTAAGTTGATCTCATAAGGGAAACATCTAAATCACTTTATTAGGACCAACATATTACATTAGGCATCCTTCCAATTTAATGGATGAAGAAACATTAAATCTTAACCATTAGGTCAAGTTCATATATTAAAACCATCAATTGTTGTATAGGTCTGATCATTGCATCAAATGACCCAAGAAACCCTTGGTTTTAAGGCTTAATTGATGCTACAACTATATGCTTAACTCACCATCGATTGTGGAGACCTTATCCACCATCAGTAGTGACCTATATGCTTAATTCACGATCGGTTGTGGAGACCTTATCCACCATAAATAGTGACCATTAAGTCACCATAGGTTGTTAGATCAACACTATATTCATTAATCACCAACGAATATCAATATAATGTCACCATTGACTGATACCATCATTAGGGTACTTAATTATTGATCATTAAGATTCTAATTAGATCATTAAGATTCTAATTAGGCAAAAACCAGACTTAAGGGGTGAACGTCAGTTGACATCCTTGGTCACCATAATAAGTTGTCGTGAAGACAACACCATCGTTTGTTGCAATGGTACCACCAATGAGTCATGTGTTTATAGAAGAAATCAACTTAAAACTCTAAAATTGACCATTGGTTGATAGGTGCTTAGCACCATAGGTTGTCAAAAAAAACTGATCCAAGTCATATTATACCTTAGGAATAACATACACATGATCACAGGTTCATATAGAACTGAAATCAGAATAGGGAACATTATAAAAATCAAAATCCAAGTCAAGCATAGCTTTTAGTGCATGGATCATCATTTAAAAGCAAGAACATGAGCTAGCAAGCTTATGGTAAGTAATAAACATGGAGAAAGTTATAAAACTTGCCTCTAATTAGAAGATGAAACCACAAATGGAAGAAAACTCGAGCAGGTAGGGTAGAAAATCCAAGCATAAGTTGTGAACTCGTCCATCTAGCACCTTTCTTCATCAAATGAGCAAACCCTAAGCATAAGGAGTAAGAAAGGTAGGGTTTTAGACCTTTAGAGAAATTTCTACCATGGAAAAACAAGGTTCTGACCTAGAGAAAGGTAGGAGGAAGGATAACAAAGAAATAAATGGAGGAAAGAAGGGGTTTCTTACTCTTTTAGGTCAAGATCACTAGAAGGAAGCTTTTTAAACCCTAAAAGGAAGTCAATTGCAACCCTAGATTCTTGTTCCAAGAAGATGCCCTATTTCTTCTTCCTTGTATAGGAAATTCAAAACATCACAGAGGGAGGACGAGTTTGTAGAAGGAGGAAAGTTGTGGAGAGAAAATGGCTCATTTTGGTTCTTAGGGATAAGTATATGAACCTTTAAGATAAAGAAAAGAAAAAGTTGAAGTTCTAGTATCTTTCCAAGTGTCCATGGCCTTAAACTATTAAGAATATACAAGCACACACACAAAAATATCTCCTACCATCCATAGATACATTCATATCCCTCATTTCTTGAATTTCCAAGAAAAACAAATAATTCATTAGTTGATAGCTACTAAAGGTAGCTCATTCATGAAGGGGTAAACCCTAAAATACCCTTGGAAAAAACACCTTCAAACCAAGGTTTAAATAGGTTCCCCATGGCTAAAAAAGCTCAAAAATGATGATATAATATCCAAGTAACATAATGCAAGTGATACATTTCAAAGAAACCTCTCAATTGGGTAAATTGTAGAAAAGTCTAAAATGTGCATAAAATTGCATAACTTGCTTAAACAGTGTCCAAATTGGACCAAATTTGAAACTTAAGCTTGTATTATAATTTAAAATCATATCAAAAGGTTGTATTATGGTTATAAGAATTAAATTATGATAATTAAGCTTATTCAACTCATTAAGCAAGTTCAGGTGCCTTACAACTATAAACCCCTAACTGGGATTTCGCCCCCGAAATCCAAGGTAAACAAAGATGGGTACTTCCTTTGCACCTCATCCTATTACCTTCACATGGTTACTTGCATATCATGGTGATGTCACATTATCCATGCATATCTCATCTTCGGTCAGCACAAAAACCCCCACCTAAGAAGACATTCTCAATATGGAATGTAGAAACTTGTTGTGTCATCTGTACAACTCTAGTAGTAATGTTCAACTTTAAATTCTAGCTATCATCCTAAAATTATATCTATTGTATTAATACATTACTCAAAAGTCATACTTGCTAGCTTTCTACCAATCATGGCATGTGTCCCATACCATTCCTTGAAGCATAAAAAAGGCGATGTATCCATCCTTTTTTTTTCTTCTAGATACACTGACACTAGAACACTTATCAATTTTTTTTCAGCATCAAAAGAAATGATGATGATGTCACCTGTAATATAAGAAAACATCATTCCTAGTCAACCTTGTTCGGGGTGAAACAACAACACTATCTTCACCTTACTAGGATTTACACAACCTACTTAGAAGACATATCATGATCCCATAAAGACATTTAATCAACCCCATCTCACTCTTGTTCAACTTATGTCATAGATATTGCTGCTTCAGAAACCCTAAGGTTTTTGAAGAAATATTGATCATATTTTTTACCACATTTGAAATACTTTGACATGTATTCATTCAAATCTTGATATAACTTATTTGACATGACTGGAACACTCTATTCCTCCTATTCATAATTTCTATTTGTACAGTGGTTAGTCTAAATGGAAATACCCTAAACTCACCATGGTCATGTAACTTATGCCATTCATTCTAACTCTTATGTTTAAAGGATATTTTATCTTAAAGGAACACGATATCACATTTTTATTGATCAGAAAACTATCTATCCTTGAATGTGGAATAGCCCAACTATCACTGAACCATACACAACATTATAGAATCACTTTTTTTCAAACAACATTTAGAGTGTCATCATCAACTCTCTATGTCTCTCTCTCTAAGCGAGAGGAATACTTGGAATGTTCATTTAATAAACATATCCAACCTTCACATATTTCTCATACTGTTGATACATCTTGGATACTAGGATTCATTACCTTGGTATCCACCTCATGTGCTATAAGGAACTCATGTGCTATAAGGAACTCATGTTCTATAAGGAACTCACATCATTATCTCATCCACTTTTTCCAACATAACAAATATCAAGACATATAAGAGGAGTCTTCCTAATTATTAGAAGGCTCAAAAGCAAAATCATCACAAACTTTATGATCTTGGAACCATAGTCCAAACAACCTTATGCTATAATAAGCTATCCACCCTCATGTTTACAATGAATCCACACATACCAAGTGGTAATGATCCACTTGAAAGTTGTGCCCTGGAAAGGAAAGACACAAAGGGAAACACACATCCCATACCATAGTAGTATTTTTCAAGGGTCACTGGCAAAAAAGTAACCAATTCTATTTTCATTATGCATGTTACAACTTCATATGTATCATTTTACCTTTCTCATTTTGGGTTCCTTGCCATTAGCATAGGAATCATCATGATTAACATATCTCATTACTCCTTCCTTGATGACTATTTATCCCACTAGTGTATGTTCTCTTATTTTATTATGTTTTTCAACCACTTATCAATAGGTAAATCATCATATTCTTCATTTTCTTCATTAAACAGGGATCATCTCCCTTAATTTCTTTCACATGTCATGCTGATTTTACATTAACACTTTCTTACACACATAGGTTGGTCTGAGATTAACTCAGGCTCCACCTTATTCCTTTGTCATTGTTCCCATTTATCTTCTCATTTTGTACTTGTTATAGGAGTTCTTTCCATCTGATGTGGCTTGATTCACTTTATAAGCATAGACTTATCCTCCTTTTACTTTATTATCTTCTTGAATCACATCTTCAAGAACTTCTCTTTTGCTTATTTGTATTCGGATTTAGATTTCTTGGTGTTGTGTCTTTCTCTTATAGTTACCAAACATTCAAGTTTTGATATATAATGATGCAATTCTCATCTTCTTTAAGGTAGGAGTGAGATATTCACACCATGATTTCTTTTTTGTAATGCTCTTTAGATTGTCTCAAAATGACTACTTGATCAGAGTAATAAAAAAGATAACAATCTAAGAGTTCCATACTTGTCGTTTCTTTAATAATTGAATACCTGGCCAGGGCACCCAAGTACTGAGATTAGGCAGCATGCACCATATTTTTATGTCATGTTCCAAACTTAGACATCATACTAGTCCTAGTGTCCCTGTACACTTAGTGAACCTAAAGCTCTGATACCAACTTGTAAGAACACGTTGCACTAAATGAGATTACTCAAAACATAAAACACAATCAATCACTAATTAATCACATACCAAAAAATATGGGTAAAGTAAAACCGATTTCAACATAAACACCCACACAAAAACATTTGCATAAGAGCCCAACATCTTTCTTGTATCCATACTATGCCAAGAATTTGGTACAAATTGATCTATCGCCTTAGCCACAACATATATACACAGGAGAACAATATTTGTATATGTCACACAAAGAAGCATTAACATGCTAACAAAATTTTGATTCATTTGAAACACCATATACAAACCTTTCCTACTCGGACCTGAGAGTATAGGGATGACTCTAAGACACACTAGACATCTAATCAACTTTCTCAAAAATTCATTACTATAGCTCCTCTTTGTTGCCACAAGTTTGTTTTCATCACTTATGATTACCTAAAAAGATGTGGCGAACCACAAGGGTGAGACTCAGTGCCAGCAAGAGATATAACCTCCAACAGCGCTTATTGATTACAATATTTAAAATAGTAGATAACTGAGCAGTTGGAGTATATAATAATCAATTGATTAGATTGAACAGTTCAAGTATGCCAAATAGATTAAGTAATTAATCTTAGAAACAAGCACGATCATCAATGCATATATAGATAACAAATAAATCCATTTCTTTGGATAGATATCTACTCAAATATCATCAAATTGCATCTAATAACAATCATTATCATTAATCTGTCTATCATCATATTCCTTGCTAACAACACAAGCAATCTAGTAGCATAAGCATCCCTAACATCATGAATATGTCTAGTAGAATAACATGGCTATCAATATCGGCATCTCAAATAAAGGGAAAATATCTATATCATAAGTAGAACTGACATCATAATACAATGAACTACATAGGCATGATTAGCAGTTCAGGCATTTCTAATTACATAGGCATGGATAGCAATATTATGTTGGTATGTATGCCCATAGATCAAGTCATGTGATGATTGTAATGGGATACTTTTTAAATGATTTAAATAATAATAAAGGAAATTTCCTATTTATATGTTTTAACTATTTCTGAGATGATAGCGTAACATGATAGATGTCTAAAGAATTGTTTTACTCGATGACATATGCTTTTGGGTTGAGGACCTAAACAATGAGATCATACAAATGTTAAGAGTATACTTTCTTGTTTAGTCCCTAGTCAGTTGTTATTGTGGAAATATCCATAGACATCAATAACACTAAAGACTAGATTGTGTGTTGGTTGATGACAGAATATCATTCGTCATGAAATAGTGATATCAAACCAAGCACATAGGTACTTGTTAGAGAACAAGTGTACTGGACAGACCCATCGTGAGAGTGACACATGGAACCATGATTTGGTAGTCACAGTCAGCTCTCACAGTGATGGTGGTGAGTGTGATTCTTCGACCTGAAATCACTACACTCAACACATGTTGTTGGGTACACCTTGACATCATCAAACGCAGTCCTGAAACATGAGTTGTTATAAAGGTGATGATTGGGTGACTTTGACACATGGGGCTTTTGAGGGGTGAGTGATAGATATGGGATTTGTCCCTCCTAAGGGAGTTTGATGTCCATGGCCACTTGATGAGTAGGATTGAGAAAGGCATGCACATGCATGTGTGAATCAATATTTGATATTGATGTCACACACATCTCACCCATTCTGCTCTGAGATTAAGGAAATGAATGAATGTTGAAAGGATAACTGCACCATGCCTTGAGTTCATTTAGGACATTAGTGACAAAGGATTATACATTCTATGTAACACCATTCACAGATTGTAGTATTGAAAGTTGTTTTCCAACTTTCTATTTCACTTGGGTAGCACTGATGTGTAACTAGGCACCACTCTTTGCTTGTGAAGTCATAAGTGTAATGGACTTTCACTACCAACGTGAAATGGACCTACAGGGTCACACACATAGCATTTAACTTGGAAGAGGAGTTTGTCCACAAATGATGTTTAGATTGATTACTAAAGGAGTTTAGTAGTTCAATTAAACACCCAATCGATTGATAGCTCAAAATCATAGTATTCAAGGTGTTGGATCAGATGATTAGAGTATTGGATTGATTGAAACTGCAATTGACTGATCTGCTGCCCCAACTGAACAGCTCATTGAGATGAACCGATCGACTCAGGCTGGTGAGCCGACCGGCTCAAGTCAATGAACTGATCGGTTCAGATGACCAACCGATTGTTTCACTTGTCAAATTTGATTTGGATAAGGACTAATATTTGATTAGTTGGAAACAAACATAGAAAGTCAATTTGAGTTGGACAAGGACCATGAACAGATCGGCTCAAGGGTCCAGACGATCGGTTCAAGGTTGCACTGATTAGTTCAAATAATGCCGTTTGTCAGATTTTGTGGAAAATCTCGAACCCTTCTACTCCTACTTTAATCCCGCATTGCCCGGGGTAGAGACCCTGTCCCATGACCCTTCTATATATAGGGGTATTGGGGGCTTCTCAAAGTATAACTCAATATACTAGTTGCTCTTCAAAGTTGTCGTTCTCTCTGGTTTTGGTAACCAGGAGAGCCCGAGCAAGTGCTACCTGATAAGGGAGGCACAACAAGGGAAAGACAACTGCAGAAAAGTGACTGGTTGCAGGAGAGTGTGTCGGTGGCTAGTACGCCGATAGGAGGGTGCAAATCCTTCTAATTCCTTGTGGGACAAGGAGATCGAAGTTCCAGGTGGTCTGTGTGGACTACTACAGAGGCGGGAGACTTCTGCCGCTCGAAGGACAGTTGTCAATCCTGACAGTCCCGGTGAGACCAGGAGCTACAGAAACACCGTCCAAGACCAGAGGTGAAGACCGCGCAAGCCACAAGGTAACGTCGCCGAGCAAGTTTCGTGACAAGGTATGCCTCTACAAACCATCCTTCCTATTGTATAGATGTTGACGCGATTCCTTTATTCTGGGTTTGGGAGAAAAATTTTGTTTCCGCTGCCTTCTATGTCTCCCCTAAAATCCAACAGTGGTATCAGAGCCACGTCAACTGCTCTATACTTTAGGATTATCTATATGATCGATTTTGGTTTGTCACCTTTATTTATGCATGTCCAATCCTAAATCCACAAATCCCAATATACATATATGATATGTAATATAAATGCACTCGATGTGCATCGCCCTTAAATGAGTTTTTTGGTGGAGTTATAGCATGGTTATGGTTAATAAACCATATGTATGTGTGCTTGGTTGAATGTGGTTTCTTGCATCTCGGTCTGCGCACTGATTCCCTACCTCCTTATTCTTGATGTAAACTCGAGATTTCTTTCCTACCTTTGCTCGCACCGAATGTAACTCAGGGTTTCCCAATTTAATTGTAAATAGGATAGATCTTTTATATTTCCTATTATGTCAAAGAATGAAGGACAATCTGACGAAGACTGAAATGATCGGTTCAAGGTGTGAATCGATTGGTTGGAGATCTAGACGATCGGCTCGAGGAGCAAGATGAGAGGGTGGCAACCTGAGGAGATGCACGATGACCAGGCGAACTGATCGGTTGGAGGAGCCAACCGATTGGCTAGTAACACCCAACTGAACGGTCTGATGGCGAACCGATCAATCATGGAGATGAGTTGATCAAACCTAGAAAGGCAAAGCACAGAGTTCATCTTAGACAGGTTGCATGTGATGTGGACCTAGATGATCGTGATGCCTCTTGGCTCGAGGAATCACATTAGGATGGACATAATCATTGCTTTTATCATTTCACATGTTTTTTGTGGGATATAGCTTGTATATGATACTTACTATATATTGTGGTGATTGGATATGTATATGTACCTATAAAAACCAAATCCCTCATCTAAATATTAAGACTTTCACGCCTTCCATTAGAGACACACATGAAAAAGTTGATCGACCAAGCATAGGTTACGCCAAAGCGTGGTGCGCCATCTATTTTGCAGAAGTGTGAAGGGTAAACATGTAGGTTCTGCCAAAGCAGGGTGCATGTTTACTGTGTCGGATTTCGGGTTAGATTTAACTGGTGATTCTTAGAGCGTCTAAACCCAGAAGAACGGAATGTTCATGGAAAGGTTTTGCGCATGTTTATTCATCAAGAGTTGCATATGATGCAATTGGCATGATGTCCTACCTAAATAGTCAAGTTGTAGCCGATCAGCCAAACCTGACTCATGACTTGATGAAATACGGATCTTGACCCACTAGGAGATTGTACACTGCAATCTTCTGAATTGATGGTGAGGGTTGTCAATTTGAATCAAAATAGTGGGAGCAGTAATTAATTAAAGACCTAATTAACTATCGTCAAATTTTATTAAAATCAAATCAAATCAAAAGGAGTTTTGACAAATGCAATTTTCTCTTGTAGAATGGTAAAAGAATCATCTTTTAAAATGGGCAAATTAATTAAGAACAAATTCCATAACTGGTTGGGGATTGGGAGAAGTGTTCTGCACAATCTAGATATACCGGTAGCCTTTGAATCCACTCTATGTACGCTTAAGAAGAAGGATAGTTCATTGATGGAGATCAATGGAACAAAGTCTAAGGACAAAGGTGAGGGCGAGAAGGGTTCTCTCGCCAAACCAATGTCAGAATCTTCTGCGCTCAAAACATGGAGAGGATGGAAGGAACAATGGAAGAAGAAGTGAGAGATAGAGATCTCTACTTCTGGTGTATATGTGATAGATATTAATGTTACTACTTCTTTGTCATGGGTACTTGATACCGGGTGTGGATCTCAGACTTATTCAAATGTGAAGGATCTTAAGAGAAGTAGGCCTTTGGGGAAAGGTGAGGTTGAACTACGTGTTGCCAATGGGGCAAGAGTTGCCTCCAATGCCGTAGGAACCTATGAATTAACTCTACCTAGTGGGCTAATAATAGAGTTGAAGAATTTCTATTATGTACCTGCCATAAATAGGAATATTATTTATGTCTCTTGTTTGGACAAGGATGGTTTTGAATTTCTTATTAAGAATGGAAAGTGTTCCATTTCAAAAGATGGGATCTTTTATGGTAGTGCCCCAATGTCTTATGGTCTATACTTGATAGATCTAGAGACAAGTGTATACAATGTAATCTCCAAAAGGAAAAAACTCAACAACTCAAACAAAACATATCTTTGGCATTGTCGTATAGGGCACATAAATGAGAAACACATTTCTAGACTCCATAAAGATGGTTATCTAGACTCTTTTGATTATGAATTAATAGAGACATGTGAATCTTGTTTGTTGGGAAAGATGACCAAGACTCCCTTTTCAGGTAAAGGTGAGAGAGCTAGTGATCTATTAGGACTCATACATATTTATGTATGTGGGCCATTTAGAACTAATGCTAGAGGTGGGTATCAGTACTTCGTTACCTTCACTGATGACTTCAGTAGGTATGGCTATGTGTACCTGATGAAACATAAGTCAGAAACCCTTGAAAGGTTCAAGGATTTCATGAATGAAGTACAGAACCAACTTGGTAAAAGTATTAAAGCACTTCGATCTGATCGAGGTGGAGAATACTTAAGCTAAGAGTTTGAGGACCTTCTGAGAGCCCGTGGTATCGTATCACAATGTACTCTGCATGGAACACCAAAGCATAATGGTGTGTCTAAAAGAAGGAATCGCACATTACTTGATATTGTGCGATCAATGATGAGTTTTTCCGATCTTCCGATTTCCTTCGGGGGTTATGATCTTGAAACTTCCGCATTTATACTTAACTGAGTACCATCTAAATTAGTTCAAAAGACACCATATGAGATATGGACTGGGAAGCGTCCCAATATGTCTTTTATGAGGATTTGGGGGTGTGAGGCATATGTCAAGAAAATGTTTCCTGACAATCTAGGCCCTAAATCTGATAAATGTTATTTTGTTGGATATCCTAAGGAAACCAAGGGATATTACTTATACCACCCAACTGACAACAAAGTGTTTGTTGCCAGGGATGTTGTGTTCCTAGAAAAGGTATTTATTTCCAAAGGAAGTAGTGGGAGGAAAATAGAGCTTGAAGAGGTTCAAGCCCAACAAGAAAATAGTGAACCAGTAGATGTACAAGAGGAACATAGAAATTCACAAGGTGTTGTGGAATCTCAGTCTCCTCAAGTAACACAAGGACCTCGTAGATCTAGTAGGACATGCCTTGAACCTGAGAGGTTTGGATACCTTGTGACTCAGGAAGGCGGTGAGTTTATCATAGATGATGATCCAGCTACCTATCTAGAGGCTATGGAGGGACCAAATTCTGAGAAATGGCTTGAAGCCATGAAATCCAAGATGGAATCCATGTATTCCAACAAAGTATGGACTTTGGTGGAACCACACGAAGGGGTAAAATCCATAGGGTGCAAGGGGGTCTTCAAGAAGAAGACCGACATGGATAGAAATGTACAAACTTATAAAGGCAGATTGGTTTCAAAGGGTTTCCGACAAGTTCAAGGTGTTGACTATGACGAAACTTTTTCTCCAGTTGCCATGATTAAGTCCATCAGGATCATGCTTGCTATTGTGGCTTACTATGACTATGAGATTTGGCAAATGGATGTTAAAACTGTATTCCTTAATGAGAATATAAATGAGGATGTGTACATGACACAACCTGAAGGTTTTGTAGAACCAAAGAATGCCAATAAAGTATGTAAGCTGCAAAAGTCAATCTATGGATTGAAACAAGCATCTCGGAGTTGGAATCTTCGATTTGATGAGGAAGTCAAAGTGTTTGGCTTTATTCAAAATGAAGATGAACCTTGTGTGTACAAGAAGGTTAGTGGGAGCACGACCACATTCCTCATATTGTATGTGGATGACATACTATTGATGGGAAATGATGTCACAGCCTTAGATAAGGTAAAGACTTGGCTTGGGAATACTTTCTCAATGAAGGACTTAGGAGAAGCATCCTACATACTAGGCATTAATATCTATAGAGATAGATCTAAAAGGCTTCTCGGATTAAGTCAAAGAACGTACATTAACAAAGTGATGAAGCAGTTCAGCATGGAGAACTCAAAGAGAGGCAACATCCCCATGCTACATGGAGTCACCATCTCTAGAGCTCTATGTCCCCAATCTTGTGAACAGAGGGAGCGTATGAATGGTATCCCATATTGCATCAGCCATCAGATCCATTATGTATGCTATGTTGTACACACGCCCAGATGTCTCGTATGCCCTCAGTATGACGAGAAGGTACCAGTCAGATCATGAGGATGCTCACTGGAAATTCGTAAAGAACATCCTCAAGTACTTGCGAAGGACTAAGGATCAGTTCCTCATATACGGTGGCGAGGAAGAACTGGTTGTAAGAGGTTACAGTGATGCAAGCTTCCAAACTGATAAAGATGATGATAAATCGCAATCAGGATTTGTATTTTGCCTAAACAATGGAGTTGTGAGCTGGAAGAGCTCTATGTCCCCAATCGCTGCTTCACAAAGGAAGTTGTGTGGATCAGGAAGTTCATCACTGAAGTTGGTGTAGTTTCCAGTAGTTGTGATGCAATTGAGCTTTATTGTGGCAATAATGGAGCTATTGCTCAAGCTAAGGATCCTAGATCACATTAGCGGTCCAAGCACATACTGTGGCACTTCCATCTCATACGAGAGATCGTACAGTGAGGAGATGTGAAGATTTGCAAAGTACCAACTGAAGACAACATAGTTGATCCACTAACGAAGGCCCTTTCTTTGCAGAAGCATGATGGTCATGCTAGTCACAAGGACTGAGGTTCATAAGTGATTGGCCCTAAGTGCAAGTGGGAGTCTATTGGTATGTATGCCCATAGAGCAAGTCATGTGATGATTGTAATTGGATACTTTGTAAATGATTTGAATAATAATAAAGGCAATTTCTGATCTATATGTTTTAACTATTTCTGAGATGATAGTGTAACATGATATATGTATAAAGAATTGTTTTACTCGATGACATATTCTTTTGGGATGAGGACCTAAACAATGAGATCATACGGATGTTAAGAGTATACTTTCTTGTTTAGTCCCTAGTCGGTTGTTATTGTGGAAATAACCATAGACATCAATAATACTAAAGACTAGATTGTGTGCTGGTTGATGACAGAATCTCATTAGTCATGATATAGTGATATCAAACCAAGTACATAGGTACTTGTTAGAGAACAAGTGTACCAGATAGACCCATCGTGAGAGTGACACATGGAACCATGATTTGGTAGTCACTGTCAGCTCTCACAGTGATGGTGGTGAGTGTGATTCTTCAACCTGAAATCACTACACTCATCACATGTTGTTGGGTACACCTTGACATCATCAAACGCAGTCCTGAAACATGAGTTGTTATAAAGGTGATGATTGGGTGACTTTGACACATGGGGCTTTTGAGGGGTGAGTGATAGATATAGGATTTGTCCCTCCTAAGGGAGTTTGATGTCCACGGCCACTTGATGAGTAGGATTGAGAAATCCATGTGCATGCATGTGTGAATCAATATGTGATATTGATGTCACACACATCTCACCCAGTCTGCTCTGAGATCAAGGAAATGAATGAATGTTGAAAGGATGACTGCACCATGCCTTGAGTTCATTCAGAACTTTAGTGACAAAGGAATTATACATTCTCTAAAACACCATTCACAAATTGTAGGATTGAAAGTTGTTTTCCAACTCTCTATTTCACTTGGGTAGCACTGATGTGTGACTAGGCACTGCTCTTTTCTTGTGAAGTCAAAAGTGTTATGGACTTTAACTGCCAACGTGAAATGGACCTGTAGGGTCACACACATAGGATTTAACCTGGAAGAGGAGTTTGTCCACAAATGATGTTTAGATTGATTACTAAAGGAGTTTAGTAGTTCAATTAAACACCCAATAAATTGATAGCTCAAAATCATAGTATTCAAGGTGTTGGATCAGATGATTAGAGTATTGGATTGATTGAAATTGCAATTGACTGATCTACTACCTCAACCAATCGGCTCATTGAGATGAACCGATCGGCTCAGGTTGGTGAGCCGACCGGCTCAGGTCAATGAACCGATCGGTTCAGATGACCAACCGAGTTTTTTTCACTAGTCAAATTTGATTTGGATAAGGACTAATATTTGATTAGTTGGAAACGAACATAGAAAGTCAATTTGAGTTGGACAAGGACCACGAACCGATCGGCTCATGCTTGAACCGATCGACTCATGCTTGAACCGATCGGCTCAAGGGTCCAGACGATCGGTTCAGGGCTGAACCGATCGGTTCAACTGACGCAGTTTGTCAGATTTTGTGGAAAATCTCGAACCCTTCTACTCCTGCTTTAATCCCGCATTGCCTGGGGTAGAGAACCCTGTCCCATGACCCTCCTATATATAGGGGTATTGGGGGCTTCTCAAAGTACAACTCAAAACACCAGTTGCTTTGCAAAGTTGTCATTCTCTCTAGTTGTGGTAACCAGGAGAGCCCGAGCAAGTGCTACCCGATAAGGGAGGCACAATAAGGGAAAGACAACTGCAAAAAAGTGACTGGTTGTAGGAGATTGTGTCGGTGGCTAGTGTGCCGACAAGAGGGTGTGAATCCTTACGATTCATTGTGGGACAAGGAGATCAGAGTTCCAGGTGGTCTATGTGGACTACTATAAAGGCGGGAGACTTCTTCTGCTTGGAGGATAGCTGTCAATCTCGACAGTCTCGGTGAGACCAGGAGCTGCACAGACACCATCCAAGACTAGAGGTGAAGATCGTGCACCATGAGATAACGTTGCCGAGCAAGCCTCGGGACAAGGTATGCCTCTACAAACCATCCTTCCTATTGTAAAGATGTTGACGTGATTCCTTTATTCTGGGTTTGGGAGAAGAAAAATTTTGTTTTCGCTGCCTTCTCTGTCTCCCCTAAAACCCAACATATTAAACATAGCTAGCAGTAGCATCTTAACCCTCAGTGTCAATATATTTGACAACATAAGCATGTTTACAAGATGAGAATAACTACATCATAAGCATATCTATTATCTCTTATTGTACTATACATGATCTCAATGAAAAGAAAGAAAACAACGGTTATCATCCAATATGAAGCGTTGTGTATAACCCTAAATAGATATGATATACAGTTGTCTTACATCTTTTATTATGCCCTGAGGAATTTGAATCGTACCATCCAAAGTCCAACCGACCCCTGTGAAGGGCTATTCGGTTATGTACAAGATCTAGGAGTGCCAGTATCCTAGGATCTCTTCCCCTCAGTCAGTACAAGTAAAAAGGTAGCGGCATATCAATCAAATTTTCCACCACAGTGACATATATTCAAGCTGCTAACCACTAGTTTGCCCTTGGTACAGGACACAACACTAGAAACCAGGGTATACAAAACCCTCTAATTTGAGGTACAACTGCAGTTGTCCTCAATCACATCAGACGTATGAGGCATGACCATAGCCATCCTTCACAACCTGCATTGTGTATGAAAAGAATATATCCTCAACTTTCCACCCCAGATACTCAACAGTATGCACTCTGAGTTTCCCTTAGGAATACTCGTTTCACCATCCAGTAAGTTCTGACACTGAAGATGGATCTACGGCACATGGCACTACATGATTAGAGTTGCACTTGATTAGTTATGCCAATTGGGTGAATTAAGGTTGCATCAAACAAGTGGACATACAAACCCTATTTCACTTCTAGCAAGCATATAAATACCACAACTTTTAAAATAAATAAAATGTGTGGAACATAATTTCTCATCTCATCATCACATGGTACTATTCACTTTCCAATAATGAGACCACACTTGTCATCATACTATCACAAGATATAAATCATTTTCACAATATCACAGGGTATCAACCCTTAACAACACAAGAGGATTACACCTCATTCAGGGCTCAACCATGCCCAAAGGTCATTAAGACCATCATACTATCACAGGATATAAATCATTTTCACAATATCACAGGGTATCAACCCTTATCAACAAAAGAGGATTACACCTCATTCAGGGCCCAACCATGCCCAAAGTCCATTAAGTCCATCATATTATTCCTTGCAAGATCATCATTATCTTTGCATGCCTTATAACAAGGCTCAACAACATCACTTGCGTATAATGCACCAGATCAACACAATATTACATTAATGAGCTAGGAGATATTCATAAACAATCATAGCAGGGTTATATTGACATTAAGAACATTTCTTTATTACATCAACATGCAAGGAATCTAGATATGATTAACCCTCATCATATTCATAATGCACATGTTTAGCATAAGAAAGTATCAACCATGTGGCTATGATAACCACCAATTAACATATTAAGGTTATGATCATATTAAGGAGGTTATTCCACCATCAATCCATCATATAAGAATGTTAAACATGAATACTCATCTTTATCTATTTGTATTAGAGTTAGGTTCAACAAGATAAATTATATTAATGTTACTAATCAGCACCAAACCCTAACTCACAACATCCCAATTGGATCATGGATGCATAAGGTGAAGCATCACCATCACATTCCATACTATTCTCAAGTATGAACATACACAAAAATCAAGGTGTAACTGTCAGGTTATAGCATACTAGGGTTTCAACAACAGTAACATAGTACTCCATGATTGTATTAGTCATTCAAGGACTATTCATACCCAATTACCATCATTTGGTTATATTAAAGCTAGGTATAACAAGCTATACCTCATTAGGGTTACATATCAACACAATATGATTATCATCCATTCTATTCATATGTGTGAATAGGTAATACTACCTTATTAAGGGTAACCCTCCATTTGTTCCATCATCTTTCAACCCATATTACCATACCACTATGTCACCCAGAACCTTGGGGGTTTAAAAGGTAAGATCATTGGTTGTTTACATAAGTAAACACCTTGGATAAACAACCTATGAAGTCCTTGAGTTGTGCTCTAGAAAGAGTCACCATTTAACCCTAGACATCCCTTGATTAACAACATTAAAAGTCCCATTGAGAGTAGGGTAAAACCACAAGCGATTGTTTATTTAAAACAAATTGTCAATAAATGAGCTTCTTAAGTTGATATCATAAAGGGAAACATGTACATCACTTTATTTGAACCAACATAATACATTAGGCATCCTTCCAATTTATTGTATGAAGAAACATTAAATCTTAACCATTAGCTCATGTTCATATATTAAAACCATCAATTGTAGTATAGGTCCGACCATTGCATCAACTGACCCAAGAAACCCTTGGTTTTAAGGCTTAATTGATGCTACAACAACATTCTTAACTCACCATAGGTTGTGGAGACCTGATAAACCATCAATAGTAACCATTAAGTCACCATAGTTTGTTAGATCAACACTATATTCATTAATCACCATCGAATATCAAGCTAATGCCATCATTGATTGATAGCATCATTAGGGTACTAAGTTATTGATCATTAAGATTCTAATTAGGACAAAACTTGACTTAAGGGGTGAACTTCAGTTGACACCCTTGGTCACCATAATCAGTTGCAATGAAGACAACACCATCGTTTGTTGCAATGGTACCACCAATGGGTCATGTGTTTATAGAAGAAATCAGCTTAAAATCCTAAAATTAACCATTAATTGATAGGTGCTTAGCACCATAGGTTGTCAAGCCAACCTTATGCAAATCATATTATACCTTAGTAATAATGTACACATGATCACTAGTTCATATATAACTGAAATCAGAACAGGGAACATTATAAAAATCAAAATCCAAGTCAAGCATAGCTTTTTAGTGCATGGATCATCATTTAAAAGCAAGAACATGAGCTAGCAAGCTTATGGTAAGCAATAAATGTGGAGAAAGTTATAAAACTTGCCTCTAATTAGAAGATGAAACCCCCAAACATAAGAAAATTCGAGTAGGTAGGGTAGAAAATCCAAGCATAAGTTGTTAACTCGTCCATCTAGCACCTTTTTTATCAAATGAGCAAACCCTAAGCATAAGGAGCAAGAAAGGTAGGGTTTTAGAGCTTTAGAAAAATTTTACAAAATTTTGTAAGCTCCTTCTTAATCTTATAGTCAAGATAGTTTTTGTGAGCTCCCCCTTAATCTTATAATGTTTAAGGATTTTAAGGTCACAATAAGTATTTGATCATAATAAGTTAACCTTTTATGAGAGCTATGCACTAAAATCTTATTTTCAATATATTAAGATTAAGTGCAAGTAAATGATTTACAAATAAGCATTTTGTCAAGCTTATTTTAGGTCGACCTTGACTTTGACCTTAGCGTCCCTTGGTCAAACTTAATTTCAACCAAGAGGCAATTTCTGCAGATTTTCAATTTAAAATGCATTTGTGCCATGGAGTTTTACTGTTTAAGTAAAATGGCATCTTCATATGAGCTGAATCACAATGATCAAAAAACATATCCATTCATGGTTTGTATATATAGATCAAAGATTATTTTAGAAAAAACAATGAAACACAATGATCATGGCACAATAATTATGATAGAACAGTAGAAGCATATCCACAATACAATGATCAAGATAGAAGCATATAATTTTATGAAATACAATGATTATGATCATTTAAACTAAGTTTCAATACACATGGTTCCTATATAGATAGACCAAGGAATACTTAGGATAAGCCATGTGGATTATGATAAAATAGTAATTTCCTTGATTAAACCAACATGGTTCATAGTTTTCAGTTTTAAGCCCAACCATGTAAATGAACATGCTTAATAAACTTTTTCAATCAATGAATAAGGTATGTTCAATTTCAGTCTTCATATAGCACTTTTGCAATATGTATACAGATTTCATATTCACAATGTTATACCTTTATTCAACAATTTCATGATACAAAAGATCAATATGTTTTTAAAAAAAATGGTCTCCAAGATTTATTCTTGATTTGCATATTAAATCAACCATTAATAACAAATTTATAGCAAACTAGATTAATGAAAAATAGGTTCAGTAGAACTTTATTCGTTCGAACTTTTTGTCGACCGAATGTATCTCGGTCGACGTTTTTCTCGACCGAGAATGCTGTTGTTTGTACAGGTTTTATCAGATTTGTTGCAAAATTTAAAACAGTAACCTGCTCGGTCGACTAATTCTCGATCGACAGTGTTCTCAGTCGAACAGTTTCTCGACCGAGAATGTTTCTGTACTATTTTTTAGAATTTATTTCCAAACAAGATACAAGAATATGAAAGTTAAAGCTCAATTTTTTTGATATATGACATTTTTATATCAAAGTAACTTTTTAGGTCAAATCTCAACTAGTCAAAATTCAGACTTCTAAGTTTTAGGAACCCAAACTAAATCACCATTCCTTTTCTTGTATGGGCATGAAAAAGTGTAATGTCCAAGACGCAAGCAATAATGAAAACTAATAGAGTCAATCTCATTTTTCTTTCTAGGAGTTGAGTTGGGTACATACATGAATTGATTCTCTGCTTGTGTCCTTCTCCAACTAGGTTTTTGATAAAATTTTCCTTTAGGCTTATAACCTAGTCCTCTCCTTCCAATTTGACGATAAGAATCATTTAAGATTTTATCAAGGATATCATTGTTACTCAAACTACTAACTTCTTGTTGCAACTTAACAATCTCATCCATTCTCTTCTTGATATCTAACTTTGCTTGATCTAGGTAAGATAATAAAGAATCTCTTTCTTTCACAATAATATCATAATCTAGATGTGTGCACAAAATAGGTTGTTTTTGAAGATCATTTACTTGAGTTTGCAATTGTATCTTTTCTAGGGAAAGAAGATTGCAATTTGCTTCTACAGATTTCAGCTTAATATCATGATCTTTAATAACCTTTTTGAGATCTTCATTTTCATATGTGAGAGCAAGAAGTTTAGCATGTAACTCATCATTTACTTTATTTGATTTCTTAAATTTCTTCTTGCACTCAATATATTTCTCATGTGTATCTTGAAGACTAGCAATTAGATCTTCTTTTGGTAGATCAAAAAGACTTACCTCTTCTTCTTCTTCTTCATTTTTTGTAGCAATAAGACATTCTACTTCTTCTTTTCCATCATCACTATCATCACTTGAATCATCCCATGCAGCTTTATATGCTCTTTCTTTCTTTTTTTGAGATGAATTCTTCCCTTTCTTGAGTTTTGGACAATCACCTTTCATGTGTCCCTTTTTGCCACATTCAAAGCACCTGGAAGAAGAAACACTAGAGGCTTTGTTAGTTTTAAAGCTTTTATACTGCTTACCATTTACAATGAGAGTTTCTTCTTCACTATCATCTTCACTTGTGTCATGACTAATCTTGGTTGATGCTTTGAATGCAATGTCCTTCTTTCTCCCTTGTTGAAGTTCACGTTCTCATCTTTCTTCCTCTTCTAAAGTTGCCTCATGTGCTTCTAAGTTGCCAATGAGTTGTTCCATCCTTAGTCGGGTGAGATCATTTGCTTCTTCAATAGCAGTCACCTTGGGCTTGTACTTGGGAGGGAGAGATCTAAGAATCTTTGACACTTGATCTTCTTCACTGATTACTTTGCCTAAAGCATTCAAACCATTCACAATAGAAGAAAATTTTGCATACATTTCACTAATAGATTCATTTTGATCCATACGAAACTGTTCAAATTTTTGCTTAAGCATTCCGATTTTAGAATTCTTAACTTGAACAGTTCCTTCATATGTTATAGAGAGTCTATGCCATATATCATATGCCATTTCACAATTTGATATTCTATTGAATTCACCAACGGAAATTGAACAATAGATTATAATTACAACTTTTGCATTCATTTGGGTTGATCTTACCGTATTAGCATCCCAATTTGCATACTCTATTTGAGGAAATTCATATGGATTTGATACCATCCTCCATAAGTCCCATCTGATTCCTTGGAAGTAGAACTGCATCCTCCTCTTTCAGTAAGTGTAGTTAGTGCCATCAAAAGGTGGAGGTCTTGCCACGAGTGTTCCTTCCAAGTTGAGGTTGTTGAGTACCCCGTCACCCATTCTTCAAGACTTTGTTAAAGTTCTTTGAAGCCCTACTCTGATAGTAATTGAAAAACCACTAGAGGGGGGGTGAATAGGGTTTTATGATATTTTAATAATAATTTAACCAAAGCAAGAAACCACAAAAAGATTGGACAAGGGGACAAGGATTTAGAGTGGTTCCAACCTTAGCAAATACTAAGGCAGTCAATCCACTACTCGGTTGCTTACCCAACCGGGATTTTGAAAGTACTTAAATTTTATTACCTCACAAGGATGTTACATAAAATTACTAATACTTTCACCAAACCCTTCGGACAACCTTCAACTAGAAGTAGTCTCACCAACCTCGAAGCAGCCTTCCTTGAAGTAACCTCAAGCTCCCCCTTGAAGTAGCCTTCCTCTTGAAGTAGCTTCCCATTGAGACAGCCTTCTTGAAGTAGTCCAAAGTCCACCTTCTCCACCGAGAAGACCCTTCTCCACCTGAGAAGTCAAACCCTCTCCAATCCGCAGCCTCCAACCCTAGGAGTAGCAAGGAGAGTACAAACAATATAAAGGAACAAGAAGGAAAAATAGATATTACAATACCGTTGTAGCACAAGGCTTGATTTCCTATATCAAGTGTTTTGATCTCCTAACAAATGTATATGGAAGTGTTGGTGCAGTGGGTAGGAGATGCCAGCCTATAGAATACGAATTTGGAGCAATGGAGATAAATAGCCAATGTTGGAGTTGCTCAATTTCTCACTAGAATGAATAGCCAATTGCAAGTATTATGCTCAAGTGTTGCACAAGTGTATTTTGGGAATCCTAAGGCTTGTCCTATTTATAGGAATGGACTATGAATTCTTAAGGACGTTCTAGACACTTTCTAGGGGGTTCTAAGTGCTCAACTAGCCGTTAGGTATCCATTAGTTGCTTTAACAATGGCTAGTTAATTAATTCTGAAAAGTGCAGACAAAGACATTCTCGGTCGAGGAATTGTCGACCGAGATCCCAGTCGGTCGAGGTCTTTGTTGACCGAGGGACTGTCTAGAGCAAGTGTATATAACATTCTAATCCAACTCCCAACTACCTTGTCTGATGTGTCTAACGGCTACTTGGGTCATTCTCGGTCGAGGAAGTTGTCGACCGAGAGTGTCTCGGTCGAGGAGTTTATCAACCGAGAATGCCTCTGTTTCAATGTTTTAAACTAAGTACTAAGTGTATGTATGAGTGTGAAGTTGTGACACTATTGTAGGGGATGACCTATCTAAGTGTTGTGATTGGCTAGGGAAGATCTAAACGCTTTATTTACATGATATCTAAGTACTTGTACATTATATGCTTGTACAAGTTTTTACATTTGATTACAATCATGAATTAAAGCATTTTGAGCATATCGATCTTCCAAGTTGTGTCATCCACTTAGTTCCTGCAACACTCAAGTAGCACATTAGATCCATAAGAATGAAATGTTTGTCATCATCAAAACAAAGGGATTATAATAATGTCCAATTTATCCAACATCATCTATTATCTTCCCTAACCTCTTCTTCTTAGATTTGCAATTGGAATAAGAAGAGTGGGAATCATGAAGCATATCAATGAGAGTTTCATTAGATAACTCAAGCAATCTTACCTCACTTACCTCACCAATGTCTTCTCTTATAGAGGCCATGAGTACAAGGTGGCATTCTCCCTCATTGGATCTGGAATCACTAGAAGAAGACTCCTCCCATGCGACACAAGATGTATTTTTGATTCTTCTTTCCTTCTTGTCCTTCTTCTTGTACTTGTCATCCTTCTTATATTTCTCCCTATTCTAGGAGATGCTTTTGTGGTAGGACTTCTTGGCCTTGGGGCACTCATTCTTGTAGTGTCCCTTTTTCCTACATTCATAGTACCTTGGAGTGGAGGAAGAGGATGACTTTCCTTTGAATTGCTTCCCCTTGGATTAGTTAGCTTCATGGTCACTAGGGGATTCATCTTCACTTGAGTAAGGAGGAGAGGACCAGCAAGCAAGTTGTTGTTGGATAATCATTGCCTCCACTTGAGCTTTGAATGCATTGTATTTGATCTTCTTTGATTCCTTCTCTTCTTGCTTCTCATCTTCCTCTTGTTTGTCAAGTCTTGGCTCATGAGCTTGAAGGTTTCCAATGAGCTCTTTAGTGGCTGTGTCACCAAGGATTCTAACTTCTTCAATGGAAGTCACCTTAGATTCCCATATCTTGGGGAGATAGTATAGAATTTTATAGTTGATGGTCCCTCTCTCCATGGTGTGACCCAAAGAAGAAAGACTATTAATGATGGTGTTGAGCCTTATGCACATCTCAGCCACTTTCTCCATCTTGCCCACCTTGAAGTTTCCAAGGAGACCCTTGAGAATGTACATCTTGGACTCATTGACTTTTCTTTGTGCCTTCATACGTGATGTACAACTTGTTCCATATCTCATGGGTTGTGTCCCAAGAGGATATCTGGTTGAACTCATAGGGAGTGAGGGATGCATATATGATTCTTATAGCATTTGCATTCAACTGTGCCTTCTTGAGTGTAGCTTCATCCTAAGTAGCTACATATACCACTGGCTCCTTGAATGGAATGATGACTAATTTCCAAATGTCATACTCATCCCTTGAGGGTAGAACTACATATGTCTCTTCTGATAGAGGAAGTTTATGTTGTCAAAGATTGGGGGTCTCATTGAGAAACCACCTTCCAAGTTGACAGACCCAAGTAGGTTGTCACCCATCTTGTCATCTTGTAGGAACTTTTTTAGAGAAGATTGTGGCTCTGATACCACTTGTTTGATCAATAGGCTCTAGAGGGGGGTGAATACAGCAAAAAACACTTAAACAAGATTTGTTAGACCTTCAAGTTACTTCAAGATATGGGATTACAAATCTTGAATTTGTTGTACAACTAAGCATATATAGCAAGGATGAGAGAGATTGAATAGACACAAGAACAAGCTATGCGGAGTGGTTCCACTCCCTAAACTAGGAGAAAGTCAGTCCACTGCCTAGAGAGGTCAAGCTCTAGGATTTTGCAACCCATGTATACTTATGTTCCATTATAAGACATACAATATGACCTTCCTTTTCTTGATCAAGGATACTGAGCCTCCTTTCTAAGGACCAAAAGGAGCTAATAAACCAACCAAGGACTTACCTATCCTTTGAGCTAGGGTATTCTACCTCTGTAAGGTCTTACCCATTCTTGCAAATAGTTGAACTCCTTCGCCAAGGAGATTCCCTTCTTGCACTGAATCTTTTGCCTTGAAGGATTTACCCACTCTACTCCCAAATATTCAACCTTGAACTTATACTTCACCTTGGAGAAGCTTTTGCACTTTCTCCTACCACTTGGACAAGCCTTGCACCTTCTCCTTCACTTGGAGAAGCTTTCACCAACTTGATCTTAAAAAAAGGGGTTGGAGAAAGGGAAGCTTTGATAACTTTACAAGTCTACAATGGAGTAGCTCTCTCACATATATCCTATCTCACTCATATAGATGTTTTGATTTGCAAATAAGAGAGAGAAAGGGGCTCAAGTGGATTGGATGCGCTCAACTATATCTAGGAGCTTGAATAGCATGATGGAGAAACCTTGGAACGAACTCCAAGAGGTCCTACTTATAGTTGGGGGTGTCCAATATAGGATAGGAGCACTAAGGGATGTATTTCTAGCCATTTGGGTTGTTGTAAAAGATATAATTTTGAGTTTTTCAACATTCCAATGGTTATAATTCAGCACACTCCATACATTGCATTCGATCAAGTTTCAATAAAGGTAACTCGAGCTATTACACTATATGGTAAATAAAATTTGAAGCATCGATCAAGTTTATCCTGGATAAAACTTGATCAATTGCTTAAAATTAATTTTTCCAATGTAGGGTGTCAGTCGAGTTTTGTGTATTGAAAACTTGACTGAACTTGGACATTCACAAACACATCAAGGGTGTCACTCGAGTTTGTCATAAGAGAAACTCGACCGAATAGGCACTCGGCGATGTATTTTGGAAAATGTCATTAGAGTGATTAAAAATTCATATTAAGAGATGCTAACTTTTTTTCATCTTAGTTACAAATCATAACATCAATACAACTGGTCACAAAAATCATCCTTAGTTTTTAGGGTGTTTTTCACAAAAATGCATTTGATTGCTTTTGACTTGAACTTGATCAAGCTAGGGCTTGATTGAATTTATCCTTTTCATGTATCTAAAACCTAAAATCAATCTCAAGAAGACACATTAGATACATATGAATAGAATGGTTAAGTCATTATCAAAATATGGACAATGTATAACTCTTAGGTCATCAATATGTACATCATCACATCCAATATCCTTCATCTAGAGGTAAATTTCCATAACATCCAAAGAGATCTGTCACACCTAAGCAATATAAGGTATGAGCTTATGGGTCATCAAACATTAGGGTTTACTAATCATGATTCTTATGTGTACCTCATATGATCCATGATCTCATGAATAACATCATACAAATATAGATTAAACATCTCACCTAGGGGTGACTATGTAAGGCAAGGGTTCTAATTAGGGAGACAAAATTGAAATAGTCAAAATCCAACTACTATAAGCTTTGATACCATCTTGTAAGGAGTGGGACCTCGGAGGGGATCCACTCCCTACAATATTTGAGGAATGAATCCACCTATTTCAGATTACTAAAAAGGTACGCTAGAATAGGTGTAAAATTTTCCATCCTCAAATGATGATATACAAAAGAACAAAGTATAGCAATGGAATAATATTTCCTGACTATATTCAATTTATCAAAGTTACATAATATTCTCCCACTAAAGGGATTACGTGAAATTACAGCATTATCCAGATCTAAGTAGAGGGATATCTAGCTATTTCAAGTATATCTCCCATTAAGAACCATATCCATAAGCTAGTTACATTTTTTTAATGTCATGTCCTCCCTGACCTACATTTGGGGTTTGAAGCATACCCCAGAAGAGAAGACAAAAATAAAATTATCAGCATACAAGCCAGTATGAGCATATTAATCAGGGGTTGAGCAATATAAAGCAAAAATGATATCAAATGTAAAAAGGGTTCTCATAGAAGATGAAAGCACCACCCAAGTGGGTATGAAAAGAATATGAATTTCAAATAAAATGATAACTAATAATAAGAGTTTTCTTGTCGTAAAACAATGCCACAATAATAATATCACAAATCATTGCAGTGAATGTAAAGAAAAATAGACTAAGGTTATTTCAAGAATGGATGGGACACCATAGGATCTCATCCTAAAGTATGGGGTGGAAGACGCACACCCTGGGAGGAATATGTTCTCTCTTTTATATATATATGAGTGGAATACACATACTTGGGATGGAATATGCACATCCAAAAGTATGGTTGTACAGATGTACCACTACGAGATATACAATTTGTCAAAACCATGCACAATGTGGAGGAAAGAACAAGTTTAGTCCCTTTGAAATAATAAGATGAGAACATCCAATAATTATCATGTGGGTTCAGAGGACCCATAAACAATATCTAATCATGTCCACAAATAAGATGCAACATAAGATCATAAAGTCCACCACACAGTCATTAGAGCATGAAATACTCAAACTAGAGTTTCCACATGGAAAAAATGAACAAGGCATAAATGAGAATGCAATGAGAATATCCATCAAATTAGGTCAACAATATAAATAAAATAATTTAAGTACTCAAATGAAGCAACCTCTCAGGAGAGAGAGAATAGTTTGTAGGGCATATGTTCAAAGGACCAAGAGAGAGATATAAATTTGGATGGTTGGTCAATATGATAAATAGGGATGGAACATACATGTCATGAGTATATATTTGTCCAAGGTCAAAGCCCTAATTCCATCTTAGTCCACAAGAAACCTACTATAGGCATATACGAGACTAGGATTAGGTTTACGTTAATTATATAAATCCTAAAAATTGCCTTTTTATTATTATGAAATTAGGTTGTCAAAACCATGTGATCTTATAGATTGTATGTTTCCAAGTTTATAGCATATTTTACTTATAGATTATTAGTTATGAATTTTAGAAATATTAAACAACTAGGAAAATCCTTATAAAATCATATATTTATTATATTTGATTTATGTGATAAAACCAATACCAAAAGATAGAGAACAATTTTTTTATTCCAGAACATATTTTTTTAGCTACAATTTAATTAATATGAGTTTTATAAAATTTGACCAATCAAAAATCCCAAAAAAGCCACCTATATTATATTATCAACTTAAATGTTGAACTGAAATGGACCTATAAAGGTGAGACATGTGTCATCATGCCTAGTGGAAACCCATGGATGGTCAAGTACCAAATAGAGGGGTGAAAAGTTTGAACTTCCCATGGAGGCGTGACATGAATCAAATCAATACCCGAGCAGTTTTGAGATTTGATCAACTATATTGATTAGAACATAAGAGCACCAAACTCTTCTGACTACCAAAGCTTGAGAAGCCCAAATCTTTGATCCAAAATCTCAAAGAAAGGTACGATGACAATGATGGAGATACTTTCCACCTTCCTTGCCTCTCACCAAACTTGACTAACTAGGGTAAGATAGGCATGATGATTTGGAGTGCTAATGACACCTTGTTCCATTGGAGAAGAGACTAAAGGAAGCCACATGTGGCAATCACTGTCAACATAGAGTTGGGAATTGATTTGAGGGCACATCCAAATATCAAAGAATCAAGGAAAGATATTGGAAGTAACCCTTGTAACGAACATGTCTTCTGAAATTGAAAAACACAAAGGAATAAGAAGGGAAAGGAAAATGAGATTTACCAGGATTTATGGTCATTGGAAAATAGGGCCAACTTCAAAATAGTATGGTGGACTCTTTGAGGTAGTGTGTGGGTCATATGATGGTCAGGGTCAGGATAGCGATAAGGCTCCAACAAGCATTAGGTTAGTCTCATCGAAACAATGACTCAAGAGAAACCAGTCACCAATGGTAGGCCAAGCTAGTTTGCCAAAGGCTAGGGATGGTTTTCCCACAACCAATTTTTTAGAAACAACATCTACTACTGCCGCAAACTCTAGAGGTTGAGAAAGTCAAAACGATCAGGGTGGAGTGAAGGGGAGGACACCATGAAGAATTGAAAGCAGTCTGGGGTTACTAGAGGACCAAAGATGGTGAAACTGAGTTCTTATATGGTGGTGTTTGGCGTTGTGACTTCTGAGAAAAAGGTCAGGAGAATGTAAATATTGTCATTTTATTATTAAAGGAATCAGGTAAGGGAAGTAGGGATTAAGATATTTGTGAGCTCATGAAGAATTCAAAGGAAAAATCACAAGAAAAGGGTGAAATATGAGGGAGAAATTCACGAGGGAAGACTTACATGTTCACAATGTTATTGTATATGGTTCCTACCTATTTGGGATGGAGGTTGAAGAAATAAGAACGACCATGTGATATAGATATGATGGCTAGGAAAGAAGTTGTGTTGACTAAATTTAGGAAACCAGGAGTGACAGGGTATAAAGGCAAACCTATGGAAATCGAAAGATTACTTGCATTTAACTTATGTGATTATTATTTTTCTCTCCCAACTCATTTGGATGTTCAAACAATATTTAACTCAAGCCAAAATTTTCCACTAGACTAATTAGGATATGTAGAATCCATTTTAGCATTAGATTGCACTTTTGGGATTGTTACCATTTTATTTAATATTTTTGGCTTTATCTCATATCTTGTTTTCTAAAAGCAATTTGAATGGTTGTTATTGTTCAAATAATGTGAAACTTGGCACCCAAGTTAATTGGGACCCAAGGAACACAATTTTTCCATTATATGTCACTTTTGAGATTTCCTTTTGTGAGTTATGACACCATTAGGATTTTTTTCCCATTACCATTATATTTATCAAAATGTTATATTATTATTATTAACATTCACTCAATTTGAGTCCTATTATCTTTTATTCATTTACATAAGAATTTTCTTATATTATTATACAATAATTTTGACATTTTAAGTATTTAACTTATTCAGTCCATATATTTTGTATTTATTTCAATAATAAATCATTTACAATATTTATGAGCATGGAAATTCACATTGTTATTCCTATTCAGGTGTTTAGCATATTGTGCCACTTATTAAACATATATTAGCCACTATGTGAATATTAGTTGTCAAAGGGATCATATATGACGCATTACATGCACTCACACCCATGTTGTCACACATGAAGGTTTTTATGCTAATATGAGTGTATTATAATATGTGATATTAATTTTGGAACCTATTTTCACATAATATGTTATATACATTGACAATATTCACTAAGGCATAGCTTTATCATTTTTTGATCAAATCTAAAGAACTAAACATTCTAGTCTCTTAATCATGGGAATAGGATAAGGTTCTAGTTTTTGGGACGTTACAGAAACCTACTTCTCATCCTCTTATGCAGCTAGCATATGGATCCACTTTTCCAGTTATTGGGAGAGGATACGTGAAAATGAATATTATTAAATCTATTTTGTTTTTTACCAAATTTTTATTAAACTATATGTATATTAGTAAAATTACCAAACCTTTAAACTGTAGTATAATCTTCTTTCCTTACATTGTATCCATGCAGGATTTCAAGATGAAGAAGACGATTGGTGGGGGTATGAAGGTGGGGATGGTATGTATTGCCTGCATACCTCATCAACCCCTCCTAATATTGCACTTGTGTATCTGTCTAACTCTCTTCATCTGTGGCACATGATTCTTGATTATCCTTCTTCTAAATTGAAGTCTTTATCTCCAACATTGTCTTCTAAAAAAAATGCATGTCAGCTTATTAAACACTATCAGACAATTTTTCCTCCTCATGATAACAATAGGAGTTCAAGTTTGCTTAGTTCAATATGATATCTGGGGACCATATGGTATTGGCAATCATATTGTTGTATGGTATTTTGTAAACTTTATTGATGATTGGTCTCATGATACTTGGATCTATATGTTAAAAGTCACTTCTAAAGGTTTAGATATTTCTCTAAATTCCTAAATGAAATGAAGACTCAATTTTCTACTGCTACTAAATTTCTTCGCACTCGTAATGGTTTTGAATATGTGCAACATGGTTTTCAAAAATTTTGTATCTCTAAGGGGATTATTCATCAAACTTCTTGTCCTTATAGCCTACAATAAAATGGAGTTGCTAAAAGGAAAAACATGCATCTCCTTGATGTAGGTTGCACTCTCTTAATTGAAATAAAAGTCCCTAAGTTTTATTGGGAAGATGCCATCCTTTTAGCAAATTATTTCATCAATCAAATGAATTATTCTATTACATAAAATATGATTCCTCATCAACTTCTCTACCCCCATGAATCAATTTTTGTTTTACTACCAAAAGTTTTTGGCTGCCCATGTTGTGTTCATAATCACCAACCTAGGAGTGATAAAATATTGCCTCATACTTTTTGTTGTTGTTATCTTGGTTACCATCGTACAAAAAAGATATAAATATATAGATTCTATTTCACATCGTTTGTATGTCTATGTGGGCGTCACCTTTGTTTGAAGATATATCTTTCTTTTCAGAGCCTAGTAAACATGTGCCACTACCAACTATGCACATTCGTGATCCTACTATATCTACGACTCTACCTAAAGTATCCCCCACTTTAGCATCTTCTGAGACTGATGATCCACCTCAAGAACATGGTGACATTACTTATCCATTTCTGATTCTAACATTCATACTGCAATATGGAAGGGGTGACAATTTGGTAACAAATATTATTTCTCTTAGTATGTTTCTATGACTCATCTGAATTATTCCATGGCTCAGCTTAATACAATGTTTACTACAATATCTATCCCAAAGAACGTTTAGGAGGCACTACTAAACTCTGGGTGGAAACAAGCCATGGATGAGGCAATGGATGCACTTCATTCTTGAAGGACCTAGGACCTTGTCGATCTCCCTCAAGGTAGTAATCATGTTGGCTTCCAATGGGTTCTTCCAGTGAAATACTTGCCTGATGAGACGGTTGGACATCTAAAGGACAAACTTGTTGCTAAGGGATACACACAAGAATCTAGGATCACTTTAAAACTTTTCTTCTTGTTGCTCGTCTTAATTCTATATGTATTCTGATTTATGTTGATATCAATAAAGGATGACACTTACATCAATTGGATGTCAAGAATGTCTGTCTATATGGATCTATTGGAGACTGCTATATGTCACAATCTCTAAGTTATGTCATTGATGGGGGTATTTTGGAAAAGTTTGTCTCATGAAGAAAGTCGTTTATGACCTCAAGAAGAGTCCCCAAGCATGGTTTGATAAGTTATCCCTTGTATTGCATGAATTTTGTTTCATATAGTGTCAATGTCATATATGTTTATCAAGACCACTACTTTGGTATAATTATTATCATTGTTTATGTGGATGACATCATCTTGTCTAGTAGTGATGATGCATGGATTGTTGATACAAAGAAATATCTTGTGAAGCTTTCTGTAACTGAAGACCTTGGGTGTCCACGATATTTTTTTTGGCATTGAGGTAACACATAACAAGGATGAAGTATCTTTGTTTTAGAAAAAGTATACTCTAGACTTACTCGCTAAAATAGAAATGCTTAGTTTCCATCATGTAGTCTCCCCTATGGATCAAGCACATGATCTATGGGAAAAAATTAATCATCTCCTAGAAGATAAATTTAGCCATAAACGTTTGATTGGCAAACTTTTATGCCTCGTTGTTACTAGGCCTGATATATGATTTGTTGTTGGTGTTCTTAGCAAATTTATGGATTTCCCTAGACAGTGTCATTGGGAGACGACATGTCAAGTATTGAGATATTTGAATAATGTATCTAGACAGGGTGTGTTTTGTAAAAAAAATTGACATCTAGATGTGACTGAATATTCTGATGCTGATTATGCATGGTGTAAATCTAACAAGATATCTACTTCTGGTTATTGTACCTTTGTGGGGGATAACTTTGTTATTTTGAGAAGTAAGAAATAAAATGTTGTCACTAGACCCTTTGTAGAATATGAGTATCCTACAATGGCATGTACTACTTGTGACCTATTATGGATCAAATATATGCATTTTGACTTTGAGTTTCCTATCAGTTTTGTTATTTCAATGTACTATGACAATTGTGTTGCTACCTTCATTGTCAATAATCTTATTTTTCATGAAACGACCAAACATATTGAGGTGGACTGCCATTTTCTTCGATGAAAAATTAAACAAGTGCATTTGTCACATTGAATTCTTTATATGTAAGTACTACTTAGCATCACAAAAATATAATTTTGTCCATCGAGTGATACATATGTAACATAAAATACCAAGGTCACAAACTAATATACTTAAGAACATATCTACGAGACACAAACAATTGGGGATTAGATTCCCAGTTCTAGAATCACTATTCCATATGCATCTCAACCATGTAAGTTTAGAAGAGGAGGTAAGTAACGCCCAACTGTAGGTAAATGTACGACTAAGATATGTTTGACACACAGTCGAAACAAGATCCCGTCACAGGGAATTCACTCCCAAACAATTGTAGGCTCTATCACCATTCCATGTCTCCATATCTATACTTAATGAACATCACAAATTAATGCAACATGAGTAAAGAACATTGTGCTACATGTGTCTACGTCATCGGTTTGTTTATATGTACATTGCACAATCTCCTAAGATTTGTTCACACTACTATATTAGAATACAATCTTTGTCCTCCCTTTACCTCTCCCGTCTTAATCACAGAAACGCTACTGTCCAACTTCCTTTTTCTATGTCGTACTACTTTCCTCCTATATCCGCATATTGTTTTCTCTCTCATTTATTTAATTTCAATATGTAATTATAGTTGCATCATTTGTTATTTGAGTAACAGTAAGTAATTGTAAGAGATGGTAATTGTAGATCCTTACTTGACCCCTTCACTCATTTACCCATCAATACGAAACTGAAATAGTAATTTGTGTTATAAAACATAGTAATGAGAGAAGTCTTATTTGCCCTCCTTCACTCATTTACCCATCAATATTCGGCTAAAATTCTAATTTGAATAATCAAATATATAGCAGTTCTTAAGTATAAAATACCCATACAAACATCAACATCGTTTACTTTTTGATCTTTTCGTATTATTTAATTTTACACAATTTTTCTAATAATCAATAGCACAAAATAGCACTGAGTTCCTCAAAATAACTTCGCATCGTAGACAATGTAGGCAAACCTTATTTTCAGAAACAATGTTATTTTCGCTAACCAATTAGTACATAGATTACATTATCAAAAATATATAACTTATAATCATTACGCAGTTGATTTAGGTGGTGTCTAGTGTTCCAAACATGAAATGTCATATAAAGTGATTGATTAAGATGTATTTATCTGTATTTATCTTGCTTTGTTCGTTCAGCTTGCTACTCTACCTAATATGTGGTAGACGAAGGTAATATGAGGGCAAAGCTATTAAAGGAGCGGATAATTACCCCACTCGTTGTTCACGACCCTAGTACGAGTATGGGCACCGGTATGGGTATGAGTACACATTTGCCCTATCATGTCCTCAAATGTGAGAATGGGACTTTTTGAGGACATGAATAAATAATTATACCTGGGCAAACTCAAAAGGTTTTGGAGGCTACTAGCAAAATAAATGTGAATGAGAGGAATGTTGAACGAGTAAAGAACTTTGTGCTTTATGTATCTACATCATTTGTTTGTTTATATGTACATTGTATAATCTCTTAAGATTTGTTCACACTACTATATTAGAATACAATGTCTGGCCTCCCTCTTTGCCTCTCCCATTCTTAATCATAGAAACGCTACCCTCCACCTCCTTTTTCTTTATTATACCACTTTCCTCCTATATCCTTATATTCTCTTCTCTCTCACTTATTTAATTTGATTATATAAATATATCTACATCATTTTTATTTGAGTAATGAATACTTATTGTAAGAGATGATAATTGTAGATTCTTATCCGACCCCCATAACTCATTTACCCATCAGCACAAAGCTAAAATAGCTTACAAAAACATATAGTAACGAGGGAAGTTTTATCCGCCCCCCTTCATTCACTTACCCATCAACACACAACGAAAATACTAATATGTGTTATTAAACAAATATTTTTTTTAAATTAAAGTACATATATAAACCTCAATATTATTTACTTTTTTAACATTGAGTACTATTCAATTATATATATTTGTTTCAATAATCGATAATGTAAAAGAGGTAGGTACTATAAGGTCTTATAAGTAACAAAGGGTTCGTCAAAATAACTTTGCATGGTGGACTATGTAGGACAATTCTATTTTTAGAAACAGTATTATTTTTGGGGTAACCAATTATTTCAGCGGTGTATTTAATAGTGGCTAATTGTTTCGAAAATGGAATATCATAAGAAACGATTGTTTAAGATACATTTTCCTATATTTATTTTGCTTTGTTCATTCACTCTGCTATTGTGCCTAAATATTATGTGGTAGACGAAGGTAAAGCAAGGGTAAAGCTTTTTAAGGAGCGGCTAATTACTCCATTCATTGTTCATGACCCTTGTACGGGTAGAGATACGGGGTATGGGTATATGGGTCCATAGCATCTGTCCTTCATCTTCATCCACAAAGGAAAGCTGGCATTCTCCAGATAAAACAAATCAAACCTCTACTTTTCAAGACTCTTCTCAACACTTAAAGGATAACTCCCTGCAGAGTGCGGAACCGAAGAGCCCTCTTCAGAAAACAAACACAAGCTACATCCAAAAGATCCTACAGCCCGACCTCTCTTTCAACAAAGGATCAAGTATCTCAAACAGGACTAAGAAAGGTATTTCTCCTTCCCCCTCTATCTGTTTTGATTCTTCGGCATCATCTCTTTCTATATCTACATCCTTAAAAAATAAAGTTCAAAATAAGCCCGTTACTATAGACGATATAGCCTCTTGGTCTAGTTTAAAAAAAAATTCTTCATTTGCCAATAAGATTGGTTTCTACTTTGAAAAGGAAAATGATGCTCAACACATCCTAAATGACCTTGAATCTTATATGGGCTGGACTAATAGACGTTGTTAGTCGTGCCTTTCTATCTATTGGCCTCCCTTTATTTGTCATTTAAATGAAAATCTCTACTTGGAACATCTGTGGAGCTTCTAACTTACAAAGAAGAAAAAAAATCCGATCACATATTTATAAAAATAAAATAGACCTTATTTCGATCCAAGAAACAAAGACCTTCCTCACCCCTTTTGCTCTCAAAATGATCAGATGAAATAGAATCACAAATTGGATTCAACTTCCTCCCCAGGGCTTCAAAGGTGGCATTCTTGTGGGTTACAACAACCAGGCCCTCCTGCTACAAAATTCCTCAATTCTAAACTTCTCAATTACCATTGATTTCAAAAATCTTACTGATGACTTCTTATGGTCTTTCTCTGGCATTTATGGAGAACCAGGTCATGACAAATCCCTCTTTCTTAAGGAATTAAACTGTCTCTTCATAAACTATCACAGTTTACCCTGGATCCTGGGTGGGGACTTTAATCTAGTCACTCAAATCTCTGATAGACATAACTCAAATCCATCCCCTTCCCCCTTATCTGCTGCAGACAAAAAATTTAAATAGATGATATCTGACTTCTCTCTTATCGACCATGCTCCCTCAAACGCCTCTTTTACTTGGTCTAGAAACCAAACCTTTGCCCGACTAGATCACTTCTTATGTTCAAACCTTTGGGAGGACAAACATCCTCTCTCGTCTATTTACATTGCCCACAGAACCATCTCCGACCACTTTCCCCTTATCATGGACACTGTTTCTTCCTCTTGGGGATCCCGTCCTTTTAGGTTTGAAAATAACTGGCTTCAAAATGAAAGTTTCAACTCTTCCTGTCTTGCTACATGGGATCTTGCTTGCTCCCAGTCAACAAACCTGGGTCTTCATATTTTGGAAAATACAAAAAAAATCAAAAAACATATAAAAAACTGGCTGACCAATAATCCCTCGACCCTGTTGGACGATAAAAAAAACCTAGAGAACCATCTTTTGCTATTAGAAAAAGATCCTTCAGCTGATCCGGCTCAAATCCTATCCTTCAAAGCTGATCTAGAAAACATAAACAACAAAATAGAAACAAAATGGAGACAAAGAGCCAAAATCATTTGGGCCAAAGAAGGAGATAAAAATACAAAATTTTTCCATAAAATTTGCAATCAAAAATTCAGAAACAACTATATATCACATCTTAAGATAAACGAAAGTCTCACTTCCCACAAAGAAACCATCATTAGGCACATAAAAAACCATTTCCAAAATATCTTCAACTCAAATCACAATCTGGTTGGTCTTGACCACTTTCATTGGCACTCCATTTGCCTAAACAAAATAAAAAATCCCCTCGACCTAATCAAACCTTTCAGTCTGGAGGAATTACAATCTGCTATCTCTGATCTAGGTAAAGACAAATCCCCTGGACCCGATGGACTCAATGTGGAATTTTACTTGGCCAATTGGAATCATTATAAGCATGATTTTCTTGCTCTTCTCTCAACCTTTCATTCCAGTCCAAACCCCCAAAACATCATAAAATACATAAATAAGACATTCCTCTCTTTGATCAAAAAAAATAACATACCTGTTTTAATCACGTTTTTCAGACCAATCAGTCTTATAAATACCTCTTATAAAATCATTGCTAAAACCTTAGCCAATAGAATCAAACCTCTTATGAACGACATCATCCCTCTAAACCAATCAGCCTTCCTAAAAAACCGAAGCATCCAAGATGCCTACTTAATGGTCAATGAAACTATCCATCTCTGCCATAAAAACAAAACTCCTCTTCTAGCTATCAAATTGGATTTTGAGAAAGCCTTCGACTTTGTAAACTGGAACTGCTTGCTTAAAACTCTAAAAGGTTTTGCCTTCCCTGATAAATGGATCTCCTGGATCTACGCTTGCATCTCCACAAATCACTTCTCTACCATCATAAACGGTGTCCCTTTTGGCTATTTCTATAATTCAAATGGACTTAGACAAGGTGACCCCCTCTCTCCCTATCTTTTCATCATCCTTACTACCCTCCTTTCCAGGATGATCCATCTGGGCGTTCAAAACAATATCATTTCTTCTCCTGAGGACTGCAAGGAAAATATTATTCAATTTGCGGATGATACCATCATCTTTACCTCTCCTGATTTATCCTCGATTCAAAACATCTTCAGGATTATAGGCTTATTTTCCTACATATCTGGCCTTAAAAGTTAACATTCAAAAATCTTCCATCTTTGGAGTTAACCTCCATCATTCCACCCTCGAGACTCTGCAAGATTTTCTTAAATGCAAATCGGAAGACTTTCCGATCAAGTACATGGGCCTTCCCATCACTCCTTACAACATCACAAATGCTATTTGGAATCCCATCGTAACAAAAATAAACTCAAAACTTTCTAGCTGGGAAAACAATTTTCTTAATCTCTCGGGCAGACTAACCCTTCTTAATAGTGCCATCACTCCTATAACAACACATTTCCTAAGCTGCATTCCCTTGCCCTCAAAGACCAGACATATCTTGGACAAAATTCAGAGAAAATTCCTTTGGAATAATGCCCAAAAAAATGATAAATCGGGGAAACACTGTCACCTGGTCAATTGGAAAACAATCTCTGCTCCCATTGAACAAGGTGGATGGGGGATTATAAACATTGAAACACACTCCCTTTGTCTGATTACCAAAATCATAGATTGCCTCACCCAAAATAAAGAAAAAATCTGGACAAATCTCATCATGCATAAATATTATCGCTCAACACCGCCTTGACATCAAATCAAAAGGCAATCTGCTTCCCCCCTTTTGAAATACATAAATAAAAACATCAATATCATTCAACAGTTGTTAATTACCCCTCCACACTCTCATAAAAATATCTCTTTCTGGTCAGACCATTGGTATAACAACAATTCAATTATAAACCTCAAAACATCATGGGCTATCCCAAAAAAACTCATCCATATAAAAATTGATAAAGCCCTCTCCCTTATCACCAGCAAAAGATCAAACTCCTTAAAAAGATGTATCCTCACTGTTTTAAGTCAACATGAACTCAGTAATATCTCAACCTCTTTAGAAGAAAACACTTCAAATAACATCTATTGGAAATGGGGTAAAGAATATTCGGTGAAATATGCTTACAATTTTCTTTCTTTTAAAGGTATCACCCCATCTTCATCTAAACTTTGGAAACAAAAATGGCCACATAAATATAAAACATTCTTATGGCTTCTCCTCCACAATAAGCTTCTTACAAGAGAAATCATCAAAAAAAAGGGTTTCCAAGGACCGTTTAGATGTGTCCTCTGTGAGCAAAACGAGGATTCGACAAGTCACATCTTTTTCAAATGCCCTTTCTCTCAAATTATCATCTCACACTTCTTGCGAAATAGTCTTCCTGATCTCCAGGAATCTATTTTTCCAATTCATATTCCTCCATCTCGACTTTACAGGCAGCACAAAAGTAATGATCTATTCTCAGCCATCTGCTGGAATCTTTGGAAGGAAAGAAACAATAGAATGTTCAATAACAAGAAAAAAAATGGCTAAGACTATTCTAATAGATATCGTTGCCGATCTTCACATCCTTATCAAATTGCAGGAAAAATAGCAGGTGTATCCCAAGAGCAATCTGGTGAAGGTGACTCTGAAGCAGCGGAATCAGAAGCAGCTTTCCTTTGTGATCTAAAAGCCTTGGTGGACGATGAGACGGGTGTCAGTCTGGTGCAGCAACCATAGTGACGTTCCATCCCTTGCAGCTCAGCACTTTTAGTCTCATTTCCTAGTTTGCAAAAACTTCTTAATTTAAAAAAGAGGTTTGTCTTAAGGGGTGCCTCCCCCGGGTTACTTTCAGCTTATTTTCTTTTCTCCACAAACTCTATGTTGTTACTTCACATTAGCAGGTCTTCGCTTGCTGAATGTGCTTTTTCACTATATCATTACCTTGCCTCAAAAAAAAAATTAGCTTAGGACATACACAATTAAGATTGGAGAGGACAGACAATGAGACAGACATTAGTTACAAAAGATGTAATCCGATAGTTATACATTTGTCCTATTCTATCCTCAAATGTGAGGATGAAAATAAACGTGAATGAGAGGTATAGTTGATGAGAAAAGGGGCCTATGAAACAATTGCGAACAATGATGTCGTTCTATAAATCTCTCCGAAGTTCCGAGTGTCCGACCTCAAAGCAGTATGAAACAAATGAATATCAACACAGCCAAACTGATGGGCAGCGGCAAGAATAAGTGGCTCAACTGCTACGAAGGAGATAATGAAAAAATAATGGATGAATTATGAACAAACATGTGATGCCGACATTTCTTTTGTTGGTAGCTTGCTCCGATGTCAACCCTCCGGAAGTAGGAACCAGACAACAAGATGGACACGGCCCGGTGTAGTAGTCCAACTCCTCCCCCAACGCCGTCCAACAGCTAGCTGTACTGTTACACCGGGGCCCATCACCAAACCGCGTGATGGAACCCCGGACCTACTCCAAGCCACAACCCGGGTCAACCCGTGAACGCGAGCCGCGTGGCTTACACGGAGTGCGCCGTCATGGAGCGGCTGAGCAGCGACGGCGGCGGCGCCGTGGACAGGTCCACTGCCATCTGTAGCTCGGCGACGACGTAAGCCATGTCGGGCCGGTTCCGACCCTCGCGCCGAACGCACTCGGCTGCGAGGTCACCGACCTGCTGGACCGCCTCGATCTCGCAGGGTCGTGGTGGCGGGAGCTTGGGGTCGAAAACCCGCTGTATCTCGCCTTGCTCGATGTGGGGTACGGCGAAGTCCACCACATTGCAGGGCTCCGTATCACCTTCTTCGTCTGACGGCCGGTGGATTGCCTTCCGGCCGGTCAGAAGCTCGAGGAGAACGACACCGAAGCTGTACACGTCGCTCTTGGCTGTCAAGTACTGTAGCCGGTAGTACTCTGGGTCCATGTAACCAACCGTCCCGGCGGTAGGTACCGCTGAGGCGCTGTAGCTCTCTGTATCGACACCATCGGTCCGTTTCCCCCCGTAATATCCATCGCAGTCGCACTTGTTGCATTCAGGCGCTGCGCAACAGAGGCCAAAGTCGGCGACTTTGGCCGTGCACCCGTCGTCGAGGAGAATGTTGGAGGGCTTGATGTCACGGTGAATGATGGGCGGAACGGCGTATCTGTGGAGGTACTCGATTCCGCGGGCGGCGTCGAGAGCCACGCGGAGACGGGACGCCCAGGAGCCTACCAGAGGGGAATACGGGAGGCGGTGGAGATGGTCGCGGAGTGTGCCGTTGGCCATGTACTCATACACCAGCACGAGTTCGGGGCCCTCGCGGCAGTACCCGAGGAGCCGGACGAGGTTCTTGTGGTTCACGCGGGACAGCAGGGCAACTTCACATAGGAAGGCCTGTTCTTTGTTTTCCTTATTGTTGGCAGCGACGGCGGCGGCCCGTGGGGTCGCAGGCGTTGGAGGAGATGACGAAGGTGGGTCCGCGCGCTTGATTGCGACTTGCCGGCCGTCGGGGAGAGCGGCACGGTAGACGGACCCGAAGCTGCCGTACCCGATCTTGTTACGCTCCGAAAAGGTTTCTGTGATTGCGCGGAGCACCTCGAAAGAGTACTCAGCCACGGCGGCTGGCGGCGCCGTCAGCCGTGGTCTCCCATTCTCCAGTTGCGCCAACGCGGATGGGAAGTCATCGAGACGGCCGGAGTCGTGGACTTGGCTGCGCGAACGGCGTCTGTCATAAAATGTGAAAAGCACGACCGCGGTCAATGCAACCAGGGCTACCCCGGCTCCAATTGAACCTACCAGAAGGTACACCAACTTGTTGTTGTCCTTCCCACCTCCAGTGCCAGCGCTGCCGCCGCCAGTATGGTTGGTCGGGGTGGACTGCGGCGGAAAGAGCGGAGAGGCACGGGGATCCTCATATGCGTCGTTATCACACCTCTCGCAGATAACGGCCTCGCCAGGACACCACTCATCACTACCAGCCAGGATGCAGGGACAAGTAGTTTTGCCGTCGGGCTGACATGGTCCAGGGAGGACTCGATCAAACACGACCCGGTGCGATCCATCCTGTAGCCCGCGTGAGCTCCCCCAGCAAACCAGGGACAAGTTTAGCTTGAGGACCCCGCAGAACACCTCGGAGCTCGCCGTGACCGACATGAATTTCTGCGTCTTCAGGTGGTCCGGCAAGTCGAACCCTTGTTCTCCCCAGCAGGTAGCCGTCCCGTTGATGTCTATAATGCATGTCCGGTTACGCTCGCCGAGCGCCAACCCCGCAACCTCGGATTGCAGCTCATCGGCGTTTCCGGAAGCTCCGGCTCCCCAGCACTGGAGCTTCCGGGTACCTTTGAAGACGACGCAAGCTCTGCAGGAGCTGGCGGCGATCATGACATAACCACCTCCTGTTGGCTGCTGACCCACCACACCCATGTCGTTCCCGAAGCACCGGACCTTACCGGAATCCTTCAGAAGCCCGCAAACGAACTCCCGCCCCACGGCGATCGCCGAGAAGTTTTCTGATGAGGGTTTGGTGAACCCGAGCCACCGCCAGCATGTAATCTTCTCATCGATCAACCCGCAAACATGAGATCCCCCAGCGCCAAGGCCCACGATCGGATCTCCGTCGTAGAGTTTCTTCACCCGCTGTTTCTCCGTAGAGTTAAGGCGCGGGATATCCCACCACCGCATGATTGAGGTTGGAGAAATGGTTTCGTTCTCGAAGGTGGAGACGCCGCAGAGGAAATCATCTCCGGCGGCGATGCCGGAGTAGTAGGCTGACTTGATGGAGGGGTAGGTTATGTGAGGGCCACCGGGAACGAGGGTGGTGCAGTTGAGGGTGTAGTCGTCACCGGAAAATTTGTTCTTCGGGTAGGCAAGGGCGCAGATGATGTATGTACTGTTGGGAGTAGACGCGACTGCGTAGGTGGACAAGGAAGAGAGGACGATGGCCGGGGCGGCAGCAGCAGCAGATGGGAACCTGACGATTGAGGAAGCGACAAGTATGACAATCACGAGGTAGAGGACGACCTGTAGAGAAGGAAGAGGAGACATTGGACTGAAGTACGAGAGGGGTGGTATCTCATCGTAGAAGAAGAGTGGAGGGAGAGAAAGAACCAGCAGAGGGTGGGAGAGAGGACAAAGCAGAGATGAAGAAACAACTGGTGGCAAGAGCGAGAAGGCGTTCCCATCCTCCCTCAATTTCTTTTCTCTTTTTCTTACGTGGTCTGGTCTCTCCGACCGTGTCTGGTCTGATCAGTGAGGAGGTTGGTGCGTCGGGTCGGGTAGGCGGATACGCGATTACGCGGCTTAATTTGGGCTAGTAACTAACGAGTAACGACCCGGTCGTTTGAATTAAAGATAGAGGATTAGTAAAGACATATTACTTACAGACATATAATCATATCCCTTATATATGTTGCTTTATCATTTTCTCCCTCTTTTCTTTCAAGTCAAAGATCCAAGCCAGGGCTTGTTCAGTTGTTCCTGTCAAAGAAAGAGGCAGTTGAAATATTTCCCCTCCCACTACCAATTTGACGTGTTTTTTTTTTAGGATATAGTATCATACGCAAATTTAAATATAAATTGACCTTACTGTTTGGTCAAACTATATAATGCCTATCTTGTCAGTCTTTCATACACATTTTATAACCCAAAGGATATTGTTTCTAGGCATGAACATATGTTTTCTGGCCCGACCATTTGTAGTTTGTTTTAATACTTTTAAGATATCTTACATAATTATAGCATTTTATTATAGTTATGCGAATGTCCTATCCTTGCACCTATAACGCTTAAAATCTAAATTTTGTAACCCAAGGGCTTTCAATTATGATTAAGTACTTGAAGAGCTTATGCAACAAAAATAGTGAAGCATTAAGATATTCTAAAATGGCTTAAAAATGCAAAAAATAAGTACAGTCCATATCATTTCATGGTGTAGCATCTTTCTCTAAGAGGCTATGCAGGATGCAATTTGCTATCTTTTCTATATTTTTATAATTATGAAAGATAGATTGATCCACTCCGGATGCCCACTATGAGAATCTACTAATGGCCCTTATTCACTTGATGTAGCACTTATGTAATTTTTCAATTTAACACTTATGTAATCTATACATAAAAATATTAAAATATATAGATATTTTATCATATATATGCATAGTAATACCAATGTTTTCTATATATAATACATTTATAAAAATATATTTATGATTTTTTATTTGGATCGGATATTTATCCGGATATTATTTGTCAGACAGGATTCAGATATTATTACATGATCTCTGTCAAACATCGGATATCAATGAAACCCAATAATTGATGCATAAAAATATATTCGAATACGACTCCATTCAGAAAGGCATGCAAATTTCCAATTGACGTAGAGACCATCTAGTTGATGTAGCGACATTGAGAATGATACGAATAGTTGGTGCCTTCCCAATTGCACTCAAGGGTTTCAAGTAATCTATACCTTTTTCCTAGGATAACCCCTTTGCAACTAGACATGCCTTAAGCCTCTCAAGAGAATCATCACCTGGACTTTTTGTTTCAAAACTCACTTGAAACCAACAACATTATTTTGAGCATTTGAAGGAACACGATTCCATGTTTGATTTGTATGAAGTGCATCAATCTCAGTTTGCATAGCCAAACTCCACCCCTCTTGTTTCAAAGTGTCCTTAACAGTTCTCAATAGCTTTGGAATGATGGAACTTAGTAATCCAAACTGAGGAGTGGGTCTAACAATGCCATCCTTTCTTCTTGTTACCATAGAGTGCTTATTTTTGTCACTATGTTCATGTGATTACAGATGATACTTGGTGAAGTCAACTATTAGATTAATAGGATCGACATGATCAGCACAACCCGAAGACAATGTAGATTGATCTACTTCTACATCAAGAATTACCGTAGACTCATACTCAAAATCTATTTTTTTTAATCAAAAAGTATAGCTATACATTAGTTCCAAGAACACAAAACTCATGCCCAAAATGAAAAATACTCAAAAAGTTCTATCTTGTGTGTCGGGTGTGGTGTGTGGCGTGTCCGACACCTTGCGTGTCATACTCAAAATCTATGATTTTAGTTGTTATACTGTTGCCAGGAACCAACTGTTTGGCTTTAACCTTGGGACAAGTTTGATTTGTATCAAGATTGACTTGTACATGTGAGAATGATCATCTATCTATTTGCCTCTGATTAGACTCAGATTCATCACATATTTTGAATTCATACAACTTTCCAAGATTATTAAAAGTGTAGACATGTTGGTGATGTTTCTTAAATAGAAAAATACATTCATTGAAGATAGCATGACTGATACATCCCTATTTTAGGGCTTCATCTTGTGTCTTATTGCACTTCAATTACATCTATACCTGCTATATTACATGTTATTTCCCTCAATATGCATATTTATATCAATGCACTTATGGAGGCTTTTTGCATGTTTTATAGGTACTTTGACTACTACTTGGTGGAAGGGAGAGAAGGAGGATAATCTAAGGGTTTCTTCACCCTTGAAGGAGCCTAAAGAGAGTCCAAGAGCTTCCCTAACCTACCCCAAGTGGTCAAGAATCAACTCAAAGCAAGGAGAACAAAAGATGGGCATGTTGAAGGTCAAAGTGCAAGGAGCTCCAACACGGCCGTGGTATGTGGCCATAGACGTGGAACTAATGCCCCATGTTATAGTAAAGTGCAAGTTTGAAGCTGTTAGCCACCACCCAGTGGTGATCCATGACACAACTTTACCGTGCGTATAACGCAAGTGTACACATCAATGTAATTAGGCCTTGTGGGGCCCGAGTCGAACACAAGAAAACGTAATTATCGGTAGACTACTACTAACTACTCGCGATCAGCTAAACCGGTTATAAAAGTTTATAAGTTGTTTTGAAAAAAGGAAAATAAAAATAAAAGAAAACAAAATAATCGATTAAATGGTTGGTTTAATCAATTCAAAAGAAATCTCTAGGATTGTGGTTTCACCGCGGGTTCTCGTTGTACTAATTCCTTCACATTTATCACAACTCGTCTCCCTTTTCGGATAGTTGCTTGTAGACAGAATTGCTCGCTTCTACGATACAATTCACTACCTTAATCTAAGTCAGTTCCACGCCAGTAGTAACCTATGCCCTAGACTAGGTGCATGAAAAACATGTCTCTGGGTTCCCACCATTAACCGTACATCGCCTTTTCCAAAGGATTTATTAGTTAATGTGATTACCGCCTCTTTTTAACCATTAATTCTTTGTCAAAAGAAATTAAAGGTAATAGATTACCATTATGGTGATCAAGCACAATGATAGCAATGGAGAGAACGATATCATACCACAGATTTGAGGGACAAATTATGATAAACTATGTAAGAAGAGTCATACAATGATTTCTCGGGCTACTCTCGGTCCTAGAGACAAAGGGGATTAGCCCCACATGTTCATCTCAATGCAAAACACCATGAAGGAAGGAGAAAACATGGAGAAAATGTGGATGGAGATGGTGTAACCCATGAACGGAGAAGAACCAGATAATCCTCGATGCGGGATGAGCGTTCTACAGCCTTCCGGCGGTGAAAAGCTCTGTCTGTGTCTCTGAAATCTCACGGGTCGTAGCTCTCGGCTATGTTCTTCACTCTCTCCTCCTTCGGGACTTGTACAATGCAATAGAACGTGTATCACGACTTTGGGCCATCTTTTCCTAGGTATAGGTACCATTTACGAACGCCAAAAGAACGCAGCCATCCGATTGAAGTCGTGTTGGACAAAACTTTGATCCGACGACGTTGATACCATCGACGGGGTGTCAATGATATTGACACCTTAGGGTACCGATGCTTTCTTCAATTTCTGGGAGCCGCCTGAGGCCTTCTCGATACCATGGACCATTCCCATCGATGGTATCGACGGGGTAATATTTGGATCACTGTTGGACTTTCGAGACCATCGACAAAGTGTCGATGGTATCGAACTATCTGCTTCCTCTCCGACTCTATCACTGTTGCTCTGTCAATGCTATCGACAGACCGTCAATGGTATCGACGGGTCCAGAATTGTGAATTGCCTAAAAATGAGAGAAAAACACAAATCAAATCCGAGAAATATGATACTCTATACAAAACAATGTAAAATAAGATGAATTTGATGCAGGCAAGGATAATAGGCTAAAGGAGTTGAATCATGCGATATTAACCACAAATATGACCAATAAGCGCATAAAATGAGTGTAAAACTAGCCTATAAAAGCGAATCAAAACCCGTGCATCAAACTCCCCCAAACTTGAACTTTGCTCGTCCTCGAGCAACCAAACTATAGAATAAAATTGTGAGGGTCAACTAAAAAAACATAATCACATAAAAGACATCATAGTATGATTCCCACCTGCAAGGCGCATACCGGCTCTCACTAACCACGGAACGATAACTACCCTAAAGGTGACAATGATCATCCATGAGAAATGTCCACCCCGTACACAATCAAATAAAGCAGATAATATAATAAATTCCTCTGGTTCATGCATGGTGCATCTTGCGATCTCCTATCTACGTTGCTCACATCCTAACTACCATCTACAATGGAAGAAGATCTCCTGATATACAATAATGAGGAGATAATCATGGGTGGCCTACCATTTTGAGAAACGGGTGGATGGAATAGGCGGTTGTGAGAGAACAGAAAGCAAAAAATAGTTTAACATGCAAAAACAACAAAATGACCTAAATGATGCATATGCATATGAAAATGACCTAATGCCTACATTTTAGGTGGAATGATGCATGCTCTACTATTCTGTCTCAATGTGAGATAGAATGTCTACAAAACAACATCATGTGCTTATTCTTCCTATTGTGCAGGTGAAACAAGTTCCTTCCTCCCTCTGGTCTCTACTTATTTTTTCTTTTCTTTTCTTCTTTTTTTTTCAATTTTTTTTAAGCCCTAATTTTCTCAATTGACTACAGATATATTTACAAAACATAGTTTTTTTTTCGGGCTTATTTTCACATAACTGCTACAATTGATGCATTACAATCTACTTTTCAGAGAGTATAGAATAAGTTACCCGCTTTTCTTATTTTTCAGAAGAAATCAGGAACATAATGTCCTATATGCTCCAAAATATGCAAAGTGAAACTACATGAAAGTAATTATGCAACTACAATGGCATGCACTCTAGAATGTGTGCATGCATAACTGATCTACAAAAAAAATTATTTTTCATTTTTTAATGCAAAATCTAGCTACAATGCAATCCTATCTAAATGACATGCAATCAAGAGATGAAAAATTGTAGTGTGCTCCCAGTTCTTTTTGGTGGAGTGTGAATGAAGTAAGGTGGATAGATCACAAGACTAAATGACATAACCATTGGAAAAGAGTATATGTCTCTCCTTACTGACATGTGTACAAGGTAACTAAGAGGTTTCTCTTTCTCACTTCAAATTAAAGTCTCGTTACCATTTAGTCAGTTAAAGCTCAACATGCATATCCATCCTCACTTATTAAACCATAAGGATATACAATTATGATCATATGTTTTAAAGTTGACCTACCCAATTATTTTCATAAGTTATGTGCTCAATTTCAAACAATTCACACATCAGCCCCATATGAAAAACATTGAGATGACACACTTACATTAGACACCCACATATTACACTAGATAGAAAGTGGGTCCTAAAAAAATATTACAAAGCTAGAAGAAAAATTGCAAAAAACTAAGAAAAATGCTCAAACAAAAGAAAATAAATAAATAAAAACTAAGATAGAAAATGTTCCATCTCCTCCCTCAAGGTTGAATTCGACTATGGCCTCATAGTCAAGAATAAACTCAGAAGGTGGAATAGTGATACCCTGCTACTGCTGAGGTGGTGAGTGTGGTGGGTACTGGTGGGTATGGGGGTTCCACTCTGGATACTGCCCCTGAAAATTGGGATCATAGGGTAGCATGGGCGGTGGCTGTGGATATCCCCCAAAGTAGTCTTTGCTCCAGTAATGATCATAGAAAGGTTTTTGCTGCTGCTCGATCCTGCCCAACCTGTCATAGACCTACTACTGGTTGGTGAAGAGCTGGTGCTCATTCTCAAAGATCGCTTGCTGATTTTCATAGAGCCTATTCTGCATATCCTGGATCCCTACAAAAGTTGTCTGATGTGATTGCAGCATTGTCTGCTGGGACTCTTGGATTGACTGGAGCATGGTATATATCCCCTGCATAGAATAGGGGTCATCTCCATCATGGGAGGACTATGGTGGCTGTGGCTGGGAAGAAGAGAATGCTTCATAGTTTTGTGGATGCTTTCTCAGAGCAACTCCCCGTCGAAGAGGAATAGTGGCTTCCTCCTCCCCTTCTTCATCATCATCGCCTTTCAGATCCGCTGCCTCTTAAGTTACTTCTTCTTCTTCCGCATCATCAACATCAATGATCGGCTACCTATAGCTTTAGCCTGGTCTGATGTTGAGGCAGGGTCAGGCAATTGCGCCCTTTGGAACACACCTCACACATGACATATGGCATAGGCGATGCCATGTTGGACTTCAAAGAGGTCGGAGTTGACAAAGTGAGAGAGGTTGAGCGTGTTCCGACTCTCTATCTTGTTGAGCCCAAAAAGATCAAGCCCAAAGTGCGTGACAAGATGAATAATAAGGCCCCCAAAGTAGATTGGAGCCCGGTGAGAAACATTCTTCTTTATCGCCATCATGTGTGTGAGAAGGAAGGCTCCAAAATTGATAGGTTTCCTCTCTAACAGACAATGGAGGAAGAAGAGATTCGTCTCCTGGATCTTGCTCTGAGACAACTTGGACCTTGCAAAGAATGACTTGGAAATTATCTGGGGAAGAATTCAAACAAAAAGATGCTCAAAATCAGCTATAATAGTATGGTGCCAGCTGATAGAATACCCCTCGGGTATAATGACCATCTTTGCATACATCGCTTTATAATCAACATTCTGTGGTGGCTGACGTAGTTCGTTATGGGCCCACCCATAAATCACGTTGAACTCACAGAGGGTAAGATTGTAGTCCCAATTGTAGAGGAGGAAAGACACACACCCCTCCTTCCATGCTATCCGCGCCGACACTAATTCATTGGGAATGACACAAATATCGAGTGATGCCAGGAACTCGATTATAATTTCCTTATAGGTAGGCCATCCGCTGAAGAATGGATGACCGTCGGCGTGGTCACGACAAAACTCAGTGGACTCACCCAATTATCCCTACAGCACATTGGCCATATTGGCCTCAAAACCCAGATCCTTGATAAGCTCACAGTCGCCATACTGGGTTGGCTCAATCGGCCGCTTCCATAACTCTTCATAAACCTTCTTGACCTCTGGCGATGGATGGACTAGCCTCGGGCGAGAGACTAATCCTTACTGTGGAGCAGGTAGTACAGGTGGTGCATCCCTAGATGATGACACTCCCGATCTCACCATGGTTGCACGGTAACTAGTGAGGAAAAGAAAAGAGAATGGAGCTCAGAGAAGACGATCGGGGCACTCGGAGAAGATTGAGATCTGCAAAGCCGAAGAAGATGCTCGGAGATAATCGGCGGCGGCGATCTTGGTTGCTCTTGGGTGCCCAGGGATGCTAAGCCTCGGATGTGGAGGATAGGTAATGAGATTGTGTGATTAGAATGAAGATTTGCCTTCCTTTAATAAGGGATGACCGGGTCTGCTGTCGGGGCATCAATACCATCGATAGTCCCGTCGATGGTATCGACGACTGATGGAATCTGCTCCTCACTGCAATTGACGGTTGTTGATGGCTCGATGTGGGGACTCGGATCGGCCTCGTGTCGATGGTAGTGATAGGGTGTTGATACCAAAGATACAGTCCACAGATAGGCATTGTGGACTGCTCGATGAAGACCTTGGATTAGTGACATGTCATTGATACTATCGACCCATGTGTCGATAGTATCGACACCTGTATGTTCCTTCGATCCCCGCAAAGTCTGACCAAGTCAATGTTGTTGTAGACATGTCGATACCATCGACCAGTGTGTCAATGGTATTGAAATCACTGAGACAATTCATTTGAAAATCTCCAGAAAACTCGCGACCATCGACGCCCGATCCTTTTTATGTCTGTTCATGTGTCGATACCATCGATGAGGCCATCGATGGTATCGACAAAATAAAATTTTTGTAGAATTATCCACTATTCTAAATTCGATACCATCAACCCAGATGTCGATGGTATCGACCGTTCCCCAGCCTGCACACTCAACAAACACATCAGGGTATCATTTTTAGATACTAAGTGCTAAATTAATGAAAACTACCTAGGAATGTGAAAAATCAAAGAAATAAACATGAACACTGCCAAGGTTGGGTTGCCTCCCAACAAGCACCTCATTTAATGGCTTGGGCTAGACGATATTGATACCTTAACTTGGGTTGTCAAAGGATGTCTCTACTAATTCATTTGGCAATTTGAATTCAACTCTATCATTACCAATCCCCAACGTCAAGTAGCCTTGCCCAATGGTAGTGATTACATCAGTCGTAGCTTAGAACGACCTTCCCAATAACCTCTCACATCCTTCTAGCTCATGCATGTCCATTACCACAAAGTCAACAGGGAAGATGAATTTGTTGACTTTGACTAGCACATCCTCGCATATACCTTGTGGCTTAACAGTGGATCCATCTGCCAACTCAATTGCCATGGAAGTTTGTGTTGGCTTCTTCAATAACAGCTTTTGAAAAGTGACAAGTGGCATAAGATTAATGCCCACTCCTGAGTCACACTGTGATTTTAGAAAATGTTGGCCTCCTATGGAACAGGGGATGTAGAAACATCCTGGATCTTTCCTCTTTTTTGGCAGTCTTCCTTGAATTATAGAACTCACTATTTCATCGACACATACAACATCTGTATCTTTGATCTTTCGTTTCTTGTTGATGATGTCTTTCATGAATCTCCCATATGAAGGAATTTGCTCTATAGCTTCCACCAATGGAATTTTGATGTGGAGCTTCCGGAAGATCTCAAGAAATTTCTTAAAGTGCCTTTGCTCTTTCCTCAGCTTCAGACTATCCGGGAATGACACACTTGGATCCTTAATGCACTTGTACGGTGGAATATATGTAACTTTAGGGATCTCCTTCCCTAAGCTTGCTTCAACACCACCTTCTAGGAAAGGACTCAGTACATCATCCATGGATGGCATGACTTGTGGTTGCTTCTCCGTATTGCTAGTGGCTGCTCCACTACGAAGTATAGCTTTCACCTACTCTTTTGGCATAGGAGTCTCCTCAATAGTTTGAGATGTGGGCACGACAGTGATGGAATCTTGGAGTGATTTGAATGGCGTCCTACATCCTCCTGGAAATCCATACAAACTGCAAGGGTATGGAACTTTGGGTTTATCCTCCAAGTCTATATACATGGTACTCTTCTCATTTACCTCTTCAACATGAAGCTTTGATGCTTTGTAGACTGAAATATATTTAACCTGTTGATGTGGATGAGCGGGCTCTGCATTCCCAACTAGTTTTTGTTGAATGATTTGCTTCATCACAGCCACCTTAGTTGAAATTTGGGTTATGGTTGTCTCTAGAGTCCTCACTTGTGCACCATGACTCTGTAGAGTCAGCCCGAACTGATTCATAAACTCTCCTTGTGACTTAATTTGCTTGCTGAATGTATTCATTAGCTCTTGGTTTTGCTTTATGACTTGATTGAGCAACTCATTGCTCTTGTCTTCTGCACTAAGCTGTGGTTCTGCATCCGGATCCTACAGAAAGTTATTAGGATCCTTCCATGAGAACTTCTTATCCTTCCTCCAGGAGTAATAATTATTCCTGTACCCTTGTTGTTGGCGCATGAATTTGACCTGTACTTCATCGTCAGATCCTACATCCTCTTTTGCTAGCAAACTCTTTGCTATCAGGTCCATCTTCTCATTTAGCTCTTTAATTGCCTTTGATTCCCCTGCAACTCTAACTTGTTTCGGTGCATCTCTATTACCCCACGACTGCTTCTTGGCCATGTTCTTCAAGATCTCCCAACACCTTGTACCTGTGTTGTTCAAGAAGAAGCCCGAGCTCGCTGAATCTAAGTTGCTTCTGTCATTCTCATTGAGAGCAAAGTAGAAAATTTTAACTTGCTTGTCCTTATCCAGCCCATGATGTGGGCACTTCCTTATCATGATCTGAAAGCACTCCCATGTCTCTGAATAAGTCTCACCGGAGTTTTGACAGAAGTTATGGATCTTTCTCATGAGGTCATTCATCTTCTCGGATGGGAAGAGTCTCTCGAAGAAGACCTCTACCATCTGGTCCCAGGTATCGACGCGCTCGTCATCGAATTGTGCAACCATTCTCATGCATTTCCCACTAAAGAACTGGGAAAAAGCTTTAAATAAAGTAATTCTTACGGGAACCTGTCAATCTTTGTCATATCACAGTTTTCCACAAATGTGCTGATGTGGGCCACTGGATCTTCATTGTTCAGCCCATGAAATGCATTAGACTTGACCGGGTTTATCAGTGTCGGATCAATCTTGTATGTAGGAATGTTGACCGCCTGCTTTTTGATCGGCCCTTTGGATGCGGAAGAGGAAGAAGACTTGATCTTCTCCCATATAGTCTGTTCCTCAGCCTTTACTTTAGGTTCAGAATCTGTGTGTAAGTCTTCGAGTTGATTTTTGATATGCTCCTCCTCGTTACCCGATCCCAAAAGTGGAATCTCAGGTGTCGACTGTGTGTAGTCCGTACTACGCGTCTTCACCATGCACTAGTACCTAAAATGTGAAAAAGTGATTAATTACAGTGCTAGATGAATAAAGAATTTGAAAGATAGACAATTTACTCTCAATTATTAAAAGTATTAAAAGTGGTCTAGAGTGGCCGCTTGTAGCACTTGTACTTCTAAAAATTGCCGTTTTCCCGGCAACAACGCCAAAAACTTGACACGACTTTACCGTGCGTATAATGCAAGTGTACACGTCAATGTAATATAGGCCTTATGAGGCTCGAGTCAAACATAGGGAAACGTAATTATCGGTAGACTACTACTAACTACTCGTGATCAGCTAAACTGATTATAAAAGTTTGGCAGTTGTTTTGAAAAAGGAAAATAAAAATAAAAGAAAATAAAATAATCGATTAAATGGTTGGTTTAATCAATTCAAAAGAAATCTCTAGGATTGTGGTTTCACCGTGGGTTCTCATTGTACTAATTCCTTCACATTTATCACAACTCGTCTTCCTTTCCGGATAGTGGCCTGTAGCCAGAATTGCTCGCTTCTACGATACAATTCACTACCTTAATCTAAGTCGGTTCCACGCAAGTAGTAACCTATGCCCTAGACTAGGTGCATGAAAAACATGTCTCTGGGTTCCCACCATTAACCGTACATCGCCTTTTCCAAAGGATTTATTAGTTAATGTGATTACTGCCTCTTTTTAACCATTAATTCTTTGTCAAAAGCAATTAAAGGTATTATATTACCATTATGGTGATCAAGCACAATGATAGCAATGGAGAGAACGATATCATACCACAGATTTGAGGGACAAATTATGATAAACTATGTAAGAAGAGTCATACAACGATTGCCCGGGCTACTCCTAGACACAAATGGGATTAGCCCCGCATGTTCATCTCAATCCAAAAAACCATGAAGGAAGGAGAAAACATGGAGAAAATGTGGATGGAGATGGTGTAACCCCTGAATGGAGAAGAACCGGATGATCCTCGACACAGGATGAGCGTTCTGTAGCCTTTCGGTGGTGAAAAGCTCCGTCTGCATCTCTGAAATCTCCCGGGGCGTAGCTCTCGGCTCCGTTCTTCGCTCTCTCCTCCTTTAGGACTTGTGTAATGCAATAGAACGTGTATCACGACTTTGGGCCATCTTTTCCTAGGTATAGGTACCACTTACGGCTGCCAAAAGAATGCAACCGTACGATTGAATTCGTGCTGGATAAAACTATGATCCGACAACATTGATACCATCAACGAGGTGTCGATGGTATTGACACCTTAGGGTACCGATGCTTTCTTCAATTTCTAGGAGCTTCCTGAGGCCTTCTCGATACCATCGACCATTCCAGTCGATGGTATCGACGAGGTGATATTTGGATCGCTGTTGGACTTTCAAGACCATCGACAAAGTGTCGATTGTATCAAACTATCTGCTTCCTCTATGACTCTGTCACAGTTGCTCTGTCGATGCTATCGGCGGACCGTCGATGGTATCGACAGGTCCAGAATTGTGAATTTCCTAAAAATGAGAGAAAAACACAAATCAAATCCGAGAAATATGATACTCTATACAAAACAATGTAAAATAAGATGAATTTGATGCAGGCAAGGATAATAGGCTAAAGATGTTGAATCATGTGATATTAACCACAAATATGACCAATAAGCGCATAAAATGAGTGTAAAACTAGTCTATAAAAGTGACTCAAAACCCATACATCAATCCACCAACCCCGTGGTGATCAAGCTCCACCACCCCCATGGTGATCAAGCTGCACCACCCCCATGGTGATCCACCACCCCTATGGTGAACCAAGTCCACAACCCCAATGGAAACCTACCACCCATGTGGTGACCCAAGTCAACCACCCCCGTAATGACCACCACAATCGTGGTACTAAGCCTCCAGAAATCTCGAAACAACATGACATTTTCACCATTTCTCACCTTGATCATGCCCATACACGACGATCATGTTCACCCAATCCACCATGACCGTGGTGACCAAAACGGCCGTGGTGGCCAGCAACCCTAACATAGTTGTTCCACTGATTTTTTGATATTGTCCCCAATGAACCTAGTGCATACCCACCACCTATATATACCTAGGGGGCGGTTGTAGCATGATATTATCTACCTTCTACCCCTATTAGCTCCCAATTTTCTCCCCTTAGCCATTCCATTACATTACACCTCATTCCACTTCCATTTCACCATTTCCACCACTAAAACCCTAGTTTCCTAGTGTTTTGACCCTATTACACCATCATTCCATGGCCTTGCACCTTGGAGGAAGGAGGAGGATGCCCCTACAATATATGAAGAGGAGGATCACTCCATCTACACCGACCTCCATGGATACTTATCCCTCTTTCACTTCTCTTTTTGTATTTTGAATTTCCATCAGTAGCTAGGCCCCTTGGGCGGGCTGTTTGGGGACAAAAATGTTACTTTGATACCATGTTGGGGAAAAATGATATGTATACATTATAATTTCATTTGCTAATGATTATGTTCTAATTCTGTCTCATTCTTCATCAATTGATTTTTTATTGAAATCACCTAGGAATTTAGGGAAATTGGTTATATGTGTGAATTTTGGGATTTGCTTCTAGGTCAAATTCATGGATCCCTAGCTAGCTACCCATCCTCCTACATGCTATTCAATTCTCCTAACACTATGTGAGAGATCTAAGTAGCTGGTTTAGATGAATTTAGTGTGATTAGCTTAGAGCTTTCTCAATGCTATAATGTGGTGATGGGAGGCCTAAAACCTCATTTCCACTCCCGTTACTAACCTCATCCATAATCACTCTAAGATCCTCTAACCTAGAAACCTAGGATTTATTAGACTAGAAATGGATTTCACCAAAACCCTAACACAATTGAGCCTCGTAAGGGTAGGTAGGAGGTGTTAGGGAGTTCCCCTATACACAACCTACCCTATCCATGGCTAATTAGTAGTTTAGGGCAATCCATTAGACTCTAACTTGTTGTTTGATTTGGTAATCTAAACAAGACTATAATTGTGACACCCCACCATCACATAGACAACGAGATGACATGCGAAAATGTGCAGAACCATATATTACCAAAAACACGAGTTAATTAAAACCAATTACGGAAACATACATACAGAACATTTGTAACCATGCCCTGCAAGAAGATCAGATTATATATAGATATATTCAAGATCACCTGCCAGATATGTTCACATCTTAAAGCCACCCACTGTCGCAACATCGCATATTAGTTTAACACCTGTTTATACATACATAACAGGCCACGTACGACCATTAACAGGATATACAAAAATTACAACAACTAAACATCGTGAAACATCGTCAAAACACCTCCGAGGACCTGAGAATACATGGATGACTCTAGGACTCTACAACAAAATCACCAAAACAGTAGCATGTCCATCTCTTGCCTTCTACTGCTCTTCTTGCTGCTCGGCCGCAACCTCACGACCACCACTGCGTCTAGAGCGATCACCTAAAAAGGGTGTAAACCAGTGGGGTGAGACACACAGTCCCATCGAGAAACATAACTCCCCATCACAACTATAAAACCTCAAAGGTTAAAGAAGATAACAACAAATAACTGATAAAGCATATAACAAGAGAAGTATACTGAACAAGGACATTATTACCATCAAGCTTACCAAGATATCCGGGAGGCATATAACCAAGTATTTCTTTATGGAACATGATTGACAAGATAAGCTTTATAAGAACTTATCACAAGATATAAGGATCGTACACGTATCTGCAAGGTGTAACTAGATCAACTATGTAAGCAAGGCTTCAATCAATGTTCCACATTTTGCTCTAAGGAAGATATACTTATTTGGCTGGATTACGTTTTATTATGCCCTGAGGAAGTGAGCCTTCCCTGCTCAAATCCAACCATTGGCTGCGAAGCCCAATCCGATGCCATACAAGGTCTAAGGAGATCCAGACTCCATGACCTCACCTTCTCGTGGTCAGTACACGAATCATCAAGCAAGACCACAGTCTAATGCTTATAGGCCTCAGCCTCTGGGTTAGCTCCGCAAGCTACCCATATCTCTAGCTCACCTCATCATAGGTGCTAGTACATACATCCGAGCCATGAACACATCATGCTCATCATCACATATCCTGAGCCATGGGTATGTTCACCATGCTCCATACATCCTGAGTCTGTAACCATAGTTGCACTCAACCCTCCTATTTTAGGCTAGGGGAAACCTCGCATATTCAACAATATGCACTCCAGGTAATCCCGTAGGATAAACTTGTTTCACCGTCACCAATTACTGACGGTAATGGGTCTATGGCCAGGGAAAACTACATGATATGTTCATATGTAATTGATTAGTATATTTTAAGCCAATTGTTGAGGCAAAAAAAGGTACACACATAACCTTATAGAATTACATCATTATCAACATACTATCTTGGGACCTCAATCCATCATGATATCAACCATTGCCTCTCAAGGCATCATAAACATGTATCAGCATTCAGGGAATACATCCCTTATTTCATCATCAGAGGATAACACCTCAACTAGGCACTCAGCCTTATATCAGGTCCTCAAACCTATCAACTTGTTATTTCATTAACAAGGATTATCATCACATTGTGCTAGTCAAGGCACATATGTCTCATAGCTCTTACCAGACTATGAATCCACATGAAATACCTACATGGTTAGTATACACATATTCATAGAGATTACTGAAGCCATCATGAATTAACAGAATGATCATGCTATCAAGTATAAAGAGGCATCCATGAGTATATCACACAAGCTTCATCATTCATAGTATTATTATCAATCATGGGCATCTGTTATGCCTTATACTTGTGACCATATGCATGTGTTATATCAACATGTAAGTTTCCAAGATTCCTGGTTCACAACCTATTATTATATCTCATCTTCATATTTGCAGGATGCAAGGTGATTACATCATGTCACTTGTGTTATCATTATTAAAAGAGAACCACCAACTATATACATTTCGGGTTATCAAAACCCTCACCAAAACTCCTTGCAACCCTCACTACAGGTATTGCAAGCAATGCCAACCCTCACCAAAGGGTATACGGCTAGGGTTCCAAACCCTAAAGCAACTCACCACCATATCAACCAAACACTGCACATCCTCTAACATGCATTAAGGTTATACTAACACTCATGGAGTCGGGAAGCCATCCATGAGGTCATAACGTGCAACACTACCATGGCTATCGGCCAAGGGTCTATCGTGCACCAAGCTAGGGTTAGGGTTAGATTTCACTTATCAGGCTAACCTTAAACATGAGCCATATCGGACAAAGGGGTATTTCCCAAGGTGCCCCTATCGTGCAACCTTCTAGCATCACCTGAGGGTTAACCCTATCAGCCAGGGTAACCCTGACGCCCAAGAAAGGTGTCGTGCAAGGCCAGGAAGCAACGTGACGGCCAGCATCCTAGGGTTGGTATGTCAGGCATGAAACCATATCGCCCAACACTTCATATAGGTCAAAGCTTCAACTTAAGACATTGTGGTATCGACCAAAGCTATCATGGGCACCATACCATATCGCCCAATCTCATCAAGGGTAACGGCCAAGGCTGTGTCGGGTACCAGGCTATCAAAGCTTATCGGCCAAGACTGTCCTAAGACAAGGAGTGCATCGGGCATCCTCTACACATGGTGTGTCATCCAAGACCTAACCCATCAGGTAACATCTCAGCAAGGGTATATCACCCATCTATCAACTCCACCAAGGGTATCAAATAGGGTACCATAATGGGCACCAACTAAGCTTCAACTAGGCATATCGACCAGGGATACAAGGATCACCCAAGCAAGCTTACCTACCAAGGATTACATCTCAAGGACATATCGTGCATTAAGGGTAGACAACTCATGTCACCTAGAGCAACACTAACGCCCAAGATGGGGTTGAGGCTTCATATCGACCAAGATGCCCATCCAAGGGTTTAGCAACCATGTCACCCAAACCCTAACTCTAGGATGGATAAGCGATATCGGGCACCAAGGTAAAACTATCTCAAAAAAGTGTATCGTGCAGGGCACTCAACAAAACATATCTCCCAAGCACACATGGGTATCGTCCAAAGGTAAAACCCAAGACAAGAAGGTTATCGGGCAGAATTATCCCCAAAGTCATATCGTGCAAGACACAACCCAACAAGGTCATCTTCAACCTCAAGCACAAGGGCACCAAACCCTAGTTGATCAAGAAGGTCAGCTCACCTCTAAACAACCAAGAGAGAAGGGTGTTGCACAACCTCTATCACAAATTGAGAAACCAGAAGGACCAACCTCAACATAGGTCATCAAAAGCTCACCTCTCAAATCCATGGTGAGAGGAGGGTATTGCCCAAGCAACTAGAATATAAGCTCACCTATCACCTCAAACGAGAGAGGGGTATTTCCCACATTACTAGAGCTCAAACTCACTTCTATGGATTAAGGAGAGAAAGGAGTGTTTCTACCAAAGAAAACCCCAACTATGGTTCAACCAACTAGGTGTAAAGGCATATAACCCATCAACAACAACAACAACATCGTACTCATAATATCCGTAAGATCAACAACATGCTCTAGAACAAGAAACATACATGCATGGCCAATTGTCAACATATATGAAACATGCAACATAGAGAAAATAGTATAGCTAGGGTTAGAAGTTATGTAAACCACCTTAAGCAAACTCCTCAAGCTCTAAAGCTCCAAGCTCCAAGCTTCTAGCTCCTAGCTCCAAGCACACTACTTCGGCCACCTCAAGAAAAGGAACAAGAAGCATAACCACCATGCCCGAAGAGTAGGCAAGATGGAGAAGAAGATTCTAGGGAGAGAGGGAAGATTCTTACCAAAGGACAAGACCCACCTAGGGTTCGGCCACCAAGCTAAAGGAAGAAGAAGAGATCACCACCAAGGGAGAAGGATCGGCCACCAACTTGCTCCAAAGGGTAGGTGTATCGTGCACCAAGGAAGAGAGGAGAAACAAGGAGCTAAACGGTTCCTAAGGAAGAGAAAGTCAAGGCATATATAGAAGAGGATGGAGGAGAAAACAAGGTAATGTGTCGCCCACCTAAGACACTTGTCCAAGGGCAAAAGCCACCTCCTTAACTCACCTTATACACATGTCCAAGGCTATTGCCACATGCAAGAACTATGCACCAAGTGTCCACTAGTGGTGACACAAACGAGGTCAAAGGGTCAAAGATTGTCAATGGCCGATACACCCCATCTCCATGCCTGACACACCTCCCAGGCGACACACTTATGGCCGATACAAGGCACTCTAGCCCGACACAAGGTCCAACAAGGTAAGGGCAAGGCCCAAGCAAATCAAAACAAAGCCCAACAAAGCTCATCCATACCCAAAGCAACTCAAGCAACGAGCCCAACCCTTCCTCTCAACACTAGAGGAAGCAAGGAGAGAGAAGAACACTTCTCAAGGTGATAACTTGCCCATCAACCCTAGACTTGGGTAAATTGCAAGTAGCACCTCCAACACTCAACAAGAACAAGAAAAACCTAATCATCACTAAAGGTTATTAGCAAGAAACTAAACACCAGGGTTAGGCAAAACAAACAGGATCAGCCCAAAATGGAGGTCAGGGTCCTTACTAGCTATAAACCTCTATAAAGGGATGTCGTCCCCCGAAATCTGAAGAGAAAAGCGAGGGATACTTCCTCCTCATCTCTTCCTCAAGCTCCGACATGGCTTCCTCAATGCCACGATGATGCCAAAGAACCTTCACAAGAGCTAGGTCCTTCCTCTTTAGCTTCTTTACTCTTCTGTCAAGGATCGCCACTGGACCCTCCTCGTAGGTCACGTCTTCATCAAGCTCAACCTCAACTGGCTGTATCACTGTCCCTGTGTCTGGATGACTTTTCTTCAGCATACTGACATGGAACACTGGATGCAACTTGTGCAGCTCTGGCGACAGCTCTAACTTGTAAGCTACCTTGCCAACATGTGCTATCACCGGGTATGGCCCCATATACCTGGGTGCCAGTTTGCCCTTCCGGCCAAACCTTAGCACGCCTTTCCAAGGTGAGACCTTGAGATACACTTTGTCTCCTACTTGGAACTCTAGAGGTCGTCGAAGATTGTCTGCATAAGACTTCTGTCTGTCCTGTACTATTTTCAACTTTTGTTGTATCACTCTGATCTTTTCTATTGTCTACTGTACTAACTCATGACCCAAAAGCTGATTTTCACCAGTCTCATACCAACATAAAGGGGATCTGTACTTCCTTCCATATAGAGTCTCATAAGGAGCCATGTCAATGCTCCGTTGGTAACTATTGTTATAAGAGAACTCTATCAAACTGAGATGCATGTCCCAACTGCCTAGGAACTATAAAACACAAGCTCGGAGAAGATCCTCCAAAGTCTGAATAGTCCTTTCAGATTGTCCATCCGTCTGGGGGTGGAAAGCGGTACTGAACCTCAACTGCGTTCCCAATGCTTTGTGTAATCGTTCCCAGAAATGACTTGTGAACTGAGGACCTATGTCGCAAACTATTGTTGCTGGTACACTGTGCAAACGCACTATCTCGTCCACATACCCCCGAGCAAGCTTCTCTCCTGTATATGTCGTCTTTACCGATATGAAATGAGCAGATTTTGTCAACCTGTCCACTATTACCCAAATAGAATCATGATTCCTAGCTGTATTTGGTAGACCAACTACGAAATCCATGGTTATATGATCCTATTTCCATTGTGGTATCAACATGGGTTGCAATGTACCTGCCAGATTTTGATGCTCAGCTTTAACTTGCTGACGTACTGCGCACTTAGCCACAAACTCCGCTACATCCTTCTTCAAGCCAGACCACCAATACAAGTCGTTTAAATTATGATACATCTTGGTGACTCCTAGATGCATAGCGTACATCGATGTTTGTGCTTCCTCGAGCACTAGCTTTCTTATATAATTACCATTGGAGACCACCATCCTACCATGATAGCAAACTAGTCCATCCTCAGATTCATGGAACCCATCATGATTTTCACTACCACGCTCTGACCTGATTAGCTACACTGTATCATCTGCCTGCTGTGCGTCTTTGATCTGCTGTATCAGCGTAGGCTTGACTTGCATCTGTGCCAATAGTCCTGTCAACAAGGAAACTTACAACTGCACATTCATCTTCCGCAATGAGACAAACATATCCCGCCTATGGCATACCAAGGAACTCAACTATGCCTTCTTTGTGGAGAGAGAAGAAGACTTTCTGCTAAGCACATCTACTACCACATTTGCCTTACCAGGATGATACTCAATGGTGCAATCATAATCATTGATTAGCTCCATCCAACGATGTTGTCACATATTCAACTCACTCTGTGAAAAGATATACTTCAAGTTTTTATGATCTGTAAAGATCTAACACACTTCCCCATAAAGATAGTGTCTCCAAATCTTTAGCGCATGGACTACCGCTGCCAACTCCAAATCATGTGTCAGATAGTTCTCCTCATGTTTCTTAAGCTGTCGCGAAGCAAAAGAAACCACATGATCTTCCTGCATCAACACGCAACCTAAGCCTTTCTTGGAAGCATCATAGGAAACAACATAACCCTTCCCAGGCTCTGGCAGCACTAGCACTGGAGCACTAGTCAGCTTCTCCTTCAAACTTTGGAAAGCTTGCTGACAACGATCATCCCAAACAAAAGGTACATCCTTCTTGGTTAGCTTTGTCATCGGCAACACGATTGCACTGAAGTCCTTGATAAACCTCAGGTAGTAACCGGCCAAACCCAGAAAACTACAAACTTCTGTCAGTACTTTGGTTTCTCTCAATCTACCATTGACTCCACCTTCTTAGGGTCCACTCTAACTCCTTCTGCAGATATCACATGACCTAAGAATGCCACTTCCTTTAACAAAACTCACATTTGCTGAACTTGGCATACAACTCATGTTGGCGAAGAAGAGTCAATGCTTGTCAAAGATGTCGCTCATGCTCTTGCCTGTCCCGACTATAGATCAAAATGTCATCTATAAAGACTACAACAAACTGATCTAGGAACGGACGGAACACTCAGTTCATTAGGTCCATGAAAGCAACAGGTGCATTGGTTGGCCCAAACGACATAACCACAAACTCAAAGTGACCATACCTCATCCTAAACGCTAACTTTGGTATGTCGTCCGCCTTAATCCTCAATTTATGATATCTAGACCGTAGATCGATCTTTGAGAACACTGTAGCACTACACAATTGATCGAACATATCATCTATTCTTGGCAACGGGTACTTATTCTTAATCGTAACTTTGTTCAACTACCGATAATCTATGCATAGCTGCATCGACCCGTCCTTCTTCTTAACGAACAACACTGGAGCACCCTAAGGCAACGTGCTTGGTCGGATGAAACCTTTCTCCAACAACTCCTGTAACTGCTTCTTCAACTCTGCCATCTCTACTGGAGCCATCCTATACGGTGTCTGTGCAACTGGTTGTGTTCCTGTTACCAAATTGATCTCAAAATCAATCTCTCGAGGTGGGGGAATACCGGGAAACTCATCAGGAAACACATCTGCAAACTCTCGGACAACCGTCACCTCCTCGAGGCTAGGACCTTTCGCCTTAGTATCCACAACGTGAGCTAAGAAAGCCTTACAACCTTGCCGCAACAACTTTTCTGCCACCATCGCTGACACTAGACATGTCAGAAGAATCTTCCTATCTCCTTGGAATATCCACTTCTCTCCGTTGTCATCAAACACTGCCTGTTTGGAACCACAGCCCAACACAACCTTATACTTCTCTAAGGTATCCATCCCAAGGATCACATCAAATCCATGCATATCAAGTGGTATAAGATCCACTTGTATACTGTGTCCCGAAAAAGATAGAACACATGATGGACACACTTCTCGAAGTATCGAGGAACCATCAAGAGGGGTTTCTAACAACATGCTATCTTCCTTAGAACTACCAGGTAAAGGACAACTATCAAGAAGACTATGTGTGATAAAAGAGTGTGTATCACCCGGGTCAACCAAAACAGATATAAGGCAAGAAGAAGACAAATCAGAATGAAATAACTCCATCTGACCTATCACCACTCGCGGGTTGACTATCGCCTCCGGCTGACTCATAGCATAGAATCGAGCCATTGCTTGTTGTCCACGTCCTCTGGTTCCTTGAGCAGACAATCCCGCTTGCGATACTTGATCGTGTCCTCGCCCCCTACTAGCACTGGACTGCTGTCTGTCTGATCCTTGTTGATTCTGTCTCGGCTGTTGCGTTACTTCAACATCTCTCTTTGGGAAGTTTGACCTCAAGTGCCCAGTCTGTCCACAATGGTAACATGACATGCCTTCTGTCTATGGTCTAGATGGCTTTGTTACTGCCACAGAAGTTGTACTATGCGGCTTCGACGGCGAAGAAACATGACCTCTTCCCTTACTCAGAGACCACTGTGATGGTGCACTAGAACCTCTCATCATGGAAGGTGCTGAAAATCTTGACTTCTTGAAGCCACCAGATCTCTGTCCCTGGAACTGAGCAGGCATTTTCCTGGTCATGGACTCCCTTTTCTCCCTAACAGATCATTCAATCCTGCAGACGGACTCCACAAACGTGGCAAACCGCTCCCGATTCTCTGAAGTAGCAGCAGGTGTTGACAATTCAACACTCAAACTTTTCTCAAACCGCCTGATCCACTCATCATCTGTCGCTGCCATGTGAGGACAAAACCTCAGCAAGTCCATGAACTTGGCTTCATACTCAGTGATGCTCATCGTCCCTTGGCGTAGACGCTCAAACTGATTGATCTTCTTGTCCAGATACGTCTTCGGAAAGTATCTATTGATGAACTCTTGCCGGAAGATCTCCCAATTGATCTCCTCACCGGGTCGCTTCTCCTCCTCGATGGCCCACCAGTGGCCAGCACTACCCTTCAGAAGGTAGACAACATGCTTGACTTTGTCTGCTTCGGGGATGTCGATGATCCAGAAGGCCTTCTCAAGACCGGTCAACCACAGATCTGCATCCGCTGGATCAGCCATCCCAGCATAATCCGAAGCTCCAACTCAGTGAAGCCACTGAAAGGTCTTCCCAATACCCGATGCTTCACCATGGGAGCCTTTGCTCTTGGCTGAGGCACTGGAAACCTCTCCACCATGTGATTCATCGTAGCCATCATCTTCCCCATAAGCTGTTGGTAGGCAAGGTTTTCAAGAATGGCTGGGTCAAGTTGGGGGACCTCAGGCACCCGATCTCCATGTGCCTGCCCTCCTACTCCATCAACTGATGCAACATAGCTGCTCTCGACAACATGTTCTTCATGGTTTCCACACATATTTAAGCTTTATCTTCTGCTGAGAGCAGAAGGTTATTGTAAGAAAATCTAGAAAACTCATAAGAACAGACAAAAACCTAGTCCTAGATCCCTATAGACTCAGCGAACCTAGAGCTATGATACCAAACCAACTGTGACACCCCACCATCACATAGACAATGAGATGACACATGAAAACGTGCAAAACCATATATTACCAAAAACACGGGTTAATTAAAACCGATTGTGGAAACATACATACAGAATATTTGCAACCAGGCCCTGCAAGTAGATCAGATTATATATAGATATATTCAAGATCACCTGCCAGATATGTTCACATCTTAAAACCACCCACTGTCACAACATCGCATATTAGTTTAACACCTGTTTACACATACATAACAGGCCACGTACGACCAGCAATAGGATATACAAAAATTACAATAGATAAACATCGTGAAACATCGTCAAAACACCTCCGAGGACCTGAGAGTACATGGATGACTCTAGGACTCTACAACAAAACCACCAAAACAGCAGTATGTCCATCTCTTGCCTTCTACTGCTCTTCTTGCTACTCGGCCGCAACCTCATGACCACCACTGCATCTAGAGCGATCACCTAAAAAGGGTGTAAACCAGCGAGGTGAGACACATAGTCCCAGCGAGAAACATAACTCCCCGCCACAACTATAAAACCTAAAAGGTTAAAGAAGATAGCAGCAAATAACTAATAAAGCATATAACAAGAGCAATATACTGAACAAGGACATTATTACCATCAAGCTTACCAAGATATCCGGGAGGCATATAACCAAGTATTTCTTTATGGAACATGATTGACAAGATAACCTTTATAAGAACTTATCACAAGATATAAGGATCATACACGTATCTACAAGGTGTAACTAGATCAGCTATGTAAGCAAGGCTTCAATCAATGTTCCGCATTTTGCTCTAAGTAAGATATACTTATTCGGCTGTATTACATTTTATTATGCCCTGAGGAAGTGAGCCTTCCCTGCTCAAATCCAACCATTGGCTGCGAAGCCCAATCCGGTTCCATACATGGTCTAAGGAGATCCGGACTCCATGACCTCACCTTCTTGTGGTCAATACACGAATCATCAAGCAAGACCGCAGTCTAATGCTTATAGACCTCAACCTCTGGGTTAGATCCGTAAGCTACCCATATCTCTAGCTCACCTCATCATAGGTGCTAGTACATACATCCGAGCCATGAACGCATCATGCTCATCATCACATATCCTGAGCCATGGGTATGTTCACCATGCTCCATACATCCTGAGTCTACAACCACAGTTGCACTCAACCCTCCAATTTTAGGCTAGGGCAAACCTCGCATATTCAAAAATATGCGCCCCAAGTAATCTCGTAGGATAAACCTGTTTCACCATCACCAATTACTGACGGTAATGGGTCTATGGCCAGTGAAAACTACATGATATATTCATATGTAATTGATTAGTATATTTTAAGCCAATTGTTGAGGCAAAACAAGGTACAAACATAGCCTTATAGAATTACATAATTATCAACATACTGTCCTGGGACCTCAATCCCTCATGATATCAACCATTGCCTCTCAAGGCATCATAAACATATATCAGCATTCTGGGAACGCATCCCTTATTTCATCATCAGAGGATAACACCTCAACTAGGCACTCAGCCTTATATCAGGTCCTCAGACCTATCAACTTGTTATTTCATTAACAAGGATTATCATCACATTGTGCTAGTCAAGGCATATATATCTCATAGCTCTTACCAGGCTATGAATCCACATGAAATACCTGCATCGTTAGTGTACATATATTCATAGAGATTACTGAAGCCATCATGAATTAACAGAATGATCATGCTATCAAGTATAAAGAAGCATCCATGAGTATATCACACAAGCTTCATCATTCATAGTATTATTATCAATCATGGGCATATGTTATGCCTTATACTTGTGACCATATGCATGTGTTATATCAACATGTAAGTTTCCAAGCTTCCTGGTTCACAACCTATTATTATATCTCATCATCATATTTGCAAGATGCAAGGTGATTACATCATGTCACTTGTGTTATCATTATTAAAAGAGAACCATCAACTATATACATTCCAGGTTATTAGAACCCTCACCAAAACTCCTTGCAACCCTCACTACAGGTATGGTGAGCAACGCCAACCCTCACCAAAGGGTATACCGACTAGGGTTCCAAACCCTAAAGCAACTCACCACCATATCAACCAAACACTGTACATCCTCTAACATGCATCAAGGTTCTACTAACACTCATGGTGTTGGGCAGCCATGCACGAGGTCATAACGTGCAACACTACCATGGCTGTAGCGTCCGTCTCGCGAAAACAAGATTAACTTAAGCGGAAACGAATTATTTGCAGCGGATTACTGAAAATCACTAAAAATTAAAACTTTTTGCAAAGAGATCCACACATAGGAAATCTTTTCCATCAAAAACCTTTGTATAAAATTAACATTCTGGCTCAAACGTACATAACCTGTACCGTCTCTTTTCAGAGACTACAACATCAGCTGTCTTACAACATCATATACAGACAACATACGAATCTTGAGGCCTCAAGCCAAAACCTCAGATCGATTCATAAAACACTGACTAAAAACTCTGAGGACCTGAGAGTACAGAGACGACACATAGGACTTCTAACTATATGACTTGACAGTCATGATCTCCACCTGAGATCTCACTGCTGTCTAGGCTGTTGCTTTCCTTTTCCTGCAAAAGAGTATCCGCTTCTTTGTCCGCGTCCACCTAAAAATGTTGGATCCCACGGGGGTGAGACAATTGTAAATTTCCCCAGCGAGAGATATAACTCTCCGCCAAAACATTATTATTGCAATTTAATGATATAAAACTAGGTAGAGGATAAGAAGTTTAAAGCATTCTCATCTTAAAGCATTGTAACTATTCATGATAGAACAATAGATCAGCTATTCTCTTAATAAGGAATAGGAAGAACATGTATATCATTTATCCTCCATATTATACCATCATGTCAAACTTCTCTTGTGACACTCATTATATTGATTTGTCACCCATGAGACATTCTTGTTTCAACTTATTGGCCTTAGCCAATCTGCTAAATAGATTTTGGTTATATTGGACATGAGAGTGTACATCATCATGCCTTATTCAGGCATTGGTATATACCAATCCTATAAAAATATTCCAGGCATTGGATTACACCAATCCTGTGCAACTAGTACAAGCCTTAGACTTATATTATTCATGTGTATCCATTCCAAGTATTGAACTATGTCAATCTTGTGTAACCATTCCAGGTATTGATCTATGTCAATCCGGTGCAACTATTCCAGGTATTGATCGATGTCAATCCTGTGCAAATATTCCAGGTATTGATCTTTGTCAATCCTGTGCAACTATTTCAGGTATTGATCTATGTCAATCCTGTGCAAATATTCCAGGTATTGATCTATGTCAATCCTGTGCAACTATTCCAGGTATTGATCTATGTCAATCCTGTGCAACTATTCCAGGTATTGATCTATGTCAATCCTGTGCAACTATTCCAGGTATTGATCTATGTCAATCCTGTGCAACTATTCCAGGTATTGATCTATGTCAATCATGTGCAACTATTCCAGGTATTGGGTTATTACCAATCCTGTGTTATTATTCCAGGTATTGATCTATGTCAATCCTGTGCATTCCAGGTATTGGGAGTTAGCCAATCCTGTGTTATTATTTTAGGTATTGATCTATGTCAATCCTGTGCATTCCAGGTATTAGGAGTTAGCCAATCCTGTGTTATTATTCCAGGTATTGATCTATGTCAATCCTGTGCATTCTAGGTATTGGGAGTTAGCAAATCTTGTGTTATTATTCCAGGTATTGATCTATGTCAATCCTGTGCATTCCAGGTATTGGGAGTTAGCCAATCCTGTGTTATTATTCCAGGTATTGATCTATGTCAATCCTGTGCATTCCAGGTATTGATCTATGTCAATCCTGTGCATTCCAGGTATTGGAAGTTAGCCAATCCTATGTTATTATTCCAGGTATTGATCTATGTCAATCCTGTGCATTCCAGGTATTGGAAGTTAGCCAATCCTGTGTTATTATTCCAGGTATTGATCTATGTCAATCCTGTGCATTCCAGGTATTGGAAGTGAGCCAATCCTGTGTAGCCTTTAAAACATTTTATTACCTCTCACTAGGCAATAACCATCCTCATAACTCATAAGGCCCATAAAACACCTTGTCACCTCTCACTAGGAAACATAACATATTACTTCATGTAATACAATAGTAACACCTGTATTCCCTCAATAGGGTTAGGGATTACTATTCATCCCACAAGGGTTTCTCATGGCATCACCCTCAATTAGGGCTTCACATGGAATCACCCTCAACTAGGGTTTCACATGGAATCACCCTCAACTAGGGTTTCACATGGAATCACCCTCAACTAGGGTTTCTCATGGAATCACCCTCAACTAGGGTTTCTCATGGAATCACCCTCAACTAGGGTTTCTCATAGAATCACCCTCAACTAGGGTTTCTCATGGAATCACCCTCAACTAGGGTTTCCACCATAGTCACCCACAATTTGGGTTTACTATTCATATCCATAAGGATTTCATTCGATTGTTCATAATTAGAGATTCACTATTCATTCCAATTAGGGTTTTACATCTCATTTCCCTAAATTGGAGTTTCACACATCACTACCCTGGATTAGGGTTACATCCTCACCCTGGGTTAGGGTTACATTTAGAATTGCCCTCAATTAGGGTTAGAACTCAATAGCCCTATCAATTAGGGTTTATGTTCATGATTAGGGTTTCATGATCTCTCTACTTAAGGATCATACCCTTAATCACCACATGAATCATATTAATGTATGAATTCATGCTAACATCATATCAATTGATTAGGTCATATCAACCCTTCAATCAAGTACATACAACTATGATTAGCATAGTGTACCAAGTCATTGATGCTATAAGCAATTAGGGATTCATCCCTTAATTGGCACTTAATCACTTAGGTACTATTAGGGTTTCAACCTTTGTACCTTCATTGATTATTATTACTAATCATCGTTGGATCAATAGAACATTCATCATCTTAATTCTCAAGAGATTCAATCACATTGGACCTCCATTACATAAGTATCCAATTGAAATAGGGTTTCCAATGTTGATTCCTTCAATCATTGAATTCATGGAATCAATCATCAATTGGACCTATCCTCATACTTCAATTGAGTTTAATAGGTCAACATTCAACTGATTTGACCCTCAATTGGTCATCAATTAGGGTTTATTTCAATTGAATTAGGGTTTGGAGTCGATGATTCATCAACACTAATTAATGCAAGATTGGTTACATTGAAACTATTGAACCATCATTCAAATTGAACATGACCTGACCCCAAACGGTCTTGAGGTCGTTTGCATGACCACCAAACGGTCTTGAGACCGTTTGTCCATCATATAATCAATATCCAAGTCATCCAATTAAGGTTTGGATCATTGGATTGATCACCAAATCAACAATTGATTGCACTTCAGCTTAGTGACATTGGATCTTCAATTGCTTAACCATACTCAACCCTAGACCTTCAAACGGTCTTGGGTGACCCCCAAACGGTCTTGAGACCATTTGGATGAGTCCAAAATGGTCTTGATACCGTTTGGCCCATCCAACCTTTGGATTCTAGTGAAATATCATGAAGGATTGGTCTATTGAGTTGATCAACAAATCAGCACTTAGTTGCAATATGATTTGGTACCTTTGGACCTTCAATTGGTCAACTATACTTGACCCCAGACCTCCAAACGGTATTGGGTGATCCCCAAACGGTCTGGAGACCGTTTGGGTGATCCCCAAACGGTTTTGAAACCGTTTGGGCTAATCAACCCAAAATCTCAAATTAACTCATTGGAATTTCAGCACTGTTTCAATTAGGGTTTGCCCAATTGAATAGCCTTCAACTCACAATTCATTTGGAACTAATCCTTTAAATTTGGTGAGTAATTAAAAAACATAATTAGTAACAGTAATCGCAAACGGTCAACCCTTGGTCAACGCACTCAAACGGTTTTGAAACCGTTTTCCCTAAAAGGTCAAGTTAATCAGGTTGAAAATCAGCACTTAATCCAATTAAGCTTCCCTAATTGATTAGCCTTCAACTCACGATTCCTTTGGAGTTAATCCCTCAAATTTGGAGGGTCATTAACCAACATCAGTAGGAACAGGAATCCCAAACGGTCAACGCTTGGTCAACTCACTCAAACGGTTTTGAAACCGTTTGCTCAACTAGGTCAAATAAATCAGGTTGAAAATCAGCACTTAATTCAATTAGATTTCCCTAATTGATTAGCCTTCGACCTATGATTCCTTTGGCGTTAGCCCCTAAAATTTGAAGGGTTATCATACTACATAATTATGAACAGGAATCCCAAACGGTCAATGCTTGGTCAACCATCCCAAACGGTTTTGAAACCGTTTGCTCCCAAACGGTTTGCAAACCGTTTGGTCACCCAACGGTTTGGTGAAACCGTTTGGTTCAACCAAACTTTGAAACCGTTTGCCCAAGATATTTGGGGAGGTGTGTTATTATGATGATTTCATCATCATCAAGCTCCAAACTCACGAAATATCCTGTGTTTTCCATGGAAAATGCATCAATCAATCAAAGTTAATTTCGGAAATGTAGAAATGATCATTATTTGATGGAGAATTGAATACAATAACAAAGTTAGGGTTTCAAGTTATAAAACCCGCCTCCAATTGAGCTCCAAAGCTCCAAGACCACGTAAAAAATGGTGGATGAATCTCTTGCAACTCCCCCAAGGCTCGTCCTCAAGCTTTTGGATGAAAAAGTTGGCTAGGGTTGAAGAGGAGATCGAAATAAGAAGGAATCCATAATTTATTTTTGATTTCCACCATGGAATCAAGGAGAACAAAGGTCAAGGGCTTATCAACAGGTTGGGGACGTGATCCATGCTCCTCCCTAGCTCCTTGGTCGGTTTTGCAAGCAAGGGGAAGAAGAAAATCCGAAAAAGGCCTTGGTTTGGGCTTGGAAATGACACTTTTATAAAGAAATTGATGAGAGAGAAAGTGCCTTATTAAAATCCAATTAATCCCAAAAATAGTACCACCTCTTCCTCCTTGGTTTGCTTGCATACAAAGGCAACTCAAAGCCACCGAATTCCCTTTCATTATCCATGGATTAAGGGAAAAGAAAATAAGCACCTTAATCCATTATAATATTAATATATCTTTTTGAGTGGAAATTCTTTTTTTATAATAAGGTGAGTGGCATTTCATCTACTTAAGATATTTTCGTTCCTTATCTTGGCAAAAGAACGTCCATCCTTATTCAAAATCAACCAATAACATTTTGGTTGAAGGCCCTTTAATTAATACATTCATTTTTGCCCTAAATTAAATTAGGGTTTCACTTATGATTAAATCTTGATTATTTTAATATCAAGATTCTCTCTCCTCGAAATTAATTAAAATGAGATGCCCTTATCATTTTCTTTGCTCTACATGATGCCAAGTGTGGCGACCGTCTCGCGAAAACAAGATTAATTAAGCGGAAGCGGTTTATTAACTAGCAGCGGAATTATGAAAATCACTGAAATTAAAAACTTTTTAAAGAAGGATCTGTAAATCATAAAACTCTTTTATCATAAACAAGATAAACAATTTACATCATTGTAAAATCACCTCACGAGTGATTATATACATCCAGATACAAAATCTCGAAAGACAAAAACCTCGGATCTACTATCTCCTAGGACCTGAGAGTACAGAGACGACATAAGACACACTATCTACAAGACTAGACAGTTAGTATCTCCACCTGAGATTCACTACTGCCCCTGATGATGTTGCTTCTATTGTTTCTCATTCTTAAATGGATTCCTTCGTCCTTGGCGTCTTCCTAAAAAGTAGAAACCTACGGGAGTGAGACAATTTGAATAATTGTCCCAGCGAGAGTTATAACTCTCCACCAGAAGCTTTTTTATAACATTTAAGAAACAACATAAGCAAAGTAACTTAAATCATTCAACAACAGGTTTGATAATAAGTAAATTAACTTTTACTTAAGCAATCATTTCTTTAAAGCATATAAAGAACATGTACACTAAATATTTCGAACGGATCATTAATATAAACAATGTAACACCAATCATTGTTTTTCGTAGTTCAACCTAAGCAGATATGCTACGCGGTTGATTATGTTTTACAAACATTATTATGCCCTACGGAGATGAGGTATACCACTCATACTCCAACCGATCACTATTAAGTCGCATCGGTATCATACATAGGTCATCAAAAGAGCCAGATTCTTATGACCTCATCTTCCTCAGTCAGTAAGAGGATTTACTTGCAGGACATCTTGTGTCTCTGCTGTAGTAGCTATCCAGGGTATTTTGGAAACTTCACTATAGAGTTACAGTGGCATTCTGTACTCTCTTCGTCATCAAAAGATCTCTTGTTAATTCTCATCGATGTGGTATTGGTGATTTCTTTGGGAGATTTGTGGTACATCACCCGGTATAGACCTATAGTGAAGGATTGATAGATTAAAGTACATCTACATCAATTCCTATACTAGGACGTAAGGATATTCACGTCCATATTCCCCCATATACTCAAAAGTATATGTTCCAAGAGTTCCCTTAGGAAAAACCTGTTTCACCATCATTTGGTCTCTGACAATGATGGATCTATGATCAGGGCTCTACATGATATGATTATACTTGATTAGTTAGGTACATTCTAGCATTCTTTTAGCATCAAGCATGTTTCCAAGCATTAATCATTAGAACAACAGCTATAAAAGTAGAATACTAAATGTATCAAGTCTAACTCACATCAATTATCAATTGGATATCATTTCTTAACCATTTCATTACTATGATTTAAGAATAGGGTATTCAAACCCTTAATTCATCATAAGTCATCTTATTAGCATGACCTTGATGTTACTCATGGCTCTCATAGCCTATCAATCTTATATGTTGTCACTTAACTAGGCAACATAGTATATCACTATTCACAAAGCTAATAACATGCTTCCAATAAATATGATATCATAACCTTTACTTGGATATAATCATCCTTTTATAAGAACCTGCATGGTTAATTCAATTGACAACAATAAACATTTTATTTCTAGATCAACAATTTATAAAGTAGAATTAACCTTTCAATTCAGGAATAGTACCTTCATGCTTACACTAAGGCTAGGTTCCCTTATTTACATCAATTAGGGTTATTCAATCCCTTTCTTTATGATTAGGAATAATGATTCCTCATCTCATACTTTAATCATGAAGATTCATGCTTAAAAGCATAAGTAGAGTTAGGGTTTACCCCACTCAATTAAGGTTATTGAATCCCTTTGTCTTATAAGGCATAAGAATTCTTATATTGTAATTTGTTTAGAGGGTTTCATACTTGAAAGCATAACCCAGGACTAGGGTTAACATACCCCATCCTTCATTAGTTAGGGTTTGTATTCTTTTACTTCAACATAGGGTTATAGAACCTCTTAGCTCCCGAGGCATAAATATTTCTCATATTACAACTTGTAATTAGGGTTTCATACTCAAAGGCATAACCCTGAATTACTTCATTTATCAGATCACCCTAAATTAGGGTTTTTTTTTTATTAAAGGCATAACCCTGAATTACTTCATTTATCAGATCACCCTAAATTAGGGTTTACTATTCACATTACATGTTATTACCCTAGAATTAGGGTTTACTATTCACTTCATAGTGAATTGAGCTCATAGCATCATTATATATGAAAATTATCATCATTGATGCCCTCAAATTAGGTTAAGATTCATTAATCATTATAATTAGGATTTCCATGATCTTACCTTGATGGATCATACCCTAATCATGTACATTCTTACATATTGAAAGTATGTTACTTGATTCTCATTCATATTAGGAGATTTCTCTCTCTTGTTACTACTAGATGATGTTTAAATCACTCTAGGTTAGATTAGGTCAAGTCATCTTTGATTAACATAGATTAAGTCATCCCATTATAATCATTAGGGTTTTCTTGATCAAGGGTTGTTATCTACTTGAACCCTTCAAGGGTACCTTGGTAATCTTCTTTAATAATCATAACATGGGTCAATCTACTAATCACTTAACCCCTTAATGTCTTTAGGTATCATTAGGGTTTATATTAAACAACCATTGAACCATCTAAGCCTTCAAGGCATTAAGCATTCTTAACCCTAAATGTCCCCAAACGATTTCACTCTTCAACCTCCAAACGGTTTTGAAACCGTTTGGAAGTGTTGACCGTTTGGCACCTTTGACTTTCAAGACCGCATGGACATGATCAAACTCAAGACCATTTTCCCTTGAATGGTATTGAAACCGTTTGATCATGTTGACCGTTTAACCAAGGTTGACTTTGAAACCGCAAGACCTTAAACGGTTTGGAAACCGCATGAGTCCAAACGGTTTTGAAACCGTTTGGGCCCAAACGGTCTTGAGATCGTTTGCCCCCAAACGGTCTTGAGACCGTTTGGACTCAAACGGTCTTAAGACTGTTTGGTCCAAATGTCTCAAAACCGCATGGACCAAAAAGGTGCATCAACACTTGCAATTGATTAGGGTTTTCAGTGTTGAACCCCTCAGTTGATCTCATATATGTTAACCACTTATCAATTGAGCCAATTAGATTTATCCTTAACCAATTTGACACTCAATTGACCCTTAATTGATCACCAAATAGGGTTGGGATCAATTGAATTAGGGTTTGAAATCGATGATCCTTCAATACTAATCAATGTAAGACTAGTTACTTTGAAACCATAGAACCATCATCCAAATTGGGTATGACCTGACCCCAAACGGTCTTGAGGTCGTTTGGATGACCTCCAAACGGTCTTGAGACCGTTTTCCCACCATACCATCATAATAAAAGTCAACTAATTAAGGTTTGGATCATTGGATTGATCACCAAATCAGCAATTGATTACACTTTAACTTAGTAACATTGGATCATCAATTGCTTAACCATACTCACCCCTAGACCTCCAAACGGTCTTGGGTGACCTCCAAACGGTCTTGAGACCATTTGGATGAGCTCCAAATGGTCTTGAGACCGTTTGGCTCAACCAAACCTTGGATTCTAGTGAAAAGTCATTAGGGTTTGAGCTATTGAGTTGATCATCAAATCAGCATTGCATTGTATATCAACTTGGTACCTTTAGACCTTTAAACACCTAACCATACTCAAACCTAGACCTCCAAACGGTCTTGGGTGACCACCAAACGGTCTTGATACCGTTTGGATGAGATCCAAACGGTCTTGAGACCGTTTGGCCCATCCATCCTTTGGATTCTAGTGAGAAATCATCAAGGATTGGTCTATCGAGTTGATCAACAATTCAGCACTTAATTGCAATATGATTGGTACCTTTGGACCTTCAATTGATCAACTATACTTGACCCCAGACCTCCAAACGGTCTTGGGGTGACCCGCAAACGGTCGTGAGACCGTTATGGTGATCCCCAAACGGTCTTGAGACCGTTTGGGCTAAACAACCCAAAATCTCAAATTAACTCATTGGAATTTCAGCACTAATTCCAATTAGGGTTTGCCTAATTGAATAGCCTTCAACTCACAATTCCTTGGGAGTTAATCCCTAAAACTTGGTGAGTCATTAGACCACATCATTAGTAACAGTAATACCAAACGGTCAACGCTTGGTCAACGCACTCAAATGGTCTTGAGACCGTTTGCCTAAAAAGTTCAATTAAAACAGATTGATAATCAGCCTCTTAATCCAATTAGGTTTCCCTAATTGATTAGCCTTCAACTCACGATTCCTTGGGCGTTAATCCATAAAATTTGGAGGGTCATCAACCAACATAATTATAAACAGGAATCCCAAACGGTCAACGCTTGGTCAACTCACTCAAATGGTCTTGAGACCGTTTGCCCAAACAGGTCAAGTTAATCAGGTTGAAAATCAGCATTTAATTCAATTCGATTTATCTAATTGATTGGCCTTCAACCTACGATTCCTTTAGGGTTAACCCATAAAATTTGGTGGGTCAATAGCCTGCATAATTAGGAACAAAATTCCAAAACGGTAAATGCTTGGTCAACTCACTCAAACGGTCTTGGAGACCATTTGCTCCAACCGACCTTGTGAAACCGTTTGCCCCTCAAACGGTTTTGCAAACCCGCAAACAATTTTGCAAACCGTTTGGCCAAGGGTGAAAGACCGTTTGCTAAAGTAACATTGGTATTCATGACCCCCTTCTTCTACCTCCAGATCCAGGTCTGTTCTTCATGGTTTTAATTGCAAGAAAGCAAGGAAGGATGGGGGAAAGAAGAACAAACTACTTTTGCAAGAAAGAAAGATGCATAACAAAGTTTAAGGGTTTAGAGTTATAAAACCCGCCTTAGAACCAGCTCTAGAGATCCAAGCTTCGAAGCTTTAATGGTGGCTTGAGCTCCACAGGTCGTCCAAGGTTTCTTCTTCAAGAATTGGTTGGAAAGGATGGCTAGAAAGAAGAACTTAGTAAGAAAAACTAGCAAACCAACCTTGTATCATGATTTCCTTCATGAATCCGAGCTAGAAGATAACCAAAGCTTACCCAAACCTACTTGGCCGTTCTCCCCTGCTCCTGAGCTCCTTCCTTAGTCAGCCACAGAAAGAGATAACTGAAGAGAGAAAGGGAAACGATCCCTTGGTTGTAAAAGAAAGGTGTATATATACTTTGGGCATGTTTTCAAGATAAGGACAATCTTTTCTTCTTTTTCTCATATGGGTCCTTCTCTCCTTCTTGGCCACGCCCCTCCTTCCTATTCTTAAGCAAAACTCCTTTCTTAACCAAAGTCTAGTGAAAAGGAAGCCAAACATCCTACTAAGTTGCACACATAAAAGGGTCATTATGCTTATAACTTGGTTATTTAGTTACAAGGGTTATCCTTCTTATTTGTTTATTCAAATGAAGCGCCCCCTTTATCATTTTTACTCTAATTGATGCCAAGAGTCATAAAAGATATTCTAGAAGGTATATTTTACATGTTGCACCCCGTGTTTTGGGTAAATTGCACTTTATACCAAAACTAGGGTTTAAAGCACAAGGATTGCTCCACAAGCTACCTTTTGGTGCCCAAGCTTGGAGAATCCATAATACTTCATAAAATTCATTCTTATGATGTATTATCATCAGAGGAACATCTAAACATGTGCAATTTGCAAGTTAACCAATTTAATTGGGTAATTTTCTCATAAGTCCACTTTTAACAAAACAATATTACAATATTGTTTAAAAGGATAGAAAGGGAAATATATATTCCTCAGGAGCTTTAATTACATTGTCAACAGATAACCACAAGCATTTAATCACATGATTAAGAAAAACACCTGGGGTTAGTTCATAACCCAGGTCAGGGATGTTACAATAAACACCTAAAAAGGATTTTGTCCCCGAAATCCCAGAAAGAAAAGGGAAAGCAGATATTATTTAAGCATTATACCATTATGTCTTCAAGTGACATTTCGTTATTATGGAACATCATAGAGTTTTGTTCAGTACAAAGTTTCTCCACTCAAGTTTTTCCATGGAAAGATTCACATGGAACATATACTCTCATGTTCCTTAGTTAAATCAACATTTTCTTAAAATCACAATCATACTCTGTCATCTATTTTGAGACTATATAAGTCCTTTCATACCTTGATTGTGTCATCTCACCTGATAACACCATACTAACTTTCCTTATTACTTACACTAAGTAACTCATTAGTTGTACATTCTCTTATCATAGGGAAAAGTTTCTTATCAATCAAGGATTTATCTGAAAGATATCTTAGAAAGCATTTTGTCTATGAAAAACATAAACCCCTAACATGTGATGTTCATATTATTTTACATGTTTAATTTGATTTCATAGTTGACCATTCCAAGTAATCAACATAAATCATTTGATATATTATTACATTCTTATCTTGATACCTATCACATGTGTTATCTTCCTTTCATCTTGGGACATTACTTGTTACATATATTCTCAACTTGGAACTAAAGTCCAAGATAAACTGATACCTTTCTAGGTATACTTCACATAAACATCTTTATATTATGCACATCAAGTGTCCTAAGACCCACTTGATTGACATGTCCCTGGAAAGAAAGAGAATAAGGGATCATATTCTTCTTGTTATATCATGTATTTTCAACCATTCATGAAACATCTTATGATTCCATCACATTTTCACATTATGGGGAGGATCTTTATTATTATTCTTACATCTTTACTGGATAGAGTTGACCTCCCTTATTCCCATATTTCTTATTTCTTGATACTCATTAGATTGTTTTAGAATGACTACTTGATCAGAGCAATCAAAAAGATAACAATCTAGGAGTTTCCATATTTACTTTATCATCAACAATTGTATACCTGGCCAGGGTATATAAATACTGAGATAAGGTAATATGCATTTGTGTACTACCATTTTCCTTCTCTTTTCCTATTATCACAAGTATAAGATCTAACATTACTAAATTTTATCCAGACATCGCTTTAATACTTCATCCTTTTTATGGAGGTAAGCATGTAACATGAAACATCTATTTTATACAACATTATAAGTCCTTATAGGATTAATCAAGAAAAGTTAAATCAATTACTTTCTCAGTTTTGTCCAAGAGATCATAAAAAGACATATAAGAATAACATTTATTTCGTCTAACCTGTCATGACTCGAGGATTATTCATTGTCTCAAGCTAATTCTGCCTCAGAGGTTGATTTGCCATAACATTTCTGGCTGGGCAATTTCTTGCCAGATGTCCAACCTGTCTACATATGTAGCAAATTCTAGGTGCCCAGTATGGTTTGAAGGGTTCTTTACCCTTTCTAGATGACCATTGTCTTGGTGTACTAGGTCCTGGTTGTGTTGGTGACACCAGAAACTTCTTCCTTTTGGAACTACCAGGTCTCTGCTCCTGGGTTTGGATGGGCCTTTTCTCAATTCTTCTTTTATATTTCTCTTCTGGACAATTATTTCTGATATGTCCAGGCTTCCTACACCTATAGCAGGTCCTGGTCTCTGGTTGTATTCTAACCCCTATATTACTGTATATTGATTCATCAGACTGAGGTTGAGCAGTGGCTTGCTCTAGGTTCAAAGCTTCATCATTTACCATTGCTTCAACCTGTTGTTGTGGTTCACATATTCTGTTGATATCCAAAACATCATCATTAGGAGCTGGTAATCTGGGTTGTATTGCTAGTGCTTGATCCACTAGATACAGCATGGTAGCCCTAAATTCCCCAACATTGATTCCTAAGGAAGAATTCCTTATCATGGTTGGGTTAGCTAGGGGAATCTCAGGTAATTGTCCCTCTATTGCTTGCTCCTCTGCACCTCTTCTTAGTGCAGTATTGTTGCTCTACGTAGCAAACTCCTCATCCGATCCAGTCATCTTCAAGTTCTTCTCCTCCTATGTGAGCAGAAGTTACCATTAGATACATTGGATGACACTTAGAACAGACTCTACTACCTAAGTCCTATGTCTCTGTAGACTCAGCGAACCTAGAGCTCTGATACCACTAAATTGTGGCGACCGTCTCGTGAAAACAAGATTAATTAAGCGGAAGCGGTTTATTAACTGGCAGCGGAATTATGAAAATCACTGGAATTAAAAACTTTTTAAAGAAGGATCTGTAAATCATAAAACTCTTTTATCATAAACAAGATAAACGGTTTACATCATTGTAAAATCACCTCTCGAGTGATTATATACATCCAGATACAAAATCTCGAAAGCCAAAAACCTCAGATCTACTATCTCCTAGGACCTGAGAGTACAGATATGACATAAGACACACTATCTACAAGACTAGATAGTTAGTATCTCCACCTGAGATTCACTACTACCCCTGATGCTGTTTGTAACACCCCTGACCTGGGTTATGACCTAACCCTGGAAGTTTTTCCTAAATATGTAATTAATATACTTGTGAACACTCCCTGGCATGTAATTAAGTTCCTCAGGAACATTTACTTTCAATTTTGCTCCTTTTTGTATAAAGTTGTAGCATTGTGTTGTATGCAGGGACCTATGTGCAAATTACCCAGTTTAAGGGTTGAGATTGCAAAATTCACAAGATAAGATGTTCCTTTGATGTTGAAACATCATGAGAATGGTTATGGTAAAGTTTGAGGGATTTCCCAAGCTTGAGCACCAAGGTGCAGCTGTGGAAGCAATTCCCATGCTTAGAAACCCTAATTTGGGGTAAAGTGCAATTTACCCAAATTGAGGGGTCCAACTTGTAATTTTCACCATCTAGAACATCTTTTATGACTCTTGTCATCATTTAGAGTAAAAATGATGAAAGGGATACATCATTTAATAATCAGATGGGAAAAATGATCTTTGTGAAAGAAATCACCTAAAATGGGCCTAAAACCCTTTCATGAGTGTACCCTAGTTGAAGGTTGGATTCCTTTACCCTTAGATCTTGAGATTTCATGAGATTTGCATAAGGATAGGTAGGTTTGGTCGTGCCCTTGAGCAAGGAGGGACCTAGATGTGATTTCCAATCTTGAGAGGTCCTTAGGGTGTAAAAGAGGCTAAAATATATAAGCCCTTTTCCCTTGTAATTAAGTGAACGAATTTTCTTTCCTTCACTTCTCTTCCTTTCTTTCTCAAACGACCAAGGACAGCTCTGGAGCTCAGGGGGGACGACCAACCTGTTCTAGGTAAGAGAACCCCACCTTCTAAGCTCGAATTCATGGAGGAATTCACCTTCTAAGGTTGGTTTTATGGTTAGCTTACTTAGTCTTCTTGTTCTAGCCGACCAAAGCAACGTTTCCTTGGAGAATTCACCTCTGACCAAGTTGTGGAAGCTCAAGGACGCCATTAAAGCTTGGAGCTTGAAGGCTTGGAGCTCTAAGATCAACCTTTAGGCGGGTTTTATAACTCTAAACTTCATGCTTGATTATACATCCTTTTCTATGCATATAGTTGCTAGTTCTTCTTCTTCCCTATCTTTCCTTGCATCCTTGCAAGCAAAATCGTGAAGAACTGCTACTGTTCTCAAGGTAGAAGATAAGGGCGTTAATTTCTATGCTTATCCACGGTTTTTCACTTTATCAAACGACCTCCACCTATTGCTCAAAACGGTTTCAAACCGTTTGGTGGGCAAACGGTTTCAGGGTCGTTTGAGGGCAAACGGTCTTCAAGACCGTTTGGTCCCGTTGACCAAGCAAAGACCGTTTGGGAATCTTGTTCATAATTATGTAGGTTAATCACCCACAAAAATTGAGAGGTTAATTCCAAAAGAATCGTGAGTTATGAGCAAATCAATTAGCAAAACCAATTGAATTATGTGCTGATTTTCAACCTGATTAACTTGACCTGGTTGAGAAAACGGTTTCAAGACCGTTTGAGATGGTTGACCAAGCGTTGACCGTTTGGTATTCCTGTTCATAATTATGTTTATTAATAACCCTCCGAATTTGAGGGATTAACTCCAAAGGAATCATGAGTTGAAGCCTAATCAATTAGGGAAACCTAATTGGATTAAGTGCTGATTTTCAATCTGATTTAATTGAACTTTTTGGGCAAACGGTCTCAAGACCGTTTGAGTGCGTTGACCAAGCGTTGAACGTTTGGGATTACTGTTCCTAATGATGTGATATAATGACTCACCGAATTTGAGGGATTAACTCCCAAGGAATCATGAGTTGAAGGCTATTCAATTAGGCAAACCCTAATTGAAAACAGTGCTGAAATTCCAATGAGTTAAGTTGAGATTTTGGGTTGATTAGCCCAAAAGGTTTCAAGACCGTTTGGGAATCACCCAAACGGTCTCAAGACCGTTTGGGGGTCACCCCAAGACCGTTTGGAGGTCTGGGGTCAAGTATAGTTGATCAATTGAAGGTCCAAAGGCACCAAACCATATTGCAATTAAGTATTGATGTGATGATCAACTCTATAGATCAAACCTTGATGAATTTTCACTAGAGTCCAAAGGATGGATGGGCAAACGGTCTCAAGACCGTTTGGAACTCATCCAAACGGTCTCAAGACCGTTTGGGCACAACCCAAGACCGTTTGGAGGTCTAGGGTTGAGATAATCTAATGGTTTGAAGGTCCAATCGCAATAAGTTGATGAATTGATACAAATACTGATTTTAGACCTAATTGGAGTTCAACCCTAGTCCAAACGACTTGGTTTTTGGTCAAACTTTGGGCAAACGGTCTCAAGACCGTTTGGAGGATATCCAAACGACCTCAAGACCGTTTGGTCCAAGTTTGAGCCCAATTGGAGGTCAATTGATAGGTTCAACCTTGAATTGATTCACATTGTTGAATATTGATGACCATCCGATTTGAAACCCTAATTGAGAAGGATTCAACCCTAATTGGCTTTCAATTGAGGGTCAACTTGGTGTCCAAGTGATTAAGGTTCATTCTAATTAACTCAATTTATAAGTGGTTTTCATGGATTTGGTTAATTGAGGGGTTCAACATACATATCCATGACCAATTGTAACTTTTGAACCACTTTGGAGGCCCAACTGGTTTGAGCCCATTTGGACCAAACGGTCTCAAGACCGTTTGAGGCCAAACGGTCTCAAGACCGTTTGAGGCCAAACGGTCTCAAGACCGTTTGGGCTCAAACGATCTTAGGGTCGTTTGGTCCAATCGATCTCAAGTTGATTTGATCAAACGGTTTCAAACCGATTGAGCTCCAAACGGTTTGGAAGGTCAACTCTTCCAAACGGTCAACACATCCAAACGGTCTCAAGACCGTTTGAGACCAAACGGTTTCAAGACCGTTTGGTGGTTGAAACCGTTTGAAGGTTGAAACCGTTTGAAGGTGTACATGGTGGTTTGTACTTAATCAATTGATGGTGTAATTAGTTCAATGGTGATCTAATCTAAACCCTAATGGTAACCTAGGTCATTAAGGGACTAAGTGATTAGTGAGTTGACCCATGATGGTGATCATGAGGCAAATTACCAAAATACCCTTGAGGGGTCTAAAGAGGTAAAACCTTGTTCTAATCAAACCCTAATCACATGATGATGATGTTTTGGCTTATGTAAGTCAATGAGGACTTAACCCAACCTAATCTAGAGTGGTGTCATCACCATCTACTAGTGAGAGGAGAGAGAAAGTATTCCAAGAGAGTGAAAGTATCCTAGAGAGAGAAAGTACCCTTTTTAAGGTGGAAACTCAAGTGAGATACTTCAAATACACATGAGTGTGCATGATTAGGGAATGACCCACCTATGTGAGGTCATGGAAACCCTAAATATGATATCTAATGGATCTTAATCTTAATTAAGAGTATTAATGATGATGTTTCTCTTACATGATGATGTAATGAGTACCATTCACCATGGTGTGAATAGTAAACCCTAATTTTAGGGTGATGACTTGAAAGATGAATAGTAAACCCTAAATTGTTGAATTGTTTACTATTATCTGTTGAACTAACTATGCAGGTTATTATGAGATAATGGTCATACCCAGGTATGAAATACCATGTTATATTCATTGAAAGCATGTCTTAAGCTTTATGAATAGTGAATCATCTTGATGCACTGCTAAGTGACATCTTTTGTGATTTATGGGCTGTAAGAGCCATAAACACCATCAAGGTCATGCTTGACAGATGACTTGTGATGAGATAATTGAGATTTGGTAATTGAAATGAGTTAGGCCTGCTACATTTTAGTATTCTCATATATAGCTGTGATGCTAATGTTTTTGTATGATGATATGAATACTGAATGTACCTAACTAATCAAGTGAAATGTAGAGCCCTGATCATAGATCCATCATTGTCAGAGTCTAAATGATGGTGAAACAGGTTTTCCTCAGGGAACTCCTGGATCACATACTTTTGAGTATGTGGGGTACATGGATGTGTAGAACCTTACATCCTAGTGTAGGTATTTGATGTAGATTCTTGTAGTCCGTCATACCTTCACTATAAAAGAAAAGGTGAGAGGATGATGTAGATTCTAGTAGTCCATCAGACCCCACCATAAAGTCCTAAAGGTGAGATGTATATCTACACTCCCTTAAAGACACAAATACCGTATCGGTGAAAGATAAACAAGAAATCTTCCGATAGTGAAGAGAGTACAGAATGCCACTGTAACTCTAAAAATAGCGAAGGACCAGAGTACCCTGGTGAGCTATTATAAAGACATCCCGCCAGATGTCAAACAATCAATCCTCTAACTGACTGAGGAGGATGAGGTCATAAGAATCCGACTCTCTTAATGACCTATGTATGATACTGATGTGACTTCTTAGCGATCAGTTGGAGTATGAGTGGTATGCCTCATCTCCACAGGGCATAATAATGTTTGAAAAACATAAACAACAGCGTAGTATATCTGTTAGAGTTAATTACGAGTTATTTGATTGATGTTACCTTGAATAGCATAGATGTTCTCATATTTTAATATTGATTGAACTCTTGCTTATCATCAGAACTGCCAGTGAATATCTTGAAGGCTCTTATTGCTTTAGTTATTCCTTGCTTTGCTTATAAAGCCTAGTGGAGAGTTATAACTCTCGCTGGGGCAATTATGTATAATTGTCTCACCCCTGTAGACTTCTACTTTTTAGGTGGTCGTCGAAGACGAAGGAACAAGAACTCAGGTGAACAATCCCAGCAACAGCAGCATCAGGAGCAGTAAATATCTCAGGTGGAGATCTAGTCTGCTTCATGGTGTAGTTAGAGTCAAGTCCTATGTGTCCTCTGTACTCTCAGGTCCTGGAGTGTTTTGGAGTATGAATTCTTGAGAGTTTTGGTATCATGTTGTATATAATTACTCAAGAAGTAATTGTCAGTGATGTAAACAGTTAAATCCTTTTTCTATGGAAAAGGTTTGTGGTTTCAGGCTCTTGTCTCGAAAAGTTTTAATTTTCCGTGATTTTTGTCTTCCGCTGTTTACCGATTGCTTCCGCACATGATTAAATCGGGATTAATTCGTGGTTTGGAGATCGGAGCCCACAATTAAGTGGTATCAGAGCTCCAGGTTCATTCGAGTCTACAGAGGCATAGGACTTAGGAAGTCGAGTCTATCTTTAGTATTCCCTCCTTATCTAATAGAATCTTCTACTCCTTAGGAGAAGAAGATACTTAAGATGTCAGAGCCACATGATGAGAATGTGGAAGAAAGTAGTGCTAGTGCACCTCAAGGTGGTGCAGGAGTACCAGGATTGGAACAGCCTGTACCAGAACAACCTAGAGAGCCACCCCAGTTTGATCCAGATGACATGGGTAACCCAGCAGTCCAGACAATGTTTGGGCAGTTTATGATTGCCATGACACACATAACCGACAGGTTGCCTATGCCTGCACCTAGGGTACCTACCCAGCCTGAGGGGCAAGGTATCGGGAAGACGTTCGAGCGACTACGTCGTGTCGGAGCTACCGAGTACCATGGGACTGCTGACCCCGCAGATGCTGATCTGTGGTTGACAGAGCTGGAGAAGGCTTTCAGGATCCTCAACATCCCTGAAGCTGAGAAGGTTAGACATGCTGTCTATCTTCTCAAAGGAAGTGCTGGTCTGGTGGAACATGGAAGAGCAGAAGAGACCTGGGGTAGAGTTCTCATGGGAAGAGTTTCGTCGGGAATTTATCAATAGATATTTTCCCAAGACCTTCCTAGACGAGAAGATCTCTCAGTTTGAGAGACTGAGACAGGGTATTATGAACATTAGTGAGTACGAAGCTAAGTTCATGGAGCTGTTGCGATTTTGTCCGCACATGGCTGCCACAGAAGAAGAAAGAATCAGAAGGTTTGAGAAGGGGTTGAATGCTGACATGTCTACCCCAGTGTCTGCCTTAGAGAACCGAGAGAGATTCTCTACCTTCGTTGAGTCAGTCCGAAGGATAGAGAGATCTGTAGTTGAGAAAAGACAAACCCATAAAAGATATCCACAGTTCCAGGGTTCTTCATCTAGGGATTCCAAGAAACCTAGATTCTCTGCACCTAACCCTCCGCCACCCAGATCGAGTTTTCAAACTCAATGGACACCAAGCATAGGTAGAGGACGAAGTCAACCACTTCAAGGGACGCACAGTTCTGCATCTGTGTCAGTTACTGGACCACCCAGACCACAGCAACAGGAAAAGAGTTGCTACAACTGTGGTAAGGTGGGACACTTGATGAAGGATTGTCGTTCTAGGGCTGTCGGTGTGACACAACAAACCCCGAGACAGAATCGACAGGGATCTCAGAATAGACAACATCAAGGAACAGCTCGAGGACGTGGACAAGCATCTCAAGCTGGATCATCAGCACCACCTCAACAGCAGGCTACAATAAGGTTCTATGCTATGAACCCACCAAAAGCAGTGGTCAATCCACAAGTGGTGACAGGTCAGATGGAACTTTTATATTCTGATATGTCTAAATCTTGTGTAGTATCTGTTCTGATTGACCCGGGTGCTACGCACTCTTTCATCACTCGAAGAGTGATTCGTAACTGCAATATGACAACTAGTCATAGGGCAGATAAGTTGTTGTTGGAGACTCCGTTGAGTGGGTCTGCTGTTCTGCAAGAAGTATGCTCTCCTTGCGTACTTTTCTTTTCTAAGCATCGCATTCAAGTGGATCTCATACCGCTTGATATGCAAGGATTTGATATAATCCTAGGGATGGATAACTTGGAAAAGTATCGAGTTGTCTTGGATTGTGAATCCAAGCTGGCAATGTTTGCTGATGAAAGCAACACATGGATCTTTCAAGGTGAAAGAAAGATTCTGCCCACCTGTCTTGTATCAGCTATGGTTGCTGATAAGTTGATGAGGCAAGGATGCTACACATTCTTAGCCCATGTGGTAGATGTTACCAAGGAGAGTTCCAACCCTGCTGAAGTTCCGATAGTCAGGGAATTCGAGGATGTGTTTCCCGAAGAACTTCCTGGTATACCACCACCCCGAGAAATTGATTTTGAGATCAATTTGGTCCCAGATACGAAACCCATAGCCCAGACTCTGTATAGGATGGCGCCTGCTGAGATGGCAGAACTCAAGAAACAGCTTTAAGAGTTACTTGAGAAGGGTTTCATCCGACCGAGTACCTCACCTTGGGGTGCTCCGGTTTTGTTTGTTAAAAAGAAAGATGGATCGATGCGGTTGTGCATTGATTATAGACAACTCAATAAAGTAACGATAAAGAATAAATATCCTTTGCCAAGGATTGATGATCTTTTCGACCAGTTGCGTGGTGCAACAGTCTTTTCTAAGATAGACTTAAGGTCTGGATATCATCAACTCCGCATTAAGGATAGTGACATATCTAAGTCTGCCTTTAGGACAAGATATGGTCACTATGAGTTCACGATCATGTCGTTTGGACTAACCAATGCACCGACTGCATTCATGGAACTCATGAATAGAGTCTTTCGACCTTTCCTTGATCAGTGTGTTGTCGTCTTCATAGATGACATATTGATTTATAGTAAGGATGCTCAGCAGCATGAGCAACACCTTCGCCAGACTTTGACCTTGCTAAGAGAGCATAAGCTATACGCTAAGTTTAGCAAGTGTGAGTTTTGGTTATCTGAAGTATCCTTCCTTGGACATGTGGTATCTGCCTCGGGAATTCGTGTTGACCCTGCAAAGATAGAGTCTGTTCTGCAGTGGGAACAACCGAAGACACCGACGGAGATTAGAAGTTTCTTGGGGTTAGCTGGTTATTATCGAAGGTTTATTAAAAATTTCAGTTCTATAGCCTTACCTTTGACCAAGTTAACCCGGAAGGATGTTCCTTTTGCTTGGAGTGATAAGTGTCAACAGTCTTTTCAGCTGTTGAAGGAGAGGTTGACAAGTGCACCTGTGCTTGTGTTACCTGAGCAAGGAAAGGAATATATAATCTTTTGTGATGCCTCCAAGAATGGACTTGGATGTGTGTTGATGCAGGATAACCAAGTGATTTCTTTTGCTTCCCGACAGCTTAAGAAACACGAAGAGAATTATCCGACACACGATCTGGAGTTAGCTGCTGTGGTCCATGCTTTGAAAATCTGGAGACATTATCTCTACGGAGAAACTTTCCAGATTTTCACAGACCACAAGAACCTTAAGTACATCTTCACTCAGCATGAGCTTAATATGAGGCAACGTCGCTGGATGGAGTTAATCAAGGATTACGATTGTACGATTGATTACCATCCGGGCAAGGCCAATGTGGTTGCAGATGCCTTGAGTAGGAAATCAGCAACATCAACCATGGATAGGGCACAACTAAGTTCCTTAGTATGCTCTAGAAGAGATATGCTTATCTCTTTAAGGCATGACAATGTGCAGTTGAAGGTATCATTGTTAGCTGGTCTATTAGCTGAGATGCAGATTAAACCTACCTTAAGAGAGCAGATAAAGGAGGCACAACAAGTAGATGTTTCTGTACAGCAGATTAGATTTGAGTTTGGAAATGAGAAGCGAGAAGGTTTTCATGAGTCAGATGACCAGGTGGCATGCTATCATGGAAGGATGATAGTGCCAGATGTGGACGACCTGAGGAAGTTAGTCCTGGAAGAAGCTCATTCTTCGATGTATGCTATGCATCCAGGGAGCACCAAGATGTATCGAAACTTGAAAGATATGTATTGGTGGCCTGGGATGAAGAAAGATGTAGCTGAGTTTGTTCTGAGGTGTCCTGTGTGTCAGCAGGTCAAGGCTGAACACCATAAACCTGCAGGGACAATGCAACCCTTACCCATACCACAGTGGAAGTGGGACCATGTAACCATGGACTTTGTTGTTGGCCTACCCAGGACAAACAAAGGACATGATTCCATTTGGGTAGTTGTTGATAGGTTGACAAAGACAGCGCATTTCTTACCTGTCAAAACAACCTATACTGCTGAAAGGTTATCCCAGATATATGTCCAAGAGATAGTGCGTTTGCACGGAGTTCCTGTCACTATAGTTTCTGACAGAGGTCCCCAGTTTACAAGTCGCTTTTGGGAACAGTTACACAGAGCCCTAGGCACCAAGTTAAGGTTTAGTACAGCCTTTCATCCTCAAACTGATGGACAGTCAGAAAGGACTATACAGACCTTAGAAGATCTGTTGAGAGCATGTGTTCTCCAGTTTACCGGGAGTTGGGATCTACATCTAAGCTTGATAAAGTTTGCCTATAACAATAGCTATCAACATAGCATTGATATGGCACCATATGAAGCCTTATATGGCAGACGTTGTAGATCACCCTTGTGTTGGTATGAAACTGGTGAGCACCAGTTATTAGGCCCTGATCTTGTGCAGCAAACTACAGAAAAGATTAAAGTTATACAACAACAGCTTAAGACTGCACAAGATAGACAGAAATCATATGCCGATAAACGTCGTAGACCCCTAGAATTCCAGGATGGAGACAGAGTGTATCTCAAGGTCTCACCTTGGAAAGGAGTCCTTCATTTTGGGAAGAAAGGAAAGTTAGCTCCTAGATTTTTGGGACCTTATCCAATTGTTGAAAAAGTTGGAAAGGTGGCCTATAGACTAGAGTTACCTCTAGAGTTGCAGAAGCTGCACCCTGTGTTTCACATTTCCATGCTGAGGAAATGTCATCCAGATACCGAGTCAGTTCTACAACCTATGGAGGTAGAATTGAATGAAGATATAACGTATGAGGAGGGACCAGTGTCAATCCTCGATAACAGAACTAAAAAGTTAAAGAAGAAGGATATAAGCCTTGTAAAAGTCCTCTGGAACCATCGTGGTGTTGAAGAAGCCACCTGGGAACTAGAAGGTGAAATGAGAAGAAAATATCCTGCTCTTTTCTTATAATATGCTTTATCGATTTCGGGGACGAAATCCTTTTGAAGGGGTAAAGAATTTGTAACACCCCTGACCTGGGTTATGACCTAACCCTGGAAGTTTTGCCTAAATATGTAATTAATATACTTGTGAACACTCCCTGGCATGTAATTAAGTTCCTCAGGAACATTTACTTTCAATTTTGCTCCTTTTTGTATAAAGTTGTAGCATTGTGTTGTATGCAGGGACCTATGTGCAAATTACCCAGTTTAAGGGTTGAGCTTGCAAAATTCACAAGATAAGATGTTCCTTTGATGTTGAAACATCATGAGAATGGTTATGGTAAAGTTTGAGGGATTTCCCAAGCTTGAGCACCAAGGTGCAGCTGTGGAAGCAATTCCCATGCTTAGAAACCCTAATTTGGGGTAAAGTGCAATTTACCCAAATTGAGGGGTCCAACTTGTAATTTTCACCATCTAGAACATCTTTTATGACTCTTGTCATCATTTAGAGTAAAAATGATGAAAGGGATACATCATTTAATAATCAGATGGGAAAAATGATCTTTGTGAAAGAAATCACCTAAAATGGGCCTAAAACCCTTTCATGAGTGTACCCTAGTTGAAGGTTGGATTCCTTTACCCTTAGATCTTGAGATTTCATGAGATTTGCATAAGGATAGGTAGGTTTGGTCGTGCCCTTGAGCAAGGAGGGACCTAGATGTGATTTCCAATCTTGAGAGGTCCTTAGGGTGTAAAAGAGGCTAAAATATATAAGCCCTTTTCCCTTGTAATTAAGTGAACGAATTTTCTTTCCTTCACTTCTCTTCCTTTCTTTCTCAAACGACCAAGGACAGCTCTGGAGCTCAGGGGGGACGACCAACCTGTTCTAGGTAAGAGAACCCCACCTTCTAAGCTCGAATTCATGGAGGAATTCACCTTCTAAGGTTGGTTTTATGGTTAGCTTACTTAGTCTTCTTGTTCTAGCCGACCAAAGCAACGTTTCCTTGGAGAATTCACCTCTGACCAAGTTGTGGAAGCTCAAGGACGCCATTAAAGCTTGGAGCTTGAAGGCTTGGAGCTCTAAGATCAACCTTTAGGCGGGTTTTATAACTCTAAACTTCATGCTTGATTATACATCCTTTTCTATGCATATAGTTGCTAGTTCTTCTTCTTCCCTATCTTTCCTTGCATCCTTGCAAGCAAAATCGTGAAGAACTGCTACTGTTCTCAAGGTAGAAGATAAGGGCGTTAATTTCTATGCTTATCCACGGTTTTTCACTTTATCAAACGACCTCCACCTATTGCTCAAAACGGTTTCAAACCGTTTGGTGGGCAAACGGTTTCAGGGTCGTTTGAGGGCAAACGGTCTTCAAGACCGTTTGGTCCCGTTGACCAAGCAAAGACCGTTTGGGAATCTTGTTCATAATTATGTAGGTTAATCACCCACAAAAATTGAGAGGTTAACTCCAAAAGAATCGTGAGTTATGAGCAAATCAATTAGCAAAACCAATTGAATTATGTGCTGATTTTCAACCTGATTAACTTGACCTGGTTGAGCAAACGGTTTCAAGACCGTTTGAGATGGTTGACCAAGCGTTGACCGTTTGGTATTCCTGTTCATAATTATGTTTATTAATAACCCTCCGAATTTGAGGGATTAACTCCAAAGGAATCATGAGTTGAAGCCTAATCAATTAGGGAAACCTAATTGGATTAAGTGCTGATTTTCAATCTGATTTAATTGAACTTTTTGGGCAAACGGTCTCAAGACCGTTTGAGTGCGTTTACCAAGCGTTGACCGTTTGGGATTACTGTTCCTAATGATGTGATATAATGACTCACCGAATTTGAGGGATTAACTCCCAAGGAATCATGAGTTGAAGGCTATTCAATTTGGCAAACCCTAATTGAAAACAGTGCTGAAATTCCAATGAGTTAAGTTGAGATTTTGGGTTGATTAGCCCAAACGGTTTCAAGACCGTTTGGGAATCACCCAAACGGTCTCAAGACCGTTTGGGGGTCACCCCAAGACCGTTTGGAGGTCTGGGGTCAAGTATAGTTGATCAATTGAAGGTCCAAAGGCACCAAACCATATTGCAATTAAGTATTGATGTGATGATCAACTCTATAGATCAAACCTTGATGAATTTTCACTAGAGTCCAAAGGATGGATGGGCAAACGGTCTCAAGACCGTTTGGAACTCATCCAAACGGTCTCAAGACCGTTTGGGCACAACCCAAGACCGTTTGGAGGTCTAGGGTTGAGATAATCTAATGGTTTGAAGGTCCAATCGCAATAAGTTGATGAATTGATACAAATACTGATTTTAGACCTAATTGGAGTTCAACCCTAGTCCAAACGACTTGGTTTTTGGTCAAACTTTGGGCAAACGGTCTCAAGACCGTTTGGAGGATATCCAAACGACCTCAAGACCGTTTGGTCCAAGTTTGAGCCCAATTGGAGGTCAATTGATAGGTTCAACCTTGAATTGATTCACATTGTTGAATATTGATGACCATCCGATTTGAAACCCTAATTGAGAAGGATTCAACCCTAATTGGCTTTCAATTGAGGGTCAACTTGGTGTCCAAGTGATTAAGGTTCATTCTAATTAACTCAATTTATAAGTGGTTTTCATGGATTTGGTTAATTGAGGGGTTCAACATACATATCCATGACCAATTGTAACTTTTGATCCACTTTGGAGGCCCAAACGGTTTGAGCCCATTTGGACCAAACGGTCTCAAGACCGTTTGAGGCCAAACGGTCTCAAGACCGTTTGAGGCCAAACGGTCTCAAGACCGTTTGGGCTCAAACGATCTCAGGGTCGTTTGGTCCAATCGATCTCAAGTTGATTTGATCAAACGGTTTCAAACCGATTGAGCTCCAAACGGTTTGGAAGGTCAACTCTTCCAAACGGTCAACACATCCAAACGGTCTCAAGACCGTTTGAGACCAAACAGTTTCAAGACCGTTTGGTGGTTGAAACCGTTTGAAGGTTGAAACCGTTTGAAGGTGTACATGGTGGTTTGTACTTAATCAATTGATGGTGTAATTAGTTCAATGGTGATCTAATCTAAACCCTAATGGTAACCTAGGTCATTAAGGGACTAAGTGATTAGTGAGTTGACCCATGATGGTGATCATGAGGCAAATTACCAAAATACCCTTGAGGGGTCTAAAGAGGTAAAACCTTGTTCTAATCAAACCCTAATCACATGATGATGATGTTTTGGCTTATGTAAGTCAATGAGGACTTAACCCAACCTAATCTAGAGTGGTGTCATCACCATCTACTAGTGAGAGGAGAGAGAAAGTATTCCAAGAGAGAGAAAGTATCCTAGAGAGAGAAAGTACCCTTTTTAAGGTGGAAACTCAAGTGAGATACTTCAAATACACATGAGTGTGCATGATTAGGGAATGACCCACCTATGTGAGGTCATGGAAACCCTAAATATGATATCTAATGGATCTTAATCTTAATTAAGAGTCTTAATGATGATGTTTCTCTTACATGATGATGTAATGAGTACCATTCACCATGGTGTGAATAGTAAACCCTAATTTTAGGGTGATGACTTGAAAGATGAATAGTAAACCCTAAATTGTTGAATTGTTTACTATTATCTGTTGAACTAACTATGCAGGTTATTATGAGATAATGGTCATACCCAGGTATGAAATACCATGTTATATTCATTGAAAGCATGTCTTAAGCTTTATGAATAGTGAATCATCTTGATGCACTGCTAAGTGACATCTTTTGTGATTTATGGGCTGTAAGAGCCATAAACACCATCAAGGTCATGCTTGACAGATGACTTGTGATGAGATAATTGAGATCTGGTAATTGAAATGAGTTAGGCCTGCTACATTTTAGTATTCTCATATATAGCTGTGATGCTAATGTTTTTGTATGATGATATGAATACTGAATGTACCTAACTAATCAAGTGAAATGTAGAGCCCTGATCATAGATCCATCATTGTCAGAGTCTAAATGATGGTGAAACAGGTTTTCCTCAGGGAACTCCTGGATCACATACTTTTGAGTATGTGGGGTACATGGATGTGTAGAACCTTACATCCTAGTGTAGGTATTTGATGTAAATTCTTGTAGTCCGTCATACCTTCACTATAAAAGAAAAGGTGAGAGGATGATGTAGATTCTAGTAGTCCATCAGACCCCACCATAAAGTCCTAAAGGTGAGATGTATATCTACACTCCCTTAAAGACACAAATACCGTATCGGTGAAAGATAAACAAGAAATCTTCCGATAGTGAAGAGAGTACAGAATGCCACTGTAACTCTAAAAATAGCGAAGGACCAGAGTACCCTGGTGAGCTATTATAAAGACATCCCGCCAGATGTCAAACAATCAATCCTCTAACTGACTGAGGAGGATGAGGTCATAAGAATCCGGCTCTCTTAATGACCTATGTATGATACTGATGTGACTTCTTAGCGATCAGTTGGAGTATGAGTGGTATGCCTCATCTCCACAGGGCATAATAATGTTTGAAAAACATAAACAACAGCGTAGTATATCTGTTAGAGTTAATTACGAGTTATTTGATTGATGTTACCTTGAATAGCATAGATGTTCTCATATTTTAATATTGATTGAACTCTTGCTTATCATCAGAACTGCCAGTGAATATCTTGAAGGCTCTTATTGCTTTAGTTATTCCTTGCTTTGCTTATAAAGCCTAGTGGAGAGTTATAACTCTCGCTGGGGCAATTATGTATAATTGTCTCACCCCGTAGACTTCTACTTTTTAGGTGGTCGTCGAAGACGAAGGAACAAGAACTCAGGTGAACAATCCCAGCAACAGCAGCATCAGGAGCAGTAAATATCTCAGGTGGAGATCTAGTCTGCTTCATGGTGTAGTTAGAGTCAAGTCCTATGTGTCCTCTGTACTCTCAGGTCCTGGAGTGTTTTGGAGTATGAATTCTTGAGAGTTTTGGTATCATGTTGTATATAATTACACAAGAAGTAATTGTCAGTGATGTAAACAGTTAAATCCTTTTTCTATGGAAAAGGTTTGTGGTTTCAGGCTCTTGTCTCGAAAAGTTTTAATTTTCCGTGATTTTTGTCTTCCGCTGTTTACCGATTGCTTCCGCACATGATTAAATCGGGATTAATTCGTGGTTTGGAAATCGGAGCCCACACTGTTGCTGCTATTGTTGATCATTCTCAAATGGATTCCTTCATCCTTGGCATCTTCCTAAAAAGTAGAAACCTACGGGAGTGAGACAATTTGAATAATTGTCCCAACGAGAGTTATAACTCTCCACCAGAAGCTTTGTTATAACATTTAAGAAACAACATAAGCAAAGTAACTTAAATCATTCAACAGCAGGTTTGATAATAAGTAAAGTAACTTTTACTTAAGCAATCATTTCTTTAAAGCATATAAAGAACATGTACACTAAATATTTCGAATGGATCATTAATATAAACAATGTAACACCAATCATTATTTTTCATAGTTCAACCTAAGCAGATATGCTACGCGGTTGATTATGTTTTACAAACATTATTATGCCCTGTGGAGATGAGGTATACCGCTCATACTCCAACCGATCACTATTAAGTCACATCGGTATCATACATAGGTCATCAAAAGAGCCGGATTCTTATGACCTCATCTTCCTCAGTCAGTAAGAGGATTTAATTGCATGACATCTTGTGTCTCTTTTGTAGTAGCTATCCAGGGTATTCTGGAAACTTCGTTATAGAGTTACAGTCGCGTTCTGTACTCTCTTCGTCATCGAAAGATCTCTTGTTTATCTCTCATCGATGTGGTATTGGTCATTTCTTCGGGAGATTTGTGGTACATCACCCGGTATAGACCTATAGTGAAGGATTGATAGATTAAAGTACATCTACATCAATTCCTACACTAGGACGTAAGGATATTCACGTCCATATTCCCCCATATACTCAAAAGTATATGTTCCAGGAGTTCCCTTAGGAAAAACCTATTTCACCATCATTTGGTCTCTGACAATGATGGATCTATGATCAGGGCTCTACATGATATGATTATACTTGATTAGTTAGGTACATTCTAGCATTCTTTTAGCATCAAGCATGTTTCCAAGCATTAATCATTAGAACAACAACTATAAAAGTAGAATACTAAATGTATCAAGTCTAACTCACATCAATTATCAATTGGATATCATTTCTTAACCATTTCATTACTATGATTCAAGAATAGGGTATTCAAACCCTTAATTCATCATAAGTCATCTTATTAGCATGGCCTTGATGTTACTCATGGCTCTCACAGCCTATCAATCTTATATGATGTCACTTAACTAGGCAACATAGTATATCACTATTCACAAAGCTAATAACATGCTTCCAATGAATATGATATCATAACCTTTACCTGGATATAATCATCCTTTTATAAGAACCTGCATGGTTAATTCAATTGACAACAATAAACATTTCATTTCCAGATCAACAATTTATAAAGCATAATTAACCTTTCAATTCAGGAATAGTACCTTCATGCTTACACTAAGGCTAGGTTCCCTTATTTACATCAATTAGGGTTATTCAATCCCTTTCTTTATGATTAGGAATAATGATTCCTCATCTTATACTTTAATCATGAAGATTCATGCTTAATAGCATAAGTAGATTTAGGGTTTACCCCACTCAATTAAGGTTATTGAATCCCTTTGTCTTATAAGGCATAAGACTTCTTATATTGTAATTTGTTCACAGGGTTTCATACTTGAAAGCATAACCCAGGACTAGGATTAACATACCCCATCCTTCATTAGTTAGGGTTTGTATTCTTTTACTTCAACATAGGGTTATAGAACCTATTAGCTCTCGAGGCATAAAGATTTCTCATATTACAACTTGTAATTAGGGTTTCATACTCAAAGGCATAACCCTGAATTACTTCATTTATCAGATCACCCTAAATTAGGGTTTACTATTCACATTACATGTTATTACCCTAGAATTAGGGTTTACTATTCACTTCATAGTGAATTGAGCTCATAGCATCATTATATATGAAAATTATCATCATTGATGCCCTCAAATTAGGTTAAGATTCATTAATCATTATAATTAGGATTTCCATGATCTTACCTTGATGGATCATACCCTAATCATGTACATTCTTACATATTGAAAGTATGTTACTTGATTCTCATTCATATTAGGAGCTTTCTCTCTCTTCTTACTACTAGATTATGTTTAAATCACTCTAGGTTAGATTAGGTCAAGTCATCTTTGATTAACATAGATTAAGTCATCCCATTATAATCATTAGGGTTTGCTTGATAAAGGGTTGTTATCTACTTGAACCCTTCAAGGGTACCTTGGTAATCTTCTTTAATAATCATAACATGGGTCAATCTACTAATCACTTAACCCCTTAATGTCTTTAGGTATCATTAGGGTTTAGATTAAACAACCATTGAACCATCTAAGCCTTCAAGGCATTAAGCATTCTTAACCCTAAAAGTCCCCAAACGATTTCACTCTTCAACCTCCAAACGATTTTGAAACCGTTTGGAAGTGTTGACCGTTTGGCACCTTTGACTTTCAAGACCGCATGGACATGATCATACTCAAGACCGTTTGCCCTTGAATGGTCTTGAAACCATTTGATCATGTTGACCATTTAACCAAGGTTGACTTTGAAACCGCAAGACCTTAAATGGTTTGGAAACCGCATGAGTCCAAACGGTTTTGAAACCATTTGGGCCCAAATGGTCTTGAGATCATTTGCCCCCAAACGGTCTTGAGACCGTTTGCCCCCAAACGGTCTTGAGACCGTTTGGACTCAAATGGTCTTAAGACCGTTTGGTCCAAATGTCTCAAAACCGCATGGACCAAAAAGGTGCATCAACACTTGCAATTGATTAGGGTTTTCAGTGTTGAACCCCTCAATTGATCTCATATATGTTAACCACTTATCAATTGAGACAATTAGATTTATCCTTAACCAATTTGACACTCAATTGACCCTCAATTGATCACCAAATAGGGTTGGGATCAATTGAATTAGGGTTTGAAATCGATGATCCTTCAATACTAATCAATGTAAGACTAGTTACTTTGAAACCATAGAACCATCATCCAAATTGGGTATGACCTGACCCCAAACGGTCTTGAGGTCGTTTGTATGACCTCCAAATGGTCTTGAGACCGTTTTCCCACCATACCATCATAATACAAGTCAACCAATTAAGGTTTGGATCATTGGATTGATCACCAAATCAGCAATTGATTACACTTTAACTTAGTAACATTGGATCATCAATTGCTTAACCATACTCACCCCTAGACCTCCAAACGGTCTTGGGTGACCTCCAAACGGTCTTGAGACCATTTGTTTGAGCTCCAAACGGTCTTGAGACCGTTTGGCTCAACCAAACCTTGGATTCTAGTGAAAAGTCATTAGGGTTTGAGCTATTGAGTTGATCATCAAATCAGCATTGCATTGTATATCAACTTGGTACCTTTAGACCTTTAAACACCTAACCATACTCAACCCTAGACCTAAAAATGGTCTTGGGTGACCACCAAATGGTCTGGAGACCGTTTGGATGAGCTCCAAACGGTCTTGAGACCGTTTGGCCCATCCATCCTGTGGATTCTAGTGAAAAATCATCAAGGATTGGTCTATCGAGTTGATCAACAATTCAGCACTTAATTGCAATATGATTGGTACCTTTGGACCTTCAATTGATAAACTATACTTGACCCCAGACCTCCAAATGGTCTTGGGGTGACCCCCAAACGGTCTTGAGACCGTTTGGGCTAAACAACCCAAAATCTCAAATTAACTCATTGGAATTTGAGCACTAATTCCAATTAGGGTTTGCCTAATTGAATAGACTTCAACTCACGATTCCTTGGGAGTTAATACCTCAAATCTGGTGAGTCACTAGAACACATCATTAGTAACAGTAATACCAAACGGTCAATGCTTGGTCAACGCACTCAAACGGTCTGGAGACCGTTTGCCCAAAAAGTTCAATTAAAACAGATTGATAATCAGCACTTAATCCAATTAGGTTTCCCTAATTTATTAGCCTTCAACTCATGATTCCTTGGGTGTTAATCCCTCAAAGTTGTAGGGTCATCAACCAACATAAGTATGAACAGTAATCCAAAACGTTCAATGCTTTGTCAACTCACTCAAATGGTCTTGAGACCGTTTTCCCAAACAGGTCAAGTTAATCAGGTTGAAAATCAGCATTTAATTCAATTCGATTTATCTAATTTATTGGCCTTCAACCTACGATTCCTTTGGATTTAACCCCTCAAATTTGGTGGGTAATTATCCTACATAATTAGGAACACAATTCCCAAACGGTCAATGCTTGGTCAACTCACTCAAATGGTCTTGGAGACCGTTTGCTCCAACCGACCTTGTGAAACTGTTTGCCCCTCAAACGGTTTTGCAAACCCCCAAACGGTTTTGCAAACCATTTGGCCAAGGGTGAAAGACCGTTTGCTAAAGTAACATTGGTATTCACGCCCCCCTTCTTCTAACTCCAGATCCAGGTCTGTTCTTCATGGTTTTAATTGCAAGAAAGCAAGGAAGGATGGGGGAAAGAAGAACAAACTACTTTTGCAAGAAAGAAAGATGCATAACAAAGTTTAAGGGTTTATAGTTATAAAACCCGCCTTAGAACCAGCTCTAGAGCTCCAAGCTTCGAATCTTTAATGGTGGCTTGAGCTCCACAGGTAGTCCAAGGTTTCTTATTCAAGAATTGGTTGGAAAGGATGGCTAGAAAGAAGAACTTAGTAAGAAACACTAGCAAACCAACCTTGTATCATGATTTCCTTCATGAATCCGAGCTAGAAGATAACCAAAGCTTACCCAAACCTACTTGGCCATTCTCCCCTGCTCCTGAGCTCCTTCCTTAGTCGGCCACAGCAAGAGATAAGTGAAGAGAGAAAGGGAAACGATCCCTTGGTTGTAAAAGAAAGGTGTATATATACTTTGGGCATGTTTTCATGATAAGGACAATCTTTTCTTCTTTTTCTCATATGGGTCCTTCTCTCCTTCTTGGCCACGCCCCTCCTTCCTATTCTTAAGAAAAACTCCTTTATTAACCAAAGTCTAGTGAAAAGGAAGCCAAACATCCTACTAAGTTGCACACATAAAAGGGTCATTATGCTTATAACTTGGTTATTTAGTTACAAGGGTTATCCTTCTTATTTGTTTATTCAAATGAAGTGCCCCCTTTATCATTTTTACTCTAATTGATGCCAAGAGTCATAAAAGATATTCTAGAAGGTATATTTTACATGTTGCACCCCATGTTTTGGGTAAATTGCACTTTATACCAAAACTAGGGTTTAAAGCACAAGGATTGCTCCACAAGCTACCTTTTGGTGCCCAAGCTTGGAGAATCCATAATACTTCATCAAATTCATTCTTATGATGTATTATCATCAGAGGAACATCTAAACATGTGCAATTTGCAAGTTAACCCCTTTAATTGGGTAATTTTCTCATAAGTCCACTTTTAACAAAACAATATTACAATATTGTTTAAAAGGACAGAAAGGGAAATATATATTCCTCAGGATCTTTAATTACATTATCAACAAATAACCACAAGCATTTAATCACATGATTAAGAAAAACACCTGGGGTTAGTTCATAACCCAGGTCAGGGATGTTACACCAAGGAACATTAAGGACCTTATAGAAGTGGTAATTTGCATATTGAACCCTAGGTTTTGGGTAAATTGCACTTTACACCAAAACTAGGTTTTTAATGCACAAACATTGCTTTATCAGTTCTTTCTTGGTATTCAGGCTATCACAAGCCATACCTCTGCATCGTCTTCATTCTCATGATGCTTCAACACATGAGGAACTTATTATCATGAACAATTGCACTTAAACCCCTCAACTTGGGTAATTTGCACTTTAGTCCAAAACAAACAAAACATTGATTTCAACAATGTTCAAAAAGGACTAGAATTGCAACATAGGTTCCTCTTGAGGCCTAATTACTTTTCACAATATGGGATTAAGCATTTAATCACCTTTCTTAATCAAAACACCTAGGGTTAACGTATAACCCAGGTCAGGGATGTTACAAATTATCCACCCCTTACAATGATTTCGTCCCTGAAATCATCAACAAAACATTAAGAGAAAAGAGTAGGATATTTCCTCCTCATCTCATCCTCTAGTTACTTGCCTTCAGCATAGGAATTTTTAAGGATGATTGCATGTCATTATCCCTTTCTTTATTATTATCTAGCATGTTTATGATTATCTCATGATCTCATCACATTTCCCATTTCCTCATTATGGGAAAGATTTTTATTGAACAGGGTTCATCTCCCTTATTCCTGTTCTTGTCTTATGAGGAGTACACTTTTAGTTCCTCACACAACATGCTCATCTAAAATTATCTCAGACTTCTCTTTCTTATGTTTAAGATATGACACATTTATTCATTCCATATTTCTGATTTCATGATACTCATTAGATTGTCTCAAAATGACTACTTGATCAGAGCAATAAAAAAGACAACAATCTAAGAGTTTCCATACTCACTTTATCATCAATAGTTGTATACCTGGCCAGGGTATATAAATATTGAGATTAAGTGGTATGCATTTTGTATACTATCATACTCCTTCTTTTCATATTATTACAAGCATAAAGCTTAACATCCCTGAATTTCATTCAGGCATCTCTTTTATACCTCATCTTTTCTTATAGAGGTAAGAATAACATAAAACATTTGTAATGTTTTATCATGCAAAACATAAGTCCTCATAGGACTAATCAAGGAAAGTTCAATCATTTCCTTTCTCAGTTAATCCAGGTATTCATAAGATGACATATTTGAGTGACATTATCTTGTCTAACCTGTCATAATTCATGGATTATTCAATGTCTCAGGCTAACTCTGCCTCAAAGGTTGATTCAACAGGCTAAGGTTGAGCACAAACTCAATTTAAGTCCAGAAATTCATCATTTCCTTTGCTTCAACCTGCTGATGCTAATTATAAATCCTGTTGATATCTAAAACATCATCATTGGGACTAGTAATCCTAGATTACACTGCCAATGCTTGATCCACAATATACATTACTGTTGCCCTAAATTCTCCAACAGTAATACTTAAAGAAGGATTTTCTTATCATAGATGGATCAGATAGGGGATTCTCAGGCAACTGTCTCTCTCTTGCCTGTTCCCATGCACCCCTTCTTGGTGCAACATTGCTGCTTTCAGCAGCAACCTCCTCATGTGACACAGTCATCTTTAAGTTCTTCTCTCTCATGAGTAGAAGACACTATCAGATACACTGGATGACACGAGAACAGACTCTACTACCTTAGTCCTATGTCTCTGTAGACTCAGCAAACCTAGAGCTCTAATACCACAAAAAAGTAGCGTCCGTCTCGCGAAAACAAGATTAACTTAAGAGGAAGCGAATTATTTGCAGCGGATTACTGAAAATCACTAAAAATTAAAACTTTTTGCAAAGAGATCCACACATAGGAAATCTTTTCCATCAAAAACCTTTGTATAACATTTACATTTTGGTTCAAACGTACATAACCTGTACCATCTCTTTTCAGAGACTACAATATCAGCTGTCTTACAACATCATATACAGACAACATACGAATCTCGAGGCCTCAAGACAAAACCTCAGATCGATTCATAAAACACTGACTAAAAACTCCGAGGACCTGAGAGTACAGAGACGACACATAGGACTTCTAACTATATGACTTGACAGTCATGATCTCCACCTGAGATCTCACTGCTGTCTAGGTTGTTGCTTTCCTTTTCCTGCAAAAGAGTATCTGCTTCTTTTTCCGCGTCCACCTAAAAATGTTGGATCCCACAGGGGTGAGACAATTGTAAATTTCCCCAGCGAGAGATATAACTCTCCGCCAAAACATTATTATTGCAATTTAATGATATAAAACTAGGTAGAGGATAAGCAGTTTAAAGCATTCTCATCTTAAAGCATTGTAACCATTCATGATAGAACAATAGACTAGCTATTCTCTTAATAAGGAATAGGAAGAACATGTATATCATTTATCCTCCATATTATACCATCATGTCAAACTTCTCTTGTGACACTCATTATCTTGATTTGTCACCCATGAGACATTCTTGTTTCAACTTATTGGCCTTAGCCAATCTGCTAAACAGATTTTGGTTATATTGGACATGAGAGTGTACATTATCATGTCTTATTCAGGCATTGGTATATACCGATCCTATAAAAATATTCCAGGCATTAGATTACACTAATCCTATGCAACTAGTACAAGCCTTAGACTTATATTATTCCCGTGTATCCATTCCAAGTATTGAACTATGTCAATCTTGTGTAACCATTCCAGGTATTGATCAATGTCAATCCTGTGCAACTATTCCAGGTATTGATCGATGTCAATCCTGTGCAAATATTCCAGGTATTGATCTATGTCAATCCTATGCAACTATTCCAGGTATTGATCTATGTCAATCCTGTGCAAATATTCTAGGTATTGATCTATGTCAATCCTATGCAACTATTCCAGGTATTGATCTATGTCAATCCTATGCAACTATTCCAAGTATTGATCTATGTCAATCCTATGCAACTATTCCAGGTATTGATCTATGTCAATCCTGTGCAACTATTCCAGGTATTGATCTATGTCAATCATGTGCAACTATTCCCGGTATTGGGTTATTACCAATCCTGTGTTATTATTCCAGGTATTGATCCATGTCAATCCTGTGCATTCAAGGTATTGGGAGTTAGCCAATCCTGTGTTATTATTCAAGGTATTGATCTATGTCAATCCTGTGCATTCCAGGTATTGGGAGTTAGCCAATCCTGTGTTATTATTCCAGGTATTGATCTATGTCAATCCTGTGCATTCCAGGTATTGGGAGTTAGCCAATCCTGTGTTATTATTCCAAGTATTGATCTATGACAATCCTGTGCATTCCAGGTATTGGGAGTTAGCCAATCCTGTGTTATTATTCCAGGTATTGATCTATGTCAATCCTGTGCATTCCAGGTATTGGAAGTTACCCAATCCTATGTTATTATTCCAGGTATTGATCTATGTCAATCATGTGCATTCCAGGTATTGGAAGTTAGCCAATCCTGTGTTATTATTCCAGGTATTGATCTATGTCAATCCTGTGCATTCCAGGTATTGGAAGTGAGCCAATCCTGTGTAGCCTTTAAAACATTTTATTACCTCTCACTAGGCAATAACCATCCTCATAACTCATAAGGCCCATAAAACACCTTGTCACCTCTCACTAGGCAACATAACATATTACTTCATGTAATACAATAGTAACACCTCTATTCCCTCAATAGGGTCAGGGTTTACTATTCATCCCACAAGGGTTTCTCATGGCATCACCCTCAATTAGGGCTTCACATGGAATCACCCTCAACTAGGGTTTCACATGGAATCACCCTCAACTAGGGTTTCACATGGAATCACCCTCAACTAGGGTTTCACATGGAATCACCCTCAACTAGGGTTTCTCATGGAATCACCCTCAACTAGGGTTTCTCATGGAATCACCCTCAACTAGGGTTTCTCATGGAATCACCCTCAACTAGGGTTTCTCATAGAATCAACCTCAACTAGGGTTTCTCATGGAATCACCCTCAACTAGGGTTTCCACCATAGTCACCCACAATTTGGGTTTACTATTCATATCCATAAGGATTTCATTCAATTGTTCATAATTAGAGATTCACTATTCATTCCAATTAGGGTTTTACATCTCATTTCCCTAAATTGGAGTTTCACACATCACTACCCTGGATTAGGGTTACATCCTCACCCTGGGTTAGGGTTACATTTAGAATTGCCCTCAATTAGGGTTAGAACTCAATAGCCCTATCAATTAGGGTTTATGTTCATGATTAGGGTTTCATGATCTCTCTACTTAAGGATCATACCATTAATCACCACATGAATCATATTCATGTATGAATTCATGCTAACATCATCTCAATTGATTAGGTCATATCAACCCTTCAATCAAGTACATACAACTATGATTAGCATAGTGTACCAAGTCATTGATGCTATAAGCAATTAGGGATTCATCCCTTAATTGGCACTTAATCACTTAGGTACTATTATGGTTTCAACCTTTTTACCTTCATTGATTATTATTACTAATCATCGTTAGATCAATAGAACATTCATCATCTTAATTCTCAAGAGATTCAATCACATTGGACCTCCATTACATAAGTATCCAATTGAATTAGGGTTTCTAATGTTGATTCCTTCAATCATTGAATTCATGGAATCAATCATCAATTGGACCTATCCTCATACTTCAATTGAGTTTAATAGGTCAACCTTCAACTGATTTGACCCTCAATTGGTCATCAATTAGGGTTTGTTTCAATTGAATTAGGGTTTGGAATCGATGATTCATCAACACTAATTAATGCAAGATTGGTTACATTGAAACTATTGAACCATCATTCAAATTGAACATGACCTGACCCCAAACGGTCTTGAGGTCGTTTGCATGACCACCAAACGGTCTTGAGACCGTTTTTCCATCATATCATCAATATCCAAGTCATCCAATTAAGGTTTGGATCATTGGATTGATGACCAAATCAACAATTGATTGCACTTCAGCTTAGTGACATTGGATCTTCAATTGCTTAACCATACTCAACCCTAGACCTTCAAACGGTCTTGGGTGACCCCCAAACGGTCTTGAGACCGTTTGGATGAGTACCAAACGGTCTTGATACCGTTTGGCCCATCCAACCTTTGGATTCTAGTGAAATATCATGAAGGATTGGTCTATTGAGTTGATCAACAAATCAGCACTTAGTTGCAATATGATTTGGTACCTTTGGACCTTCAATTGGTCAACTATACTTGACCCCAGACCTCCAAACGGTCTTGGGTGATCCCCAAACGGTCTTGAGACCGTTTGGGTGATCCCCAAACGGTTTTGAAACCGTTTGGGCTAATCAACCCAAAATCTCAAATTAACTCATTGGAATTTCAGCACTGTTTCAATTAGGGTTTGCCCGATTGAATAGCCTTCAACTCACAATTCCTTTGGAACTAATCCTTCAAATTTGGTGAGTCATTAAAAAACATAATTCGTAACAGCAATCGCAAACGGTCAACCCTTGGTCAACGCACTCAAATGGTTTTGAAACCGTTTTCCCAAAAAGGTCAAGTTAATCAGGTTGAAAATCAGCACTTAATCCAATTAAACTTCCCTAATTGATTAGCCTTCAACTCACGATTCCTTTGGAGTTAATCCCTCAAATTTGGAGGGTCATTAACCAACATCATTAGGAACAGGAATCTCAAACTGTCAACGCTTGGTCAACTCACTCAAACGGTTTTGAAACCGTTTTCTCAACTAGGTCAAATAAATCAGGTTGAAAATCAGCACTTAATTCAATTGGATTTCCCTAATTGATTAGTCTTCAACCTAGGATTCCTTTGGAGTTAGCCCCTAAAATTTGAAGGGTTATCAGACTACATAATTATGAACAGGAATCCCAAACGGTCAATGCTTGGTCAACCATCTCAAACGGTTTTGAAACCGTTTTCTCCCAAACGGTTTGCAAACCGTTTGGTCACCCAACGGTTTGGTGAAACCGTTTGGTTCAACCAAACTTTGAAACCATTTGCCCAATATATTTGGGGAGGTGTGTTCTTATGATGATGTCATCATCATCAAGCTCCAAACTCACGAAATATCCTGTGGTTTCCATGGAAATTGCATCAATCAATCAAAGTTAATTTCGGAAATGTAGAAATGATCATTATTTGATGGAGAATTGAATACAATAACAAAGTTAGGGTTTCAAGTTATAAAACCCGCCTCCAATTGAGCTCCAAAGCTCCAAGACCACGGAAAAAATGGTGGATGAATCTCTTGCAACTCCCCCTAGGCTCGTCCTCAAGCTTTTGGATGAAAAAGTTGGCTAGAGTTGAAGAGGAGATCGAAATAAGAAGGAATCCATAATTTATTTTCGATTTCCACCATGGAATCAAGGAGAACAAAGGTCAAGGGCTTATCAACAGGTTGGGGACGTGATCCATGCTCCTCCCTAGCTCCTTGGTCGGTTTTGCAAGCAAGGGGAAGAAGAAAACCCGAAAAAGGCCTTGGTTTGGGCTTGGAAATGGCACTTTTATAAAGAAATTGATGAGAGAGAAAGTGCCTTATTAAAATCCAATTAATCCCAAAAATAGTACCACCTCTTACTCCTTGGTTTGCTTGCATACAAAGGCAACTCAAAGCCACCGAATTACCTTTCATTATCCATGGATTAAGGGAAAAGAAAATAAGCACCTTAATCCATTATAATATTAATATATCTTTTTGAGTGGAAATTCTTTTTCTTATAATAAGGTGAGTGGAATTTCATCTACTTAAGATATTTTCGTTCCTTATCTTGGCAAAAGAACGTCCATCCTTATTCAAAATCAACCAATAACATTTTGGTTGAAGGCCCTTTAATTAATACATTCATTTTTGCCCTAAATTGAATTAGGGTTTCACTTATGATTAAATCTTGATTATTTTAATATCAAGATTCTCTCTCCTCGAAATTAATTAAAATGAGATGCCATTCTCATTTTATTTGCTCTACATGATGCCAAGTGTGGCGACCGTCTCACGAAAACAAGATTAATTAAGAGGAAACGGTTTATTAACTAGCAGCGGAATTATGAAAATCACTGAAATTAAAAACTTTTTAAAGAAGGATCTGTAAATCATAAAACTCTTTTATCATAAACAAGATAAACAGTTTACATCATTGTAAAATCACCTCACGAGTGATTATATACATCCAGATACAAAATCTCGAAAGACAAAAACCTCGGATCTACTATCTCCTAGGACCTGAGAGTACAGAGATGACATAAGACACACTATCTATAAGACTAGACAGTTAGTATCTCCACCTGAGATTCACTACTGCCCCTGATGATGTTGCTGCTATTGTTTCTCATTCTTAAATGGATTCCTTCGTCCTTGGCGTCTTCCTAAAAAGTAGAAACCTACGGGAGTGAGACAATTTGAATAATTGTCCCAGCGAGAGTTATAACTCTCCACCAGAAGCTTTGTTATAACATTTAAGAAACAACATAAGCAAAGTAACTTAAATCATTCAACAGCAGATTTGATAATAAGTAAAGTAACTTTTACTTAAGCAATCATTTCTTTAAAGCATATAAAGAACATGTACACTAAATATTTCGAACGGATCATTAATATAAACAATGTAACACCAATCATTGTTTTTTGTAGTTCAACCTAAGCAGATATGCTACGCGGTTGATTATGTTTTACAAACATTATTATGCCCTGCGGAGATGAGGTATACCGCTCATACTCCAACCGATCACTATTAAGTCGCATCGGTATCATACATAGGTCATCAAAAGAGCCAAATTCTTATGACCTCATCTTCCTCAGTCAGTAAGAGGATTTACTTGCAGGACATCTTGTGTCTCTCCTGTAGTAGCTATCCAGGGTATTCTGGAAACTTCGCTATAGAGTTACAGTGGCATTCTGTACTCTCTTCGTCATCAAAAGATCTCTTGTTAATTCTCATCGATGTGGTATTGGTGATTTCTTTAGGAGATTTGTGGTACATCACCCGGTATAGACCTATAGTGAAGGATTGATAGATTAAAGTACATCTACATCAATTCCTATACTAGGACGTAAGGATATTCACGTCCATATTCCCCCATATACTCAAAAGTATATGTTCTAGGAGTTCCCTTAGGAAAAACCTGTTTCACCATCATTTGGTCTCTGACAATGATGGATCTATGATCAGGGCTCTACATGATATGATTCTACTTGATTAGTTGGGTACATTCTAGCATTCGTTTAGCATCAAGCATGTTTCCAAGCATTAATCATTAGAACAACAGCTATAAAAGTAGAATACTAAATGTATCAAGTCTAACTCACATCAATTATCAATTGGATATCATTTCTTAACCATTTCATTACTATGATTTAAGAATAGGGTATTCAAACCCTTAATTCATCATAAGTCATCTTATTAGCATGACCTTGATGTTACTCATGGCTCTCACAGCCTATCAATTTTATATGTTGTCACTTAACTAGGCAACATAGTATATCACTATTCACAAAGCTAATAACATGCTTCCAATAAATATGATATCATAACCTTTACCTGGATATAATCATCCTTTTATAAGAACCTGCATGGTTAATTCAATTGACAACAATAAACATTTCATTTCTAGATCAATAATTTATAAAGTAGAATTAACCTTTCAATTCAGGAATAGTACCTTCATGCTTACACTAAGGCTAGGTTCCCTTATTTACATCAATTAGGGTTATTCAATCCCTTTCTTTATGATTAGGAATAATGATTCCTCATCTCATACTTTAATCATGAAGATTCATGCTTAAAAGCATAAGTAGAGTTAGGGTTTACCCCACTCAATTAAGGTTATTGAATCCCTTTGTCTTATAAGGCATAAGAATTCTTATATTGTAATTTGTTCACAGGGTTTCATACTTGAAAGCATAACCCAGGACTAGGGTTAACATACCCCATCCTTCATTAGTTAGGGTTTGTATTCTTTTACTTCAACATAGGGTTATAGAACCTCTTAGCTCTCGAGGCATAAATATTTCTCATATTACAACTTGTAATTAGGGTTTCATACTCAAAGGCATAACCCTGAATTACTTCATTTATCAGATCACCCTAAATTAGGGTTTTTTTTTTATTAAAGGCATAACCCTGAATTACTTCATTTATCAGATCACCCTAAATTAGGGTTTACTATTCACATTACATGTTATTACCCTAGAATTAGGGTTTACTATTCACTTCATAGTGAATTGAGCTCATAGCATCATTATATATGAAAATTATCATCATTGATGCCCTCAAATTAGGTTAAGATTCATTAATCATTATAATTAGGATTTCCATGATCTTACCTTGATGGATCATACCCTAATCATGTACATTCTTACATATTGAAAGTATGTTACTTGATTCTCATTCATATTAGGAGATTTCTCTCTCTTATTACTACTAGATGATGTTTAAATCACTCTAGGTTAGATTAGGTCAAGTCATCTTTGATTAACATAGACTAAGTCATCCCATTATAATCATTAGGGTTTGCTTGATCAAGGGTTGTTATCTACTTGAACCCTTCAAGGGTACCTTGGTAATCTTCTTTAATAATCATAACATGGGTCAAACTACTAATCACTTAACCCCTTAATGTCTTTAGGTATCATTAGGGTTTAGATTAAACAACCATTGAACCATCTAAGCCTTCAAGGCATTAAGCATTCTTAACCCTAAATGTCCCCAAACGATTTCACTCTTCAACCTCCAAACGGTTTTGAAACCGTTTGGAAGTGTTGACCGTTTGGCACCTTTGACTTTCAAGACCGCATGGACATGATCACACTCAAGACCATTTTCCCTTGAATGGTCTTGAAACCGTTTGATCATGTTGACCGTTTAACCAAGGTTGACTTTGAAACCGCAAGACCTTAAACGGTTTGGAAACCGCATGAGTCCAAACGGTTTTGAAACCGTTTGGGCCCAAATGGTCTTGAGATCATTTGCCCCCAAACGGTCTTGAGACCGTTTGGACTCAAACGGTCTTAAGACCGTTTGGTCCAAATGTCTCAAAACCGCATGGACCAAAAAGGTGCATCAACACTTGCAATTGATTAGGGTTTTCAGTGTTGAACCCCTCAGTTGATCTCATATATGTTAACCACTTATCAATTGAGCCAATTAGATTTATCCTTAACCAATTTGACACTCAATTGACCCTCAATTGATCACCAAATAGGGTTGGGATCAATTGAATTAGGGTTTGAAATCGATGATCCTTCAATACTAATCAATGTAAGACTAGTTACTTTGAAACCATACAACCATCATCCAAATTGGGTATGACCTGACCCCAAACGGTCTTGAGGTCGTTTGGATGACCTCCAAATGGTCTTGAGACCGTTTTCCCACCATACCATCATAATACAAGTCAACCAATTAAGGTTTGGATCATTGGATTGATCACCAAATCATCAATTGATTACACTTTAACTTAGTAACATTGGATCATCAATTGCTTAACCATACTCACCCCTAGACCTCCAAACGGTCTTGGGTGACCTCCAAACGGTCTTGAGACCATTTGGATGAGCTCCAAACGGTCTTGAGACCGTTTGGCTCAACCAAACCTTGGATTCTAGTGAAAAGTCATTAGGGTTTGAGCTATTGAGTTGATCATCAAATCAGCATTGCATTGTATATCAACTTGGTACCTTTAGACCTTTAAACACCTAACCATACTCAACCCTAGACCTCCAAATGGTCTTGGGTGACCACCAAACGGTCTGGAGACCATTTGGATGAGCTCCAAACGGTCTTGAGACCGTTTGGCCCATCCATCCTGTGGATTCTAGTGAAAAATCATCAAGGATTGGTCTATCGAGTTGATCAACAATTCAGCACTTAATTGCAATATGATTGGTACCTTTGGACCTTCAATTGATCAACTATACTTGACCCCAGACCTCCAAACGGTCTTGGGGTGACCCCCAAACGGTCTTGAGACCGTTTGGGCTAAACAACCCAAAATCTCAAATTAACTCATTGGAATTTGAGCACTAATTCCAATTAGGGTTTGCCTAATTGAATAGACTTCAGCTCACGATTCCTTGGGAGTTAATACCTCAAATTAGGGTTTGAAATCGATGATCCTTCAATACTAATCAATGTAAGACTAGTTACTTTGAAACCATACAACCATCATCCAAATTGGGTATGACCTGACCCCAAACGGTCTTGAGGTCGTTTGGATGACCTACAAATGGTCTTGAGACCGTTTTCCCACCATACCATCATAATACAAGTCAACCAATTAAGGTTTTGATCATTGGATTGATCACCAAATCATCAATTGATTACACTTTAACTTAGTAACATTGGATCATCAATTGCTTAACCATACTCACCCCTAGACCTCCAAACGGTCTTGGGTGACCTCCAAACGGTCTTGAGACCATTTGAATGAGCTCCAAATGGTCTTGAGACCGTTTGGCTCAACCAAACCTTGGATTCTAGTGAAAAGTCATTAGGGTTTGAGCTATTGAGTTGATCATCAAATCAGCATTGCATTGTATATCAACTTGGTACCTTTAGACCTTTAAACACCTAACCATACTCAACCCTAGACCTCCAAACGGTCTTGGGTGACCACCAAACGGTCTTGATACCGTTTGGATGAGATCCAAACGGTCTTGAGACCGTTTGACCCATCCATCCTTTGGATTCTAGTGAGAAATCATCAAGGATTGGTCTATCGAGTTGATCAACAATTCATCACTTAATTGCAATATGATTGGTACCTTTGGACCTTCAATTGATCAACTATACTTGACCCCAGACCTCCAAACGGTCTTGGGGTGACCCGAAAACGGTCTTGAGACCGTTATGGTGATCCCCAAACGGTCTTGAGACCGTTTGGGCTAGACAACCCAAAATCTCAAATTAACTCATTGGAATTTCAGCACTAATTCCAATTAGGGTTTGCCTAATTGAATAGCCTTCAACTCACAATTCCTTGGGAGTTAATCCCTCAAATTTGGTGAGTCATTAGACCACATCATTAGTAACAGTAATACCAAACGGTCAACGCTTGGTCAACGCACTCAAATGGTCTTGAGACCGTTTTCCCAAAAAGTTCAATTAAAACAGATTGATAATCAGCACTTAATCCAATTAGGTTTCCCTAATTGATTAGCCTTCAACTCACGATTCCTTGGGCGTTAATCCCTAAAATTTGGAGGGTAATCAACCAACATAATTATGAACAGGAATCCAAAACGGTCAATGCTTGGTCAACTCACTCAAATGGTCTTGAGACCGTTTGCCCAAACAGGTCAAGTTAATCGGGTTGAAAATCAGCATTTAATTCAATTCGATTTATCTAATTGATTGGCCTTCAACCTACGATTCCTTTGAAGTTAACCCATAAAATTTGGTGGGTCATTATCTTGCATAATTAGGAACAAAATTCCAAAACGGTAAATGCTTGGTCAACTCACTCAAACGGTCTTGGAGACCATTTGCTCCAACCGACCTTGTGAAACCGTTTGCCCCTCAAACGGTTTTGCAAACCCCCAAACAGTTTTGCAAACCGTTTGGCCAAGGGTGAAAGACCGTTTGCTAAAGTAACATTGGTATTCATGACCCCCTTCTTCTACCTCCAGATCCAGGTCTGTTCTTCATGGTTTTAATTGCAAGAAAGCAAGGAAGGATGGGGGAAAGAAGAACAAACTACTTTTGCAAGAAAGAAAGATGCATAACAAAGTTTAAGGGTTTAGAGTTATAAAACCCGCCTTAGAACCAGCTCTAGAGATCCAAGCTTCGAAGCTTTAATGGTGGCTTGAGCTCCACAGGTCGTCCAAGGTTTCTTATTCAAGAATTGGTTGGAAAGGATGGCTAGAAAGAAGAACTTAGTAAGAAAAACTAGCAAACCAACCTTGTATCATGATTTCCTTCATGAATCCGAGCTAGAAGATAACCAAAGCTTACCCAAACCTACTTGGCCGTTCTCCCCTGCTCCTGAGATCCTTCCTTAGTCAGCCACAGAAAGAGATAACTGAAGAGAGAAAGGGAAACAATCCCTTGGTTGTAAAAGAAAGGTGTATATATACTTTTGGCATGTTTTCAAGATAAGGACAATCTTTTCTTCTTTTTCTCATATGGGTCCTTCTCTCCTTCTTGGCCAAGCCCCTCCTTCCTATTCTTAAGCAAAACTCCTTTCTTAACCAAAGTCTAGTGAAAAGGAAGCCAAACATCCTACTAAGTTGCACACATAAAAGGGTCATTATGCTTATAACTTGGTTATTTAGTTACAAGGGTTATCCTTCTTATTTGTTTATTCAAATGAAGCGCCCCCTTTATCATTTTTACTCTAATTGATGCCAAGAGTCATAAAAGATATTCTAGAAGGTATATTTTACATGTTGCACCCTGTGTTTTGGGTAAATTGCACTTTATACCAAAACGAGGGTTTAAAAGCACAAGGATTGCTCCACAAGCTACCTTTTGGTGCCCAAGCTTGGATAATCCATAATACTTCATCAAATTCATTCTTATGATGTATTATCATCAGAGGAACATCTAAACATGTGCAATTTGCAAGTTAACCCATTTAATTGGGTAATTTTCTCATAAGTCCACTTTTAACAAAACAATATTACAATATTGTTTAAAAGGATAGAAAGGGAAATATATAATACTCAGGAGCTTTAATTACATTATCAACAGATAACCACAAGCATTTAATCAAATGATTAAGAAAAACACCTGGGGTTAGTTCATAACCCAGGTCAGGGATGTTACAATAAACACCTAAAAAGGATTTTGTCCCCAAAATCCCAGAAAGAAAAGGGAAAGCAGATATTATTTAAGCATTATACCATTATGTCTTCAAGTGACATTTCATTATTATGGAACAATATAGAGTTTTGTTCAATACAAAGTTTCTCCACTCAAGTTTTTCCATGGAAAGATTCACATGGAACATATACTCTCATGTTCCTTAGTTAAATCAACATTTTCTTAAAATCACAATCATACTCTGTCATCTATTTTGAGACTATATAAGTCCTTTCATACCTTGATTGTGTCATCTCACCTGATAACACCATACTAACTTTCCTTATTACTTACACTAAGTAACTCATTAGTTGTACATTCTCTTATTATAGGGAAAAGTTTCTTATCAATCAAGGATTTATCTGAAAGATATCTTAGAAAGAATTTTGTCTATGAAAAACATAAACCCCTAACATGTGATGTTCATATTATTTTACATGTTTAATTTGATTTCATAGTTGACCATTCCAAGTAATCAACATAAATCATTTGATATATTATTACATTCTTATCTTGATACCTATCACATGTGTTATCTTCCTTTCATCTTGGGACATTACTTGTTACATATATTCTCAACTTGGAACTAAAGTCCAAGATAAACTGATACCTTTCTAGGTATACTTCACATAAACATCTTTATATTATGCACATCAAGTGTCCTAAGACCCACTTGATTGACATGTCCCTGGAAAGAAAGAGAATAAGGGATCATATTCTTCTTGTTATATCATGTATTTTCAACCATTCATGAAACATCTTATGATTCCATCACATTTTCACATTATGGGGAGGATCTTTATTATTATTCTTACATCTTTACTTGACAGGGTTGACCTCCCTTATTCCCATATTTCTTATTTCTTGATACTCATTAGATTGTTTCAGAATGACTACTTGATCAGAGCAATCAAAAAGATAACAATCTAGGAGTTTCCATATTTACTTTATCATCAACAATTGTATACCTGGCCAGGGTATATAAATACTGAGATAAGGTAATATGCATTTGTGTACTACCATTTTCCTTCTCTTTTCCTATTATCACAAGTATAAGATCTAACATTACTAAATTTTATCCAGACATCTCTTTAATACTTCATCCTTTTTATGGAGGTAAGCATGTAACATGAAACATCTATTTTATACAACATTATAAGTCCTTATAGGATTAATCAAGAAAAGTTCAATCAATTACTTTCTCAGTTTTGTCCAAGAGATCATAAAAAGACATATAAGAATAACATTTATTTCGTCTAACCTGTCATGACTCGAGGATTATTCATTGTATCAAGCTAATTCTGCCTCAGAGGTTGATTTGCCATAACATTTCTGGCTAGGCAATTTCTTGCCAGATGTCCAACCTGTCTACATATGTAGCAAATTCTAGGTGCCCAGTATGGTATGAAGGGTTCTTTACCCTTTCTAGATGACCATTGTCTTGGTGTACTAGGTCCTGGTTGTGTTGGTGACACCAGAAACTTCTTCCTTTTGGAACTACCAGGTCTCTGCTCTTGGGTTTGGATAGGCCTTTTCTCAATTCTTCCTTTATATTTCTCTTCTGGACAATTATTTCTGATATGTCCAGGCTTCCTACACCTATAGCAGGTCCTGGTCTCTGGTTGTATTCTAACCCCTATATTACTGTATATTGATTCATCAGAATGAGGTTGAGCACTGGCTTGCTCTAGGTTCAAAGCTTCATCGTTTACCATTGCTTCAACTTGTTGTTATGGTTCACATATTCTGTTGATATCCAAAACATCATCATTAGGAGCTGGTAATCTGGGTTGTATTGCTAGTGCTTGATCCACTAGATACATCATGGTAGCCCTAAATTCCCCAACAGTGATTCCTAAGGAAGAATTCCTTATCATGGTTGGGTTAGCTAGGGGAATATCAGGTAATTGTCCCTCTATTTCTTGCTCCTCTGCACCTCTTCTTAGTGCAGTATTGTTGCTCTCCGTAGCAAACTCCTCATCCGATACAGTCATCTTCAAGTTCTTCTCCTCCTATGTGAGAAGAAGTTACCATCAGATACACTGGATGACACTTAGAACAGACTCTACTACCTAAGTCCTATGTCTCTGTAGACTCAGCGAACCTAGAGCTCTGATACCACTAAATTGTGGCGACCGTCTCGTGAAAACAAGATTAATTAAGAGGAAGCGGTTTATTAACTGGCAGCGGAATTATGAAAATCACTAGAATTAAAAACTTTTTAAAGAAGGATCTGTAAATCATAAAACTCTTTTATCATAAACAAGATAAACAGTTTACATCATTGTAAAATCACCTCTCGAGTGATTATATACATCCAGATACAAAATCTCGAAAGCCAAAAACCTCAGATCTACTATCTCCTAGGACCTGAGAGTACAGAGACGACATAAGACACACTATCTACAAGACTAGACAGTTAGTATCTCCACCTGAGATTCACTACTACCCCTGATGCTGTTGCTGCTATTGTTGCTCATTCTTAAATGGATTCCTTCATCCTTGGCATCTTCCTAAAAAGTAGAAACCTACGGGAGTGAGACAATTTGAATAATTGTCCCAACGAGAGTTATAACTCTCCACCAGAAGCTTTGTTATAACATTTAAGAAACAACATAAGCAAAGTAACTTAAATCATTCAACAACAGGTTTGATAATAAGTAAAGTAACGTTTACTTAAGCAATCATTTCTTTAAAGCATATAAAGAACATGTACACTAAATATTTCGAATGGATCATTAATATAAACAATGTAACACCAATCATTGTTTTTCATAGTTCAACCTAAGCAGATATGCTACGCGGTTGATTTTGTTTTACAAACATTATTATGCCCTGTGGAGATGAGGTATACCGCTCATACTCCAACCGATCACTATTAAGTCGCATCAGTATCATACATAGGTCATCAAAAGAGCCGGATTCTTATGACCTCATCTTCCTCAGTCAGTAAGAGGATTTACTTGCAGGACATCTTGTGTCTCTGCTGTAGTAGCTATCCAGGGTATTCTGGAAACTTCGTTATAGAGTTACAGTCGCGTTCTGTACTCTCTTTGTCATTGAAAGACCTCTTGTTTATCTCTCATCGATGCGGTATTGGTCATTTCTTCAGGAGATTTGTGGTACATCACCCGGTATAGACCTATAGTGAAGGATTGATAGATTAAAGTACATCTACATCAATTCCTACACTAGGACGTAAGGATATTCACGTCCATATTCCCCCATATACTCAAAAGTATATGTTCCAGGAGTTCCCTTAGGAAAAACCTATTTCACCATCATTTGGTCTCTGACAATGATGGATCTATGATCAAGGCTCTACATGATATGATTATACTTGATTAGTTAGGTACATTCTAGCATTCTTTTAGTATCAAGCATGTTTCCAAGCATTAATCATTAGAACAACAGCTATAAAAGTAGAGTACTAAATGTATCAAGTCTAACTCACATCAATTATCAATTGGATATCATTTCTTAACCATTTTATTACTATGATTCAAGAATAGGGTATTCAAACCCTTAATTCATCATAAGTCATCTTATTAGCATGGCCTTGATGTTACTCATGGCTCTCACAGCCTATCAATCTTATATGATGTCACTTAACTAGGCAACATAGTATATCACTATTCACAAAGCTAATAACATGCTTCCAATGAATATGATATCATAACCTTTACCTGGATATAATCATCCTTTTATAAGAACCTGCATGGTTAATTCAATTAAAAACAATAAACATTTCATTTCCAGATCAACAATTTATAAAGCATAATTAACCTTTCAATTCAGGAATAGTACCTTCATGCTTACACTAAGGCTAGGTTCCCTTATTTACATCAATTAGGGTTATTCAATCCCTTTCTTTATGATTAGGAATAATGATTCCTCATCTCATACTTTAATCATGAAGATTCATGCTATATAGAATAAGTAGATTTAGGGTTTACCCCACTCAATTAAGGTTATTGAATCCCTTTGTCTTATAAGGCATAAGACTTCTTATATTGTAATTTGTTCACAGGGTTTCATACTTGAAAGCATAACCCAGGACTAGGGTTAACATACCCCATCCTTCATTAGTTAGGGTTTGTATTCTTTTACTTCAACATAGGGTTATAGAACCTATTAGCTCTCGAGGCATAAAGATTTCTCATATTACAACTTGTAATTAGGGTTTCATACTCAAAGGCATAACCCTGAATTACTTCATTTATCAGATCACCCTAAATTAGGGTTTACTATTCACATTACATGTTATTACCCTAGAATTAGGGTTTACTATTCACTTCATAGTGAATTGAGCTCATAGCATCATTATATATGAAAATTATCATCATTGATGCCCTCAAATTAGGTTAAGATTCATTAATCATTATAATTAGGATTTCCATGATCTTACCTTGATGGATCATACCCTAATGATGTACATTCTTACATATTGAAAGTATGTTACTTGATTCTCATTCATATTAGGAGCTTTCTCTCTCTTCTTACTACTAGATGATGTTTAAATCACTCTAGGTTAGATTAGGTCAAGTCATCTTTGATTAACATAGATTAAGTCATCCCATTATAATCATTAGGGTTTGCTTGATCAAGGGTTGTTATCTACTTGAACCCTTCAAGGGTACCTTGGTAATCTTCTTTAATAATCATAACATGGGTCAATCTACTAATCACTTAACCCTTTAATGTCTTTAGGTATCATTAGGGTTTAGATTAAACAACCATTGAACCATCTAAGCCTTCAAGGCATTAAGTATTCTTAACCCTAAAAGTCCCCAAACGATTTCACTCTTCAATCTCCAAACGGTTTTGAAACCGTTTGGAAGTGTTGACCGTTTGGCACCTTTGACTTTCAAGACCGCATGGACATGATCATACTCAAGACCGTTTGCCCTTGAATGGTCTTGAAACCATTTGATCATGTTGACCGTTTAACCAAGGTTGACTTTGAAACCGCAAGACCTTAAATGGTTTGGAAACCGAATGAGTCCAAACAGTTTTGAAACCATTTGGGCCCAAATGGTCTTGAGACCGTTTGCCCCCAAACGGTCTTAAGACCGTTTGGTCCAAATGTCTCAAAACCGCATGGACCAAAAAGGTGCATCAACACTTGCAATTGATTAGGGTTTTCAGTGTTGAACCCCTCAATTGATCTCATATATGTTAACCACTTATCAATTGAGCCAATTAGATTTATCCTTAACCAATTTGACACTCAATTGACCCTCAATTGATCACCAAATAGGGTTGGGATCAATTGAATTAGGGTTTGAAATCGATGATCCTTCAATACTAATCAATGTAAGACTAGTTACTTTGAAACCATAGAACCATCATCCAAATTGGGTATGACCTGACCCCAAACGGTCTTGAGGTCGTTTGGATGACCTCCAAATGGTCTTGAGACCGTTTTCCCACCATACCATCATAATACAAGTCAAACAATTAAGGTTTGGATCATTGGATTGATCACCAAATCATCAATTGATTACACTTTAACTTAGTAACATTGGATCATCAATTGCTTAACCATACTCACCCCTAGACCTCCAAACGGTCTTGGGTGACCTCCAAACGGTCTTGAGACCATTTGGATGAGCTCCAAACGGTCTTGAGACCGTTTGGCTCAACCAAACCTTGGATTCTAGTGAAAAGTCATTAGGGTTTGAGCTATTGAGTTGATCATCAAAGCAACATTGCATTGTATATCAACTTGGTACCTTTAGACCTTTAAACACCTAACCATACTCAACCCTAGACCTCCAAATGGTCTTGGGTGACCACCAAACGGTCTGGAGACCGTTTGGATGAGCTCCAAACGGTCTTGAGACCGTTTGGCCCATCCATCCTGTGGATTCTAGTGAAAAATCATCAAGGATTGGTCTATCGAGTTGATCAACAATTCAGCACTTAATTGCAATATGATTGGTACCTTTGGACCTTCAATTGATCAACTATACTTGACCCCAGACCTCCAAACGGTCTTGGGGTGACCCCCAAACGGTCTTGAGACCGTTTGGGCTAAACAACCCAAAATCTCAAATTAACTCATTGGAATTTGAGCACTAATTCCAATTAAGGTTTGCCTAATTGAATAGACTTCAACTCACGATTCCTTGGGAGTTAATACCTCAAATTTGGTGAGTCATTAGAACACATCATTAGTAACAGTAATACCAAACGGTCAATGCTTGGTCAATGCACTCAAACGGTCTGGAGACCATTGCCCAAAAAGTTCAATTAAAACAGATTGATAATCAGCACTTAATCCAATTAGGTTTCCCTAATTGATTAGCCTTCAACTCATGATTCCTTGGGTGTTAATCCCTCAAATTGGGAGGGTCATCAACCAACATAATTATGAACAGGAATCTCAAACGGTCAATGCTTGGTCAACTCACTCAAACGGTCTTGAGACCGTTTTCCCAAACAGGTCAAGTTAATCAGGTTGAAAATCAGCATTTAATTCAATTCGATTTATCTAATTTATTGGTCTTCAACCTACGATTCCTTTGGATTTAACCCCTCAAATTTGGTGGGTCATTATCCTACATAATTAGGAACACAATTCCCAAACGGTCAATGCTTGGTCAACTCACTCAAATGGTCTTGGAGACCGTTTGCTCCAACCGACCTTGTGAAACTGTTTGCCCCTCAAATGGTTTTGCAAACCCCCAAACGGTTTTGCAAACCGTTTGGCCAAGGGTGAAAGACCGTTTGCTAAAGTAACATTGGTATTCACGCCCCCCTTCTTCTAACTCCAGATCCAGGTCTGTTCTTCATGGTTTTAATTGCAAGAAAGCAAGGAAGGATGGGGGAAAGAAGAACAAACTACTTTTGCAAGAAAGAAAGATGCATAACAAAGTTTAAGGGTTTAGAGTTATAAAACCCGCATTAGAACCAGCTCTAGAGCTCCAAGCTTCGAATCTTTAATGGTGGCTTGAGCTCCACTGGTCGTCCAAGGTTTCTTATTCAAGAATTGGTTGGAAAGGATGGCTAGAAAGAAGAACTTAGTAAGATAAACTAGCAAACCAACCTTGTATCATGATTTCCTTCATGAATCCGAGCTAGAAGATAACCAAAGCTTACCCAAACCTACTTGGCCGTTCTCCCCTGCTCCTGAGCTCCTTCCTTAGTCGGCCACAGCAAGAGATAAGTGAAGAGAGAAAGGGAAATGATCCCTTGGTTGTAAAAGAAAGGTGTATATATACTTTGGGCATGTTTTCATGATAAGGACAATCTTTTCTTCTTTTTCTCATATGGGTCCTTCTCTCCTTCTTGGCCACGCCCCTCCTTCCAATTCTTAAGCAAAACTCCTTTCTTAACCAAAGTCTAGTGAAAAGGAAGCCAAACATCCCACTAAGTTGCACACATAAAAGGGTCATTATGCTTATAACTTGGTTATTTAGTTACAAGGGTTATCCTTCTTATTTGTTTATTCAAATGAAGCGCCCCCTTTATCATTTTTACTCTAATTGATGCCAAGAGTCATAAAAGATATTCTAGAAGGTATATTTTACATGTTGCACCCCGTGTTTTGGGTAAATTGCACTTTATACCAAAACTAGGGTTTAAAGCACAAGGATTGCTCCACAAGCTACCTTTTGGTGCCCAAGCTTGGAGAATCCATAATACTTCATCAAATTCATTCTTATGATGTATTATCATCAGAGGAACATCTAAACATGTGCAATTTGCAAGTTAACCCCTTTAATTGGGTAATTTGCTCATAAGTCCACTTTTAACAAAACAATATTACAATATTGTTTAAAAGGACAGAAAGGGAAATATATATTCCTCAGGATCTTTAATTACATTATCAACAAATAACCACAAGCATTTAATCACATGATTAAGAAAAACACCTGGGGTTAGTTCATAACCCAGGTCAGGGATGTTACACCAAGGAACATTAAGGAACTTATAGAAGTGGTAATTTGCATATTGAACCCTAGGTTTTGGGTAAATTGCACTTTAGACCAAAACTAGGTTTTTCATAGAATCAACCTCAACTAGGGTTTCTCATGTAATCACCCTCAACTAGGGTTTCCACCATAGTCACCCACAATTTGGGTTTACTATTCATATCCATAAGGATTTCATTCAATTGTTCATAATTAGAGATTCACTATTCATTCCAATTAGGGTTTTACATCTCATTTCCCTAAATTGGAGTTTCACACATCACTACCCTGGATTAGGGTTACATCCTCACCCTGGGTTAGGGTTACATTTAGAATTGCCCTCAATTAGGATTAGAACTCAATAGCCCTATCAATTAGGGTTTATGTTCATGATTAGGGTTTCATGATCTCTCTACTTAAGGATCATACCATTAATCACCACATGAATAATATTCATGTATGAATTCATGCTAACATCATCTCAATTGATTAGGTCATATCAACCCTTCAATCAAGTACATACAACTATGATTAGCATAGTGTACCAAGTCATTGATGCTATAAGCAATTAGGGATTCATCCCTTAATTGGCACTTAATCACTTAGGTACTATTATGGTTTCAACCTTTTTTACCTTCATTTATTATTATTACTAATCATCGTTGGATCAATAGAACATTCATCATCTTAATTCTCAAGAGATTCAATCACATTGGACCTCCATTACATAAGTATCCAATTGAATTAGGGTTTCCAATGTTGATTCCTTCAATCATTGAATTCATGGAATCAATCATAAATTGGACCTATCCTCATACTTCAATTGAGTTTAATAGGTCAACCTTCAACTTATTTGACCCTCAATTGGTCATCAATTAGGGTTTGGTTCAATTGAATTAGGGTTTGGAATCGATGATTCATCAACACTAATTAATGCAAGATTGGTTACATTGAAACTATTGAACCATCATTCAAATTGAACATGACCTGACCCCAAACGGTCTTGAGGTCGTTTGGATGACCACCAAACGGTCTTGAGACTGTTTTTCCATCATATCATCAATATCCAAGTCATCCAATTAAGGTTTGGATCATTGGATTGATCACCAAATCAGCAATTGATTGCACTTTAGCTTAGTGACATTGGATCTTCAATTGCTTAACCATACTCAACCCTAGACCTTCAAACGGTCTTGGGTGACCCCCAAACGGTCTTGAGACCGTTTGGATGAGTCCCAAATGGTCTTGATACCGTTTGGCCCATCCAACTTTTGGATTCTAGTGAAAAATCATCAAGGATTGGTCTATTGAGTTGATCAACAAATCAGCACTTAGTTGCAATATGATTTGGTACCTTTGGACCTTCAATTGGTCAACTATAGTTGACCCCAGACCTCCAAACGGTCTTGGGTGATCCCCAAACGGTCTTGAGACCGTTTGGGTGATCCTCAAACGGTTTTGAAACCGTTTGGGCTAATCAACCCAAAATCTCAAATTAACTCATTGGAATTTCAGCACTGTTTTCAATTAGGGTTTGCCCAATTGAATAGCCTTCAACACACAATTCCTTTGGAACTAATCCATCAAATTTGGTGAGTCATTAACCAACATAATTAGTAACAGTAATATAAAACGGTCAACCCTTGGTCAATGCACTAAAACGGTTTTGAAACCATTTCCCCAAAAAGGTCAAGTTAATCAGGTTGAAAATCAGCACTTAATCAATTAGGCTTCCCTAATTGATTAGCCTTCAACTCACGATTCCTTTGGAGTTAATCCCTCAAATTTGGAGGGTCATTAACCAACAGAATTAGAAACAGGAATCCCAAAAGTTCAAAGCTTGGTCAACTCATGCAAACGGTTTTGAAACCGTTTTCTCAACTAGGTCAAATAAATCAGGTTGAAAAGCAGCACTTAATTCAATTAGATTTCCCTAATTGATTAGTATTCAACCTATGATTCCTTTGGAGTTAACCCCTAAAATTTGGAGGGTTATCAGACTACATAATTATGAACAGGAATCCCAAACGGTCAATGCTTGGTCAACCATCTCAAACAGTTTTGAAACCGTTTGCTCCCGAACGGTTTGTAAACCATTTGGTCACCCAACAGTTTGGTGAAACCGTTTGGTTCAACCAAACTTTGAAACCGTTTGCCCAAGATATTTTGGGAGGTGTGTGCTTATGATGATGTCATCATCATCAAGCTCCAAAATAACGAAATCTCCTGTGGTTTCCATGGAAATTGCATCAATCAATCAAAGTTAATTTCGGAAATGTAGAAATGATCATTATTTGATGGAGAATTGAATACAATAACAATGTTAGGGTTTCAAGTTATAAAACCCGCCTCCAATTGAGCTCCAAAGCTACAAGACCACGGAAAAAATGGTGGATGAAGCTCTTTCAACTCCCCCTAGGCTCGTCCTCAAGCTTTTGGATGAAAAAGTTGGCTAGGGTTGAAGAGGAGATCGAAATAAGAAGGAATCCATAATTTATTTTCGATTTCCACCATGGAATCAAGGAGAACAAAGGTCAAGGGCTTACCAACAGGTTGGGGACGTGATCCATGCTCCTACCTAGCTCCTTGGTCGGTTTTGCAAGAAAGGGGAAGAAGAAAATCCGAAAAAGGCCGTGGTTTGGGCTTGGAAATGGCACTTTTATAAAGAAATTGATGAGAGAGAAAGTGCCTTATTAAAATCCAATAAATCCCAAAAATAGTACCACCTCTTCCTCCTTGGTTTGCTTGCATACAAAGGAAACTCAAAGCCACCGAATTACCTTTCATTATCCATGGATTAAGGGAAAAGAAAATAAGCACCTTAATCCATTATAATATTAATATATCTTTTTGAGTGGAAATTCTTTTTCTTATAATAAGGTGAGTGGAATTTCACCTACTTAAGATATTTTCGTTCCTTATCTTGGAAAAAGAACGTCCATCCTTATTCAAAATCAAACAATAACATTTTGGTTGAAGGCCCTTTAATTAATACATTCATTTTTTCCCTAAATTGAATTAGGGTTTCACTTATGATTAAATCTTGATTATTTTAATATCAAGATTCTCTCTCCTCAAAATTAATTCAAATGAGATGCCCTTCTCATTTTATTTGCTCTACATGATGCCAAGGAACATTAAAGACCTTATAGAAGTGGTAATTTGTATATTGAACCCTAGGTTTTGGGTAAATTGCACTTTACACCAAAACTAGGTTTTTAATGCACAAACATTGCTTTATCAGTTCTTTCTTGGTATTCAGGCTATCACAACCCATACCTCTGCATCATCTTCATTCTCATGATGCTTCAACACATGAGGAACTTATTATAATGCACAATTGCACTTAAACCCCTCAACTTGGGTAATTTGCTCTTAAGTCCAAAACAAACAAAACATTGATTTCAACAATGTTCAAAAAGGACTAGAATTGCAACATAGGTTCCTCTTGAGGCCTAATTACTTTTCACAAGATGGGATTAACCATTTAATCACCTTTCTTAATCAAAACACCTAGGGTTAACGTATAACCCAGGTCAGGGATGTTACAATGGCTATCGGCCAAGGGTCTATCATGCACCAAGCTAGGGTTAGGGTTAGGTTTCACTTATCGGGCTAACCTTAAACATGATCCATATTGACCAAAGGGGTATCGCCCAAGACGCCCCTATCGTGCAACCTTCTAGCATCACCTGAGGGTTAACCCTATCAGCCAGGGTAACCATGACGCCCAAGAAAGGTGTCGTGCAAGGCCAGGAAGCAATGTGACGGCCAACATCCTAGGGTTGGTATGTCGGGCATGAAGCCATATCACCCAACACTTCATATAGGTCAAAGCTTCAACTTAAGACATCGTGGTATCGGCCAAAGTTATCCTGGGCACCGTACCATATCACCCAAGCTCATCAAGAGTAACTGCCAAGGCTGTGTTGGGTACCAGGCTATCAAAGCTTATCGACCAAGACTATCCTAAGACAGGGAGTGCATCGGGCATCCTCTACACATGGTGTGTCATCCAAGACCTAACCCTAAGGAGGGTATCGGGCAACATCTCAGCAAGGGCATATTGCCCATCTATCAACTCCACCAAGGGTATCGAACAGGGGACCATAACGGGCACCAACTAAGCTTCAATTAGGCATATCATCCAGGGATACAAGGATCACCCAAGCAAGCTTACCTACCAAGGATTACATCTCAAGGACATATCGTGCATTAAGGGTAGACAACTCATGTCGCCTAGAGCAACACTAATGCCCAAGCTGGGGTTGAGGCTTCATATCGACCAAGATGCCCATCCAAGGGTTTAGCAACCATGTCGCCCAAACCCTAACTCTAAGATGGATAAGGGATATCAGGCACCAAGGTAAAACTATCTCAACAAAGTGTATCATGCAGGGAACTCAACAAAACATATCGCCCAAGCACACATGGGTATCGGCCAAAGGTACAACCAAAGACAAGAAGGTTATTGGGTAGCATTATCCCCAAAGTCATATCGTACAAGACACAACAAGTCCAATTAATTAGTGTGTGCACCTCTAGCGGGACACACTAAGCTTTCTGGTGTTGTTGCCGTGGAGAAAGGTTCTTGGCCTAGATAGTTAGTTTTTCTTTGATCTCTTCCTACTATCCTCATCATTGCTATTCTTAATTCTTTGCATTCTTTGTGTATATTGGTTTGCTAACTTGATTTCTTTTGTTTGGTTGTGCATTGTGCATGTGACAAGCCACACCAGGAAGAAAAGATGGAAGGCCAAAATACACCTCACAAGCCACTTCAAGAATACTTCATGCCTAGAAACTACAAATATCCAATTTTTGGTAGAGTTGATCAAATGTCAGGGGAGAAATTCTCCATCCCCCAAGTATTCTTGGGCTCCTGCCCACCTTCTAAGGCTTGGAGAGTGAGAACCCCTACAAGAACTTGGATGCCTTTCTTGAAGTATGCTCCACCTTTAGGACGTCGATGGCTAGTAATGATACAATTAGGTTGACCTTGTTCTCATTATACCTCAAGGACAAATCCAAAGATTGGTATGATTCGAGAACGGACATCATGAGTTGGGAAAAGAGAAGAATGCCTTCCTAACACAATTCTACTATATTTCAAGGTTGACACAAATGTGGCGTGCCATAGTGAGTTTTATTCAAATGAGCAATGAGCAGTTTCATAATGCTTGGGAGAGATTTAAGAAAATGTTGAGAGAATGTGTAAGGACCCTGACCTGCGTTTAGGGTTTACACTGTTTGTTTTGCTTAACCTTAGTGGTTTGATGCTTGCTTATCACCTTTGGGTGGTGATTAGGGTTTTTGTTGTTCTTTGTTGAGAGTTCGAGGGGATACTTGCAAATAACCCAAGTCTAGGGTTTTGTGTGCAAGTTTGCCATCTTGTGAGATGTTTTCCCCTCTTTGCTTCCTCTAGGGTTGAGAGGAAGGCTTGGGCTTGTTGTTTGAGTTTCTTGGGCCTTGCTTGAGCTTGTTTGGGCCTTGAGGTGCTTTGTTTGTGCTTGCTTGAGCCTTGTGTCGGTCAAGACCAGCTTGTGTCGCCCAAGGGAGAGTGTGTGTCGACCTAGAGGTGGTGTGTCGACCTGGAGTAGTGTGTGTCGCCCAGCAGAGCTGCTAGTTGTGTCGCCCATGTTGCTTGGTCCAACCTTGACCATGTTTGGTGGACACTTGGTGTATATCCTTGACAAGTGTCTCTTGGTGTGCTAATGAGTTGGCTTGAACCCTAGGACAAGTGTCCCTTGGGTGGATGACACTTAGCATGGATCTACCTTGGTTTCTCCTCCCCTTCTTTCTATATAGGTAGCTCTTTCCCTTGCCTTAGCTTCCTTTGCTCTTTTGGTCTCTCCTCCACCTTGAGTGCACGACACTCCTCCCTCTCTTGCTTGTCTCGGCCGAGACACTCTCCTGGAGTTGTAGTGGTGGCCGATACCCTCTCTTGGATCAGCTTTGGTGGATGACATCCCTTGGAGCTTGGAGCTTGAGGCGGGTTGCATAAATTCTAACCCTAACTCCTATACCTCTAGCTATGATCTTGTTGCATGTTAGTAGCTTAGCTTAGTTCCTTGTTTTTATACCTTGCTTGCGTACCTTTGGTGGCCGATCCCCCTCTAGGGTTTAGGGTTCCTTTGTGCACCTTGCTTTCTAGGGTTTAGGGTTTCCTTGTGCTGGAGGTAGGTGATGACCCTTGGTTTGGGTGTGTTGGGCGACATCCTTGTTCTGTGATGGGCGACATAGTGGTGTTCTTTGTGTTGGCCGATATGGTGACCCCTGTTGGGCAATACCCTACCTTGTTTGAGTGTGTTGGGCAACATCCTCTCTTGTGATGGTGTTGGGCGACATGAGTGTTGTGTGTTGGGAGATAGGATAAGCTAGTATGATGTTTTAGTCCTCATGGTAACCATGTTGGACGACATGGTCCTTTGTTCTTGAGTTGGGCGAGACCCTCTCTTGACTTGGTGTCGGGTGAGATGAGTACCTTATGATGGGTGACATGGTGAGTGCTCTTGTGTTGAGCGATAGGTCAAGTTAGTGAGGTGTTGGCTAATGTGGTTGAGTGGCCGATGGATGTTGTTGGGTGATACATCTTGTTGTGTTGGCCGATATGGTAAGCATGATGGGCGATATGGTTGGATGACACCCTCTACCTTGTGGAGAACGACAGACCTAAGTCTCTTGATGGTTTGTTGGTGTTGACCGATAGGGCTATGCTTGGTGTTGGCTGATAGCCCTAATGGCCGATAGCCATGTTGGGCGACAGCCTTGGGTGGTGATGGCCGATAGGGTTGGTGTGTGTGTCGGCCGACAGGCCTTGATAGGCTTTAGTGAGGGTGGTGATGAGTTATGGTGAGAGTCTTGTGATTCTTTAGTGATGGCCTCATGGGTCATGGAAGTGAATGTTGATTAATGATGGTAATAATGTTGCTAAGTGACAGTTACATTAATAGTTGGTTTAATGACATGGCAATAAAGATAATAGTGGATGATAATGCTGATAATATTAATGATGATAATGGTAGTAGTTATGGTAATGAGGAAGGAAATGGTAATAAGATGCATGATGTGATCCTTATGCTTATTTGTTAATAATAAAGAAGATGATAGTAATAATGTTGATCATAATAATGATGACAATAATGGTAGTAATGATATGCATGAAGTAATCCTCGTACTTAATTGTTAAATGAGAATGGTGATAGTTACACTAGTAGCTTGCATAATGATAATAATGATAATAATGATGATAGTGGATGGTGACATAATGGTAGTGGTAACAATAGTACTTGTTCTGTATGTTTGGACACCTTGATTACTTGTATAATCTTAAGATAAGAGTAAGCATGTATATGGCTTGTTAATAATGTGACTTGATCACGAAATAGTGTAAGAATGGCAAGTAGAGTATCTTGAATGGCATTTCATGATGATAGCATATTCCTTATGTGAATCTACAATTATTGTGTACTCTAACCATGCAGGTGATGATTAGCCATAAAAAGGCTATGAGATACATGTGATGAGTAAACATCACTTGGTAATTACTCGGGTTAATGAGATGTTATGTATAATGTGTTAAGTTCCATGATGATGATGTGAGCCTTGAGAGGCATTGACAGTACATGATAAAGATCCCATGGTATGTGATGATCCTCGAGATGGATCTGGATGGTTGGCAAGAGGCCAAGTGGTAACATGTGATGTTGGATCCTTGTGATGGATCAGGTTGATGTGATTAAATAATAGTATAAGGTTGTTTACTTTCTGTTATATCTTGCATGTTATACAACTTGGTTGAATCCTGTAATCCATCTAAAAGATACTAATTAATCACAGAGAAATATATCATGTAGTTTGCCCTGGCCATAGATCCATCATCGTCAGGACTTGGTGATGGTGAAACAGGTTCTCCTACGGGTTAACCTGGAAGCGCATATTGTTGAATATGTGTAGGTTGCTCCTAGCCTGAAAATGAGGAGGCAAGAGTGTAACTTCGGTTACAGACTCATATATGTATATAGAGCATGGTGAACAGGCCCATGGCTCAAGATATGTGATGTGAAGAGCATGAATGCGTTCATGGCTCAGAGCACGGTGAATAGGCCCGTGGCTCAGTTTTACTAGCGCCGAGACCTGTACCAAGGCGGGCTAGAGTGAGGGTAGCCTATGGAGCTGACCCTGTGGCTTAGACCACTTCAGCATGTGACTGCGGTCTTGCTTGTGTTGTACTCGTGTACTGACCACGAGGTGGGAGGTCGTGGAGTCCGGCTCTTCCATTGACCTTGTATGGCACCGGCTTGGGTTTCATAACCGAAGGTTGGATCTGAACGGTACGGTTCAAATCCTCGGGGCATAATAATATGTAATACAGCCGTTTAGTACTTATTGCTTAGGATGAACACGAAACATTGGTTGAGGCCTTGTTTGTGTAATATCTTTGTTATATCTTGCAGGATTATGTGATAATATGTCTAATCTTGATAAGCATGTTATGTGACCTTATATCTTGTTCTGATAATCATGTTACATAGGGATACATCTTATCTTGCTAATCATATTCCTTGAGATATATCTGGTTATATGCTTTTGTATAGCGGGTAAGCTTGTCGGTAAGAATAATCTGTTTTATATAGACTGCTCTTATTATACCTGTTATTAGATATCTGCTGTTATAGTCTATCTTCACTACTACAGAACCTACCTTTAGTGTCAGTTATTTATGGCCTTTAGTGTCGGTTTCTGAGTGACACCTATGTGGGCGACACTAAAAGGTCACCCCTTACGCGTCAGTTCCAGAACCGAAACCCAAACTCTTCGCGCGCGACCGAAAACGCGCCATCAGGGGACTATAGGCGTCGGTTATTAGATAAGAAACCGACGCCCAAACCCTTCGCGCCACAGAAAGGGCGCCATCTTGGGCGCTATCAGTGTCAGTTATAAGCCAACAACCGACGAAATATGTCTTCGTGCCAAAAGAATATGTGTCGGTTACATTTAAATAACCGACACTGTAAAGTTATGTGTCGGTTGTTTACAATTACCGACGCCTGTTATTGGCGCCAGCTTGGGCACTATCAGTGTCGGTTTGTATTAAGAAACCGACACCATATATGTTCACGCCACAGGAAATAGGCGCCGGTTATATCTAAATAACCGACGCCTATTTTTGTTTTTACAGACCTGCAGACCTGCTGTGGCTGGTCGCAGGATGAGAAACCTGCAGTTCAGTTAACTGAACTGCAGGTTTTATGACATCCATTGATATCAGCCAACAACAGGCCACAAACCTGCAAATTTAACAACAAAAATATTCACACATGCATTTAGCAATACAACCTGCAGTTCCATTTTATTTTCACACATTTTGAAACATTCATGTAGCTAGCAATCTGTAGTTCCATTCATTCACATTCACACATGTAGAAACATTCATATAGTAACCAACACTTTCATTCATTTTCACTCAGACACATGTAGAAACATCTAGACATGTAGAAACATTCACACATATTATAATTCAGAAATTCATTTACAAAATCCCCACTATTTGTATGGTTGTTGCCCATTCTTCTCTTACTTCATTTAATTCTCCCATCGCATAGGGAGCTTGTACATCTGGTAAGTCCGTTCCTGTAGTGGGGTCAGCTTTAAACACCTATAAAGAGAATGATGTATATATATAATTAATGAGATATAAATAAGATTGATATATTTCATATTATCTAATGAGACTATATAATACCTGAGCAATACAATCGATGTCCATACAACATGACAGACTAACACATATATAGTACATAATAAGAGCAGCGTCGAATTTACATACAACACTAGCTTAGTACATATATAGTGGGACTTATAAGGTGACGATCCCACCTGGTAAAATAGGTTACCGACAACTACATGTTACGACTGGGAGGTCGTGATTCAGCAACAGTATGCATTAGCAGGAGGACAAACAGATCACCATATGTTTGTCCTCATATGGTGATCTGTTTGTCCTCCTGCTAATGCATACGTTGCTGAATCACGACCTCCCAGTCGTAACATGTAGTCGGTAACCTTTTTTAGCAGGTGGTATCGTCACCTTAGTCCACTATATATGTACTAAGTTAGTGTTGTATGTAAATTCAGATCTGTTGTTGTTATGCACTATATATGTGTTAGTCTGTCATGTTGTTATATGAATCTGAACCACTTGTGTGTGCTGCACTTTATGTATTGTATCTGTATCCTGCTTCTCTTCATTGGGGCTTCTTCCTGCATATCCTGCATAGCTATGCCATGTCCTTCCTGCATAGCCTTCTTCCTATATTTATTTTTCAAAGAGAATACAAACAAAAATTATTAGTGTAGAGTTAGTGAAATACTGATCAATGTCTAGAATTGGAATAGATCAAGAACCTACTCTCAACATCGCGTATGTAATCTCAGGTGAGATTGGTCCTATAGTTCTTTAGCACCCTCCCACAATGTTTAGCATTTGTATTAACTAGAAGATAATGAAACATCAAATCAGAAAATGATATTGATATTAAAAAAGTAAACATTTAGCTTCAATAAAAAAATATAAACATGCATGCCTCTAAAATTGTGATCTTTTATCAATTAACAATCCTTCATTGTGATCTCCGTGCACATATAAGTCATCATTAGCTTCAATATTTTCTGGAGTTGGCAACCCAACTGAGAATGGACTGGAGTCATCATATTTATCATAGTACTCTTCTTCATCTATAGGATCTCCAATGAACTATCTTTTACCATGAAGAACAACCGACCATTTATCATTTGCAGGATCATCGATATAAAATACTTGTTTCGCCTGTGATGCCAATATGAATGGTTCAGCCTTCTCGCCAATCTTTTCAAAGTTCACTAAAGTGAAACCCAATTCATCCACTATAACTCCTTTGGTGTTATCAACCCAATTACATTTGAAGAGCGGAATTCTAAAATCTATGTAGTCAAATTCCCATAGCTCTTCAATGACACCGTAATATGACATTTTAGCTTCACGTGGACTCTTATCCTTTGCACTTGCAAAAAACATAGTCGATGCTTGAAGGGTGACCCCACTATTTTGGACGACACTCTTATCATCTTGGAACATTGTGTAATATGTGAATCCATTAATGTCATACCCTTCATAAGACATAACAGTCAACTTTGGTTTAAAGGCGAGGCATTTGATAGTTTCAGTAATATCATCTGGTGTTTGAGATAGTTGATGTAAGACTTTATCTTCAAACCACTTAATAAAAGTCTTGTTATGCTCTCTAGCAAGCCACATTGTATTGGCTCGAGGATATTGTCTTTTGATGAAATTGGTATGTTCCTCGATATAAACGTTCACTTCGTCCATGTTGTGTAAAATATACAAATGACCTTGTTCCAACTGCTCACGGCTGATTACTTTCACACGTGATCCCAAAATTCCTTTGCCAAATAGCTCGTCAATATTCTTGTCATTATCAGGAGTGTCATTACCACTGAGAAAGTCATTGCAGAAATCCATAACCTCTCTCGCCACATAACCTTCAATAATACTCCCTTCAGGCCGATAACGGTTTCGAACATCACCTTTAAAAGCGCTCATGTATCGTTCAAAGGGATACATCCAATGCAAGAAAACCGGGCCCAAGATTTTCACTTCCCTAGTCAAGTGGACAACAAGATGTACCATGATATCAAAGAACGAAGGAGGGAAATACATCTCAAGCTGACATAGGGTAACAACCACTTCTCTTTGCAAATTATCGAGAGTCTCAGGGTCAATAACTTTGCTGTAGAGACTGTTGAAAAAGAAACAAAGTCTGGTGATTGCAAACCTTACATGCTTCGACAATATAGATCGAATTGCCACGAGCAATATTTGTTGCATTAGAGTGTGACAATCATGAGATTTAAGTCCTATCAACTTCAGATCTTTCATTGATACCAATCTACGGATGTTGGATGAGTAACCATTTGGCACCTTAACATTTATCAAGCATTCACAAAAAGCTTTCTTCTCTTTTCTAGACAACGTGTAACATGTGGGAGGTAAATATGTTCTTTTACTACCCATTTCACGTATTTCTGTTAATTCTGACCTTATTCCCATTTCACGTAGGTCCAGTCTGGATTTTATCCCATCTTTAGTCCTACCTGGTATATTTAACAGAGTACCAATGATGCTATCACAGACATTTTTCTCAACGTGCATTACATCGATACAATGTCTGACTGTCAAAGAACTCCAATAAGGAAGATCCCAAAATATTGACTTCTTCTTGAATGAAGAATTGTCACTCCGTGTAGTACCTTGTGATCTCTTACCAAATTCATTGACAAAGTCTTTTATTCTTTCATAAACAACCTCACAACTATCCAACATCGCATCAACGATGTCTACTGGAACTGGTTCATTCACATCTACGTCATCGTAGGCAATTTCTTCTTCCATACAAGCACTGCTATCGACATCCACTGGTTTCGGGTTTGAAATCTCTCCATGCCAGTGCCATTCTGTATAGCCTTGTATAATCCCGTTGCACATGACATGAGTCATGATTTCGTCACTAGTGTTGACTTTCAAGTTGTTACCGCAATGTCTACATGGACAGTAGAACCTATCTCCAGGTTGTTTCCTATGTTCCTCGGCAAATTTAATGAACTGGTGAAGACCAGAAATAAACTCTGGGGTGCAGCGATTGCGAATGGACATCCATGATCTATCCATTCTATGATCAAAGAGAAAACAAGTATATATTAGGACAAGATTAGGGTCTAGGGTTAACAAATACATGTGATGTCATTATTATATATAATAAATGTGTACCACCTATCCATTCTTGAACACCTAATCTCACTAGTAAGTGTATAATGTGTATTGGGTTTTCAAGAAAATTTCGACAACATTTCCCCACTGTTTTCCAAGTACATATGTACTTAGAGAACAAACGGGGAAATACTGCCAAAATTTTCTTGAAAACCCAATACACATTATACACTTACATCCTAAGCGAGATTAGGTGTTCAAGAACAGTCCCAAACCGGGGACTATCCAAGATTTACTCCTAATGAGTAAATCTTGGACGGGTTTCTAGGCCAACAAATAATGTATTGTCATTCTTATACCTAAACAATATGTTCATCATTAAGCAAGATATAAGCAAGTATGTCATATTAAAATAGACTAAACAATATGAGAAAATAATAGTGTAATCATGCAAATGGGAACATTCATGGGAACACACACTTCAGTTATAAGCATTCATGTAGCAACTTTCAGTTCCATTCATGGGAACACACACTTCAGTTATAACAATAACTAAACAAAGGGGTTGGTGTACCCCTAAACATGCGCATAATTAAAAAAACTATTACTAAGACAAGTCTAGATAGATAGACAACTAAATACTACACCAACATGGTCCCACATGCATCAGTAACTTCTTTTTGATGATGAAGTTGTGTCACGAAGCTCCTCACTATATTTAGACGAATCTGAACTGACAGGGGCCTCAGATTCAGATTTGTCCGAGCTGATATGCGAAGCCGTGCGCTCATACCGCAGAAGATGATCGGGGGTCTCGCAGTTGCTGTTGGTTATCCAAACTTTGATGGAATTATCACCAACTGGACGGAGAAAAAGCCTGTTCCAATGGACCACATGCAGCTCTCCAATCCAATCACGCCAACCGGATTTTGATACAAGATTTCCCACCAAATCATACTCAACCTCGATAACATGTGAATAATTACCAAAAGTTAGGGTCACTTTACCAGGCATGTAGTGTCTTCTTTTTAGAAAACGCCAATGTTTGGGTATGACCAATTGGTTTAAGGAACGATCATCTAGGATGATGTCCAATTGTTCTTCAATAGGGAACGTTAACATTGACATAGAGGCCCAGTTCATAGTGACTGTTATGGGTGGACAGAGACTGCACAATATTAGTATTAACAAAGTGTAAGTACATATAAGGATGTTATGTATTTTCAGAAAAAGTTGTATAACATCAGTTAACCTTTTATTGCTTGTCATAACCAACTTTATTGTGGTAGACATGATAGCTTGAAAAGAAGTCTACAAATGTACTTAGAGAACAAATGAGGAAATGCTCCTAATGAGTAAATCTTGGACGGATTTCTAGGTGCTTACTAAAATAGAACCATTATATGGAACTAATCCTACATTATACATATACTTTTCCTGAGTAAGATAATGTGCACTTCATGGAATTATTAAGATTTGAATATATATAAGTTGTTTCTACCTACTTTGATGGGATTTTATAACATTCGAGTCTTCCATTTATAACATTAAGATCTGAATATATATAAGAATCCCATTTGATACACACGATTGAGAATCTTTCACGATATTAGGAAAATACACTAACTAGATATTCATTTAGGTGTTAGACATCAATATGTGTATGATCCCTAATTAAAACTGATTCTCATAAGAAGTAAATAAATTTAAAAAAAAATGCCCAGCAGCAGGGTGGCACCTTGAGGGAAGATGAGCAGAGGAAGAAGAAGAAGGCAGGGCAGGCACCTTGAGGGAAGAGGAGCAGCGGCCGAGGCAAAGTCCTAGCAGCTTCCGGCGGCGAAGAGAGGAGCGGAGGAGAGGGCGGCGAGTCTAGGAGACCTAGTTGCTACCGGCGACGGCGGAGAAGAGGCCGGCGGGCGGAGAAGAGGCCGACGGCGGAGGAGAGGCCGGCAGGCGGAGAGGGAGGCCGGCGGGCGGGCGGAGAGGGAGGCCGACTGCTTCTCGCTCGACGGCGACGAGCGGCGAGCACGGAGGAAGGAGCGGCGGCGGCGGCAGGAAGCAAGGGAAATCACCGGAGCTAGGGAAATCGGGAACGAAATAGGGAAATGGGAAGAATCGTTCGGGCAGGGTGAGCTATTAAGTTGAAAATACGTGTCGGTTCTTTAAAAAACCGACAACTAAACCAACAGTGTCGGTTCTTTGCCAGAAACCAACAACTATACTAGATTATAGTCGTCGATTTTTGATTAAATGACAACCGACAACTATTCCTATCTCACGAATACCCTTTAGTCGTCGGTTATTTAGTTACGAACCGACGCAATATGTAAAATATTGGAGCCAATTTTTTCGCTGGAATTTTGGGTTTGGCGGTTGATTTTAGGTGTCGATTTTTTATTAATTAACCGACACTTAATAAAAGCGGTACCCGTGTCTGGTCAACCTTCACGGATTGGATGTCGGTTTCTGTTCAAAACCGACACAGTAGGGTTTATGTGTCGGTTTTTGTATACAACCGACACCTTGAAAAGTGACTTTATAAGCCATTTCTGTAGTAGTGCTTGCTGAGGTTCTATGGTTGCGGTGGGGAGCTATGTTTCCCACTGGGACAATTGTTCAATTGTCTCACTCCGCTGGTTTACACCCTTTTTAGGTGGTCGAGGTAGACGTGGTCGTGGTCGTGGTGTTGCGGCCGAGCAGCTTGAGGAGCAGTAGAAGGCAAGCGATGGACATGCTGTTGTTTTGGATGTTTTATAGTAGAGTCTAGAGTCATCCCTGTACTCTCAGGTCCTTGGCAGTGTTTTGACGATGTTTCACGATGATCGATTGATGATGTTTGTATATCCTGCTGTTGGCCAAATGTGGGCCTTTATGTATATGAACAGGTGGTGAACTCATGTGATGGATGAACAGTTGTTCTTGAGATGTGGACACGTAACAGATCTTGTGTATGTGTATATATATGACATGTTTCTGTGCAGGATGAGGACTGAAAAGTAATAGTTTCACAATTTATCAGTTTTCCGCAATCGGTTTTAATTAACCGTGTTTTTATAATCTGTGGTTATGGTGTTTTCCGCACATTTTTGCGTAACACCTCGTTATCTGTGTGATAATGGGATGTGTTGCCACAAGTTTTGGTATCAGAGCTTTAGGTTCGCTGAGTCTACAGGGATTTAGGACTAGGTTGAGTCTGTTCTCATGAGTTTTCCAGGTTTTCTTACAATATCTTCGACCCTCAGCGGAAGAAAAGCCAAGATGTCTGGAAACCATGAAGAACACTCTGTTGAGTATAGTGATGCTGCATCGGTTGATGGAGCAGATGGACATGCACATGAAGATCGGGTGCCTGAGGTTCCCCAATCTAACCCAGCCATACTTGAACATCCTTCTTACCAACAGCTTATGGGGTAGTTAATGGCTACGATGAATCTCATGGTTGAGCGATTACCAGTGCCTCCTCCGCAAGCACAGGTTCCCCATGGAGAAGCATCAGGTATTGGGAAGACCTTCGAGCGGCTTCGCCGAGTTAAAGCTTTGGATTATGCTAGAACGGCTGATCCAGCGGATGCAGATCTGTGGCTGACAAGTCTCGAGAAGGCTTTCTGGATCCTTGACATCCCCGAAGCAGACAAGGTAAAGCATGCTGTCTACCTTCTGAAAGGTAGTGCTGGTCACTGGTGGACCATCAAGGAAGAGAAGCGGCCTGGTGAGGTGATCTGTTGGGAAGTGTTTCGACGTGAGTTCGTCACCAGATACTTTCTGAAGACGTATCTGGATGAGAAGATCAGTCAGTTTGAGAAGTTGTGGCAAGGAACGATGAACATCACTGAGTACGAATCCAAGTTTATGGATCTGTTGAGGTTTTGTCCTCACATGGCGGCAACAGACGAGGAACGGATCAGGCGTTTCGAGAAGGGTCTGAGTGCTGAGCTGACGACACCGGTTTCTACTTTGGAGAACCGAGAGCGGTTTGCTACGTTTGTGGAATCTGTTCGACGGATTGAGAGGACAGTACGGGAGAAAAGAGAGTCTATGTCTCTTAAAAGACCTGCTCAGTTTCAAGGACGTAGGTTTGGTGGCTTTAAGAAGCCTAAGTTTTCGGCACCGTCAGTGATGAGAAGTGCTGGTGTATCATCTCAGTGGTCTCCGAGTAAGGGGAGAGGTTATGTTTTTTCACCGTCTAAGGTGCACAGTTCAGCTTCAGCGGCAGTGACAGGGCCAGCTAGGTCACGGTTTGAGGACAAGTCATGTCATCTTTGTGGACAAGTCGGTCATTTCAGGCTTAATTGCCCGAATAAAGATGTTGAAGTGACACAACAGCCGAGGCAGAGTTTTCAGAATTCAGAGAGACCGCTGGCCAGTGGTAGCAGAGGTCGAGGACGCAGTCAAGAATCTCAGGCTGGATTGTCTGCTCAAGGAAGCAGAGGTCGTGGACAGCAAGCAACAACTCGATTCTATGCCATGAATCAGTCGGAGGCGATAGTCAACCCACGAGTGGTGATAGGTCAGATGGAGTTATTTCATTCTGATATGTCTTCTTCTTGCTTTATATCTGTTCTGGTTGACCCGGGTGCTACACACTCTTTTATCGCCTATAGTATGCTTGAAAACTGTCGTTTATCTGTTAGTTGTAAGAAGGATAGCTTGTTGTTAGAAACCCCTCTTGATGGTTCCTATTTGCTTCGAGAAGAGTGTCCATCTTGTGTTTTGTCTTTTTCGGGACACCGCATTCAAGTGGATCTTATACCACTTGATATGCAGGGTTTCGATGTTATCCTTGGGATGGATACCTTAGAGAAGTATAAGGTTGTTTTGGACTGCGGTTCCAAGCAGGCAGTGTTTGATGTTGCTGGAGAGAAGTGGATCTTCCAGGGAGATAGGAAGATTCTTCCGACGTGTTTGGTATCAGCTATGGTAGTAGATAAGTTGCTACGACAAGGATGTGAGGCTTTCCTAGCTCACGTGGTAGATACCGTTGTTGTTACCAAGGCGAAAGGTCCTAGTCTTGAGGAAGTGTTTGTGGTTCGAGAGTTTACAGATGTGTTTCCTGAGGAGTTTCCTGGTGTTCCTCCACCCCGAGAGATTGATTTCAAGATCAATCTGGTTCCTGGAACACAACCAGTTGCACAGTCACCATACAGGATGGATCCAGCAGAGATGGTAGAGTTGAAGAAGCAGTTGTAAGAGTTTTTGGAGGAAGGTTTTATCCGACCGAGTACGTCACCGTAGGGTGCTCCCGTGTTGTTTGTTAAGAAGAAGGATGGTTCGATGCGGTTGTGTATAGATTACCGGCAGTTGAACAAGGTCACGATCAAGAACAAGTACTCGTTGCCGAGGATAGATGATCTGTTTGATCAGTTGCGTGGTGCTACAGTGTTTTTGAAGATCGATCTACGGTCTGGATATCATCAGTTGAGGATAAAGGCTGATGACATACCAAAGTCATCTTTCAGGACGAGGTATGGTCATTTCGAGTTCTTGGTTATGCCGTTTGGGTTAACCAATGCACCTGCAGCTTTCATGGATCTGATGAACAGAGTGTTCCGTCCGTTTTTAGATCAGTTTGTTGTAGTCTTTATAGATGACATCTTGATCTATAGTCGGGACAGGCAAGAGCATGGGAAACATCTTCGTCAAGCGTTGACTCTTCTTCGTCAACATCAGTTGTATGCCAAGTTCAGTAAGTGCGAGTTCTGGTTGGAGGAAGTGGCTTTCTTGGGTCATGTGATATCTGCTGAAGGAGTCAAAGTAGATTCGAAGAAGGTGGAATCCATTGTGGATTGGGAACAACCAAAGACACCGACAGAAGTTCGTAGTTTCCTTGGTTTGGCAGGATACTACCGGAGGTTTATCAAGGACTTCAGTGCGATCGCGTTGTCGATGACAAAGTTGACCAGGAAGGACGTACCTTTTGTTTGGGATGATCGATGTCAGCAAGCTTTCCAGAGTTTGAAGGAGAAGCTGACTAGTGCTCCAGTGTTGATCTTGCCAGCGCCTGGGAAAGGCTATGTTGTTTTCTGTGATGCCTCCAAGAAAGGTTTAGGTTGCGTTTTGATGCAAGAAGATCATGTAGTTTCTTTTGCCTTGCGACAGCTGAAGAAACATGAGGAGAACTATCGGTCTCATGACTTAGAGTTGGCAACAGTGGTTCATGTGTTAAATATTTGGAGACACTATCTGTATGGGGAAGTGTGTCAGATCTTTACGGATCATAAGAATCTAAAGTATATCTTTACACAACAAGAGTTGAACATGCGACAGCGACGATGGATGGAGTTGATCAATGATTACGACTGCACTATCGAGTATCATCCTGGTAAGGCGAACGTGGTGGCTGATGCGCTTAGCAGAAAGTCTTCTTCTCTTTCTTCCAGGAAGGCACAGTTGAGTTCTCTGGTATGCCATAGGCGAGATATGTTTGTTTCTCTACGACAGATGAATGTGCAGATAGAAGTTTCTTTGTTGTCTGGTCTTTTCACACAGATGCAAGTTAAGCCTACATTGAGACAACAGATCAAGCATGCCCAGCAGATAGATGATGCAGTACAGTTGATTAGATCAGAGTGTGGCAGCGACAAGCGTGATGGGTTTCATGAGTCCGAGGATGGACTAGTTTGCTATTGTGATAGGATGGTGGTTCCAAATGCTGATGATCTGAGGAAGTTGGTGCTTGAGGAAGCACATACGTCGATGTATGCGATGCATCCAGGTGTCACTAAGATGTATCATAGTCTGAAGGACTTGTATTGGTGGCCCGGTTTGAAAAGAGATGTAGCCGAGTTCGTGGCGAGATATGCGATGTGTCAGCAAGTGAAGGCTGAACATCAGAAGCCGGCATGTACGTTGCAACCTTTACCGATACCGCAGTGGAAATGGGATCACATAACCATGGATTTCGTAGTTGGTCTACCCCGGACAACTAGGAATCATGATTCCATTTGGGTGATAGTGGACAGATTGACTAAATCTGCCCATTTTCTACCAGTGAAGACGACGTATACAGCTGAGAAACTAGCTCGAGTATATGTGGATGAGATACTACGTTTGCATGGTGTGCCAACAACGATAGTTTCTGACAGAGGTCCTTAGTTTACGAGTCATTTTTGGGAACGGTTGCACAAGGTGTTGGGAACGCAATTGAGGTTCAGTACAACTTTTCACCCGCAGACAGATGGACAGTCTGAGAGAAATATTCAGAATTTGGAAGATCTTCTTCGAGCTTGTGTTTTGCAGTTTCTAGGCAACTGGGATGCACATCTGAGTTTGATAGACTTTGCCTACAACAACAGTTATCAGCGAAGCATCGACATGGCTCCTTATGAAGCCTTGTATGGAAGGAAGTGCAGATCTCCTTTATGTTGGTATGAATCAGGTGTGTATCAGCTTTTGGGTCCTGAGTTAGTTCAGCAAACGACAGATAATACAAGGTGATACAACAATAGTTGAAAGTGGCACAAGACAGGCAGAAGTCTTATGCAGACAATCGCCGACGACCTTTGGAGTTCCAGGTAGGAGACAAAGTGTATCTTAAAGTCTCACCATGGAAAGGTGTGCTAAGGTTTGGCCGGAAGGGTAAGTTGGCTCCCAGGTATATGGGGCCTTATCCAGTGATAACACGTGTTGGCAAGGTAGCTTACGAGTTAGAGTTGCCTCCAGAGTTGCACAGGTTGCATCCATTGTTTCATGTCAGTATGCTGAAGAAAAGTCATCCAGATTCAGGTACAGTGATACAGCCCGTTGAGGTTGAGCTTGACGCAAATGTGACCTACGAGGAAGGTCCTGTGGTGATCCTTGACAAAAGGATCAAGAAGCTGAAGAGGAAGGACCTGGTTCTTGTGAAGGTTCTTTGGCAGCGTCGTGGTGTCGAGGAAGCCACGTGGGAGCTTGAGGAAGGGATGAGGAGGAAGTATCCCTCGCTTTTCTCTTCGGATTTCGGGGACGAAATCCCTTAAAGGGGGTTAGATTGTAAGGACCCTGACCTGCGTTTAGGGTTTACCCTGTTTGTTTTGCTTAACCTTAGTGGTTTGATGCTTGCTAATCACCTTTGGGTGGTGATTAGGGTTTTTGTTGTGCTTTGTTGAGAGTTCGAGGGGCTACTTGCAAATAACCCAAGTCTAGGGTTTTGTGTGCAAGTTTGCCATCTGGTGAGATGTTTTCCCCTCTTTGCTTCCTCTAGGGTTGAGAGGAAGGCTTGGACTTGTTGTTTGAGTTTCTTGGGCCTTGCTTGAGCTTGTTTGGGCCTTGAGGTGCTTTGTTTGGGCTTGCTTGAGCCTTGTGTTGGTCAAGACCAGCTTGTGTCGCCCAAGGGAGAGTGTGTGTCGACCTAGAGGTGGTGTGTCGACCTGGAGTAGTGTGTGTCGCCCAGCAGAGCTGCTAGTTGTGTCGCCCATGTTGCTTGGTCCAACCTTGACCTTGTTTGGTGGACACTTGGTGTATATCCTTGACAAGTGTCTCTTGGTGTGTTCTAATGAGTTGGCTTGAACCCTAGGACAAGTGTCCCTTGGGTGGACGACACTTATCATGGATCTACCTTGGTTTCTCCTCCCCTTCTTTCTATATAGGTAGCTCTTTCCCTTGCCTTAGATTCCTTTGCTCTTTTGGTCTCTCCTCCACCTTGAGTGCACGACACTCCTCCCTCTCTTGCTTGTGTCGGCCGAGACACTCTCCTGGAGTTGTAGTGGTGGCCGATACCCTCTCTTAGATCAGCTTTGGTGGACGACATCCCTTGGAGCTTGGAGCTTGAGGCGGGTTGCATAGCTTCTAACCCTAACTCCTTTACCTCTAGCTATGATCTTGTTGCATGTTAGTATCTTAGCTTAGTTCCTTGTTTTTATACCTTGCTTGTGTACCTTTGGTGGCCGATCCCCCTCTAGGGTTTAGGGTTCCTTTGTGCACCTTGCTTTCTAGGGTTTAGGGTTTCCTTGTGCTGGAGGTAGGTGATGACCCTTGGTTTGGGTGTGTTGGGCGACATCCTTATTCTGTGATGGGCGACATAGTGGTGTTCTTTGTGTTGGCCAATATGGTGACCCCTGTTGGGCGATACCCTACCTTGTTTGAGTGTGTTGGGAAACATCCTCTCTTGTGATGATGTTGGGCGACATGAGTGTTGTGTGTTGGGCGATTGGATAAGCTAGTATGATGTTTTGGTCCTCATGGTAACCATGTTGGGCGACATGGTCCTTTGTTCCTGAGTTGGGAGAGACCCTCTGTTGACTTGGTGTCGGGCGAGATGAGTACCTTATGATGGGCGACATGGTCAGTGCTTTTGTGTTGAGTGATAGGTCAAGTTAGTGAGGTGTTGGCTAATGTGGTTGAGTGGCCGATGGATGTTGTTGGGCGATACATCTTGTTGTGTTGGCCGATATGGTAAGCAGGATGGGCGATATGGTTGGATGACACCCTCTACCTTGTGGTGAATGACAGAGCTAAGTATCTTGATGGTTTGTTGGTGTTGACCGATAGGGCTATGCTTGGTTTTGGCCGATAGCCCTAATGGTCGATAACCATGTTGGGCGACAACCTTGGGTGGTGATGGCCGATAGGGTTGGTGTGTGTGTCGGCCGACATGCCTTGATAGGCTTTAGTGAGGGTGGTGATGAGTTATGGTGAGAGTCTTGTGATTCTTTAGTGATGGCCTCATGGGTCATGGAAGTGAATGTTGATTAATGATGGTAATAATGTTGCTAAGTGATAGTTACATTAATAGTTGGTTTAATGACATGGCAATAAAGATAATAGTGGATGATAATGCTGATAATATTAATGATGATAATGGTAGTAGTGATGGTAATGAGGAAGGAAATGGTAATAAGATGCATGATGTGATCCTTATGCTTATTTGTTAATAATAAAGAAGATGATAGTAATAATGTTGATCATAATAATGATGACAATAATGGTAGTAATGATATGCATGAAGTAATCCTCGTACTTAATTATTAAATGAGAATGGTGATAGTTACACTAGTAGCTTGCATAATGATAATAATGATAATAATGATGATAGTGGATGGTGACATAATGGTAGTGGTAACAATAGTACTTGTTCTGTATGTTTGGACACCTTGATTACTTGTATAATCTTGAGATAAGAGTAAGCATGTATATGGCTTGTTAATAATGTGACTTGATCACCAAATATTGTAAGAATGGCAAGTAGAGTATCTTGAATGGCATTTCATGATGACAGCATATTCCTTATGTGAATCTACAATTATTGTATACTCTAACCATGCAGGTGATGATTAGCCATAAAAAGGCTATGAGATACATGTGATGAGTAAACATCACTTGGTAATTACTCGGGTTAATGAGATGATATGTGTAATGTGTTAAGTTCCATGATGATGATGTGAGCCTTGAGAGGCATTGATAGTACATGATAAGGGATTGAGATCCCATGGTATGTGATGATCCTCGGGATGGATCTGGATGGTTGCCAAGAGGCCAAGTGGTAACATGTGATGTTGGATCCTTGTGATGGATCAGGTTGATGTGATTAAATAATAGTATAAGGTTGTTTACTTTCCATTATATCTTGCATGTTATACAACTTGGTTGAATCCTGCAATCCATCTAAAAGATACTAATTAATCACAGAGAAATATATCATGTAGTTTGCCCTGGCCATAGATCCATCATCGTCAGGACTTGGTGATGGTGAAACAGGTTCTCCTACGGGTTAACCTGGAAGCGCATATTGTTGAATATGTGTAGGTTGCTCCTAGCCTAAAAATGAGGAGGCAAGAGTGTAACTTCGATTACAGACTCATATATGTATATAGAGCATGGTGAACAGGCCCATGGCTTGGGATATGTGATGTGAAGAGCATGAATGCGTTCATGGCTCAGAGCACGATGAATAGGCCCGTGGCTCAGTTTTACTAGCACCGAGACCTGTACCAAGGCGGTCTAGAGTGAGGGTAGCCTATTGAGCTGACCCTGTGGCTTAGACCACTTCAGCATGTGACTGCGGTCCTGCTTGTGTTGTACTCGTGTACTGACCACGAGGTGGGAGGTCGTGGAGTCCGACTCTTCCATTGACCTTGTATGGCACCGGCTTGGGTTTCATAACCGAAGGTTGGATCTGAACGGTGCGGTTCAAATCCTCGGGGCATAATAATATGTAATACAGCCGTTTAGTACTTCTTGCTTAGGATGAACACGAAACATTGGTTGAGGCCTTGTTTGTGTAATATCTTTGTTATATCTTGCAGGATTATGTGATAATATGTCTAATCTTGATAAGTAGGTTATTTGACCTTATATCTTGTTCTGATAATCATGTTACATAGGGATACATCTTATCTTGCTAATCATATTACTTGAGATATATCTGGTTATATGCTTTTGTATAGCGGGTAACCTTGTCGGTACGAATAATCTATTTTATATAGACTGCTCTTATTATACCTGTTATTAGATATCTACTGTTATAGTCTATCTTGCTGAGGTTCTGTGGTTGCGGTGGGGAGATATGTTTCCCACTGGGACAATTGTTCAATTGTCTCACTCTGCTGGTTTACACCCTTTTTAGGTGGTCGAGGTAGACGTGGTCGTGGTCGTGGTGTTGCGGCCGAGCAGCTTGAGGAGCAGTAGAAGGCAAGCGATGGACATGCTGCTGTTTTGGATGTTTTGTAGTAGAGTCTAGAGTCATCCCTGTACTCTCAGGTCCTTGGTAGTGTTTTGACGATGTTTCACGATGATCGATTGATGATGTTTGTATATCTTGCTATTGGCCGGATGTGGGCCTTTATGTATATGAACAGGTGGTGAACTCATGTGATGGATGAACAGTTGTTCTAGAGCTGTGGACACATAACAGATCTTGTGTATGTGTATATATATGACATGTTTCTATGTAGGATGAGGACTGAAAAGTAATAGTTTCACAATTTATCAGTTTTCCGCAATCGGTTTTAATTAACCGTGTTTTTATAATCTGTGGTTATGGTGTTTTCCGCACGTTTTCACGTAACACCTCGTTATCTGTGTGATAATGGAATGTGTTGCCACAGAATGCCTATACCAGGAGATCCCTTTGTGGCATCTAGTTCAGTCCTTTTACTCTAGTCTATCTCCAACAGGTCAAGCTACAGTAGATTCTTCTTGTGGATGAGTTTTTATGGCTATGCCACCTGAGGAGATATGGACATTGTTTGAGCAGTTGGTAGAAAGTTCAAGAAGCTAAGCTTCTAGTATGATGAATGACGGTGACCGTCCCTTTGGTGTTACATCTCCAGTTCATAGTGATTCAATCCCACAAGTGATGAAGATTCTTGGTGACATGGTAACATTCATGAAGAACTAAGTTATGAATGTTCCTTGCCATTATGTGAATTATGGCAGTTCCCTTGATGAAGAAAAGAAGACACCTCACTGTTATAGCTACCTGAAACAACAAAACCCAACATATAGATCAAGGTTTGAGGAAGATGTTCTCTCTAGGTTGAAAGCATTGATGATGTCCAAAATAATGTCACAAGTCTTGAGAAAAGAATAGAGAAGCTATCTTTCATACTTGCTCTCCAATAGGAGAAATTGTCTTCAAAGGCCATAATGGATTTCAATGAAGCAAGTGGGCCTATGCATTCCACTCAAGTTCTCTATAGTCCACCTCCAATGCAAGTGCAACCCATATACCACTTCCAAGGCCATTCAAAGCCTTATACACCTCTTACCCCCTCCTATCTCTCCACTTCATTCCATAGCCATTCTGTAATGACCCCGCCTCCCGGTAACCCCCAATTAAGGGAGACCAAGAGGTCAGAGTCGTTATCCCAATTTCCCAGATCATAGGTTCGACAAATAATCAATAATAATTATTAAATTCTACCATGACTATACTGAAAGCTGGAATAAAATAAAACCTTGCATACCATTTTCAAAAACTTGGATATTTAACTTCTATCCACATCTGGACTCTATTCTAACTAATCTTCCTTGCACTTTATTTCTTAATTTCACAATATGCCACTTTACTATTTGCCCTTTTCAATTTGTACCTAAAATATCGACAAACAAAACATTGGTCAGCATAAATGAATATGCCGGTATGTGGGGGAAACAATAATCGTGCAATTAATTGTAACAACATATTGCAACCAATTAGGATTTAACAAACAACTTTACATTTTAAGCATAACGGATCAAGCCATACATACCCTAGCCTCTGCGTTGTCCTTGCAGTGGACCTGGATGCTACCTTCCTTATGGTAGATCCCCATTAAATCCCTCATGATCCTACCTAATAGGTGAATCAATTTCTAGGGTTGAATCACATGGCACTACCCATAGGTAGCCCACTCCTTAACTCATGGTGTGCTAAAGATTTGCATGACACTACACATGGGTAGCCCAATTCCTAACTCATGATAACCTGATGTCCTACTTAACAAGTAGGCCATGTACTAGGTTACCCTTTTCATCATTAGGAAAGCCACAGAGGAGGACTAGGATCTGAGCTAGTCATGTATATATATATATATATATATTTATGGTGATAATCATTGTCACTTTATAGTTGCATGAAATAAAAGTCATCCAAGCAGTTGATTTCAGGCGACTGATAAAACATCCGGGAATCGCTGTGAAACTAAAGTGATTAACCATAAGCGTAACCACATACCTGATCCAGAGTAACTTGATGTCCAAGCAATAATATTCAAGAACAATTAAACAAACAATCATCAATATCCTAAAATCAATGCATAACATCCAAGTGTCATTGTTTTATCCAAAACATTCTCAAGATAGGCTTGGATGCCGTCCTAGGATATCTAAGCCAACTTTAGGGTTTCATTAGGGTTTTAGCCTCCATATTGCTTTTATCAATTTTAATGATCTTTTAGTTCATAAACCCTAATTTCAACATGATAAGCCCAATTAAAGTCTATTATGCCTCTTTTACACTAAAACTACCATCTTTATCCTTTTAAGTCATGACATGATCATTAAGGCCAATTATCATCTTTGGTTTCTTTTGGATTAACAACTCATAATTCATTATGGTCTAATTCACATATGAACTCTATTTATCGCTAATTAATCCATTAGAAAACCCTAATTACCAAATTAAGGGTACTTATCCACAATTAGGATCTTTTATACTCAAAATAGCTTAGAACCATCATATCTCATCTTTATACATGAATTTGACTAATTAAAGCCATTAAGAATCATAATCACTAACATTAGGGTTTCAAGGCCCATTAAAGCTCATTTATGTACATGGAACTCTAAATTAATCAAATTATGCATAAAGTTCATCCTTTTAGATATAATGCGTCTTTTTACAATCAACATGTTAATATCAACTTTAATCATCCATATAACCCTTCTTGATACATAAATCATCTTAAATTAGGGTTTCTTAATCATTAATGCACTAAAGTTGATAACTTCCACTACATTTCGAATTGTAAAAGGAATTAGCTTCTAAATATATTCTTAATGGATTCCTCGCATTTTTCTGAGAAAAATTTATATATTACTTGCTACTATTAGAGTTACAAATAATTAACTATGACTTTTATAAATTATCTACCTCTTGGCCAATGACAGAGCACCACATGTCCTTTGTATTCTTTTTTTCCAACGAATCCCTTCAAAAGCCTCATGGACAAGGAGGTCTTTTCTTCCTATGTCATCCCCTTCCTCGCACAAGAAACCCTGCGCCCAACCTACGTTGCCTGGCGGTCAACCGCAGGGTTGACTTCGCCCCTCCAGTGGTCCAATGCTCCCCGCAAAAGATCTTCGCCTCTGTCCGCCATCCTTGGACTGGCTGCAGACACTCCCACCTTCTCTGATGGTTGGGGTTGGCCATCCCGCTAACCTATCCTTGCGTCGGAATAGGGCATCTCGCCCGCGGCCTGGTCGGGGTACCTGACAAGGCTCTACTCGCAGTTGCTTGCACAGACCAGGGTGGTTCATTATCGCAAACTCAAGGATGGATTCAGAGTTGATGCGCACATATCACGGCCTCTCCCTCATATATAGGTTCATCAACATGTGCTTTCCCATGAATTAGGGGAAACCTGCACAGTTCGGAAAGATCTGAAATCCCAGGCCGGTTTGATGTGGAAATTTCTCCCGAAGCCAATGGAATTGTTTCCTTCATTGCACATTGTGTCTACTTCGAGAAAATCTAAAAGGAAGGTCACACTTCCTGGTCATCTGCTTGCCAGAGTTATCATAGAATTGGGATTGGGTCTGGACTGTTGGATCTCATATCAACGGTCCTCATATAATCTGAATATCCAGATATACAATTCAAAGATTATTTATTCATTCACTTTAGAAATCTTCCAAAAAGTCGTAAATCAATATTCCTTTATCCCTTTTCAACCAAATTTTAAGGGAAACTTCCCCTTGGTTTTATCTACTCTCATACCAAATTTGAGTCCCAAAATCAAAAGGAAAAGGGAATTATCTTCATGTGCAAGTTATCCTTTAATAAAGCTTATTTTAAGCATATTTTCTCTCTCTTAATCTTTTGTTTTCTTTACTGAGATTCCTTTTACCATTAGAAACCATGTGGAGTTGAAATCTCATTTATAATGATTCCATTATCCACATATTTCTTATATTTTCAACATTATCTCAACTTTCCTTCTTAATAATGCTTTATTTGATTTATCTCTTTCTTCCCCTATTATCTTTGCAACTTGGACTCCTTGGAACTAAGAAATCCCAACGGTACAAAATCCACCATTGGAGGATAATTCTTAGCCTTCTAGAGGCTTCTACATCTTTCTTTTCTCATTATCTTACTTATTTATTTATTAAAATATTTATTTTAAGGATTTCTATTTCTCTTTCATTTCCTTTTCCTCTTTTCCTATTTCTTTCATTTGAAATCTCATATAAACGAAATTTACTCAATTATGGCCATTAATGCCACTTTCTAGAGATTTGTATGTATTTATCATAAATACTTTTCTTAATATCCATTATCTTGTATCTTTTCCTTTTATTTGGATTTTTCATCTTTTTTTTCTTTTATTTCCATTATTGGATTAACATAAAAAATAAGAATCATGAAATTCCTATTGATCCAACCCTATTCTAGGGCTGTATCTTGTGTCATTTTGTACCTTTATGACATTCAAATGCATTAGAATTACATGTTATTCTCCCCAATATGATTATCATTGCAAATACGCTTATGGATGTTCTTTGCACTGTTTTTCAGGTACTTGGACCTTGCTTAGATGGACGAGGGGGAGAGAGGGACCCAAAGAAGGTCCCAAAGTCTCCCTCAACCTATCTCCAGTAGCCAAGACTCATCCCCGAGCAAAGACATCCGAAATTGACAAAGTTAGAAGAGAATTAAAGAAGTCAAGCCTCACCACGGTCGTGGCCCCAAGGCCACGGTCGTGGCTTTATTGCCAAAGTTCAACAGGTCGCAACAGGAGAATTTATAGTTCGCCCACGACCGTGGCCACCCAGCCACGACCGTGGCCAATGAAGGCAACACGACCGTGGCCATCAGCACAGTCGTGGTCAAGAGAAGAGAACACGGCCGTGGTACCCTGCCACGGTCGTGGCTTTATTGCCTCAAGTTTACAGGTTGCTACCTCAGACAGCCACGACCGTGGCCATCTCGCCACGACCGTGGCCAAAGACGAGGAAAACGCCCGTGGCCCCTCCCCACGGTCAGCCTGACTCCTCCAAAACGGCCGTGTTACCCAACACGGCCGTGGTGCCCCTAACCCACCACGACCGTGGCACTCCGCCACGGCCGTGGCCACCACCCTACTTTGCTTTTTCACCACCGCCTTCACCCCACGACCGTGTTCACCACCCCACGGTCGTCCACCACTACCCCCACCTTGGCCGTGGTACACTCAACACGACCGTGGTGACCACCTACCCTATACATTTTTTCACTGCTTTTCCTATTTTACCCCCACTTAACCCTAGCTCCTATATAAGCACTAGTGGCTCCTAGGGCTCGAGGCTAGCACCTCTAGAGCACCCCTAGCCGCAACCTAGCTGCTTCCTTACCTCCATTGCTCCAATCCACCCATTTCCTTGCAATCTACCCCATTTCCATCCATTTTCCACTCATTTCCACCATAGAAACCTAGTTTCTCTAGGTTTCTATCCATAACCCCCGCCATTTCCATGCTCTTGGGCACCTTTGGATGAGGGAGGTCGTCTGGAGCTGCTTGGAGGTGAAGAAGGAGGCCACTACATCGAGCTTCATGGAGTTTTCCCTTCTTCTATCCCCTTCTTTTCCTAGTTTGATCATGTATAGCTAAGCCCCCTTGGGTGGGCTGTTTGGGGAAAAAATGTGACTTTGATACCATGTTGGGGGAATATAATTTGTAATGAACATATTTCATTTATATGATGATTACCTTTGCTTATACCTCATTTCCCATTACTTGTGCATGTGGTTGTTGTGAATTACATTGATTGCTTGCCTTGTGGTGTTTGAAGACATTTGTCTCTAGGATGTTTTGGTTTCTATGTAGCTATCATAGGATTGGTTCCTAGGTCCTTAATTCGGATCCCTAGCTAGCCCCCTATCTTCCTACATAATCACCTTCTTCCTACATGCAAATGTGAGTTCTAAGTGACTAGTATAAGTGTGATTAGTGCAATTGCCTAGGATTTCCTAAAGGCTGAGGTGGCTAGTGGCATGAGGTCAAATACCCTCATCTCTACTCCCATCCTTACCCTTGGTCCTCAATTGACGAATACCATTTATCCTAGAGACCTAGACTTGGTACGTCCTATGAGAATTACACCTAGCCCTAGTTCTCCAATTAGTAGCTTAGGGTAAATTCTCATAGCACTCACCTTGTTGTTTGGTTTGGTAATCTAGAATGAGATATGTTAATTGCTTATTATGGTGACATCCCCCAACTAATGTCAAGGTCACATTCCCAAACGGCCCACCGCCTTCATCTAATTGCTTAAACCCTAATTGCTCCATTTGCTTGTTAATGCTAGCTTAGTTCACTTGCTTTAGTCTAACTTAGTCAATTGCATCGTTTGGTTAGCTAGTGTTAATTTAGATCTTTCATCCTGCTTAGTGGTTAACTTAGGCTCTAAATTGTTGGTTGCTTGCTTAGTTTGGTATAATTCATTCTTGCTCTTGGTTAGATAGCTCGTTAACTTAGATTGCTAATTTAGTCTTGTGATAACTTAGTTTCACTTTGCGTTTCCTACTTGCTCGCCTAGCTTAATCAATCAACAATCAACCTCAAAACCCTAAAAACCCTAAGCTCCGCATAAGGAACATAGCTCACACCATCTAACTCTAGTGCCCCCTTTATCCTCGCGGATCGACCCCATACTTGCCGCCTTACCTGTACTACGACAAGACCCCGTGCGCTTGCGGGTATATTGTCTTAGTAGACGTAGGTAGTTAGTCTGGGACCTTACAAATTTCGAAAGCTAAAGATCCCATCTCATCCCGTGCCTCCCGACCTCGTGGATTGCACTCGTTGCAAGCCACCAGCGGGAGCGCACCACCTATCCAAAGGGATATTTGCAAAGAAATCCATCTTTTGAACCAAAGCGTATAAACTTTTCAATTAAGTCCATATTCAAAAAATCTTTACAATTCAATTATGAAAACATATGAAAAAATTGAGGTTGTAACATCCTTCCCCTCTTATAGGAATTTTGTCCTCAAAATTCCATCAAGCATACAAACAATTCAGGATAAGACTTTTCCATGTCCATCATTGGCCCCTATGTTGCCTTACCCTATCCATGGCTCTTCCAAAGAACCTTTATCATCACATATTCCTTTCTCTGAGTTTATTTCACCTTGGCATCTATAATCTCACAGGCGACTCATGACATTTCAGCCTCCCTTGGGGCTCACTAGGTTCATTGCTCAACACATGGCTCGACTACCTCACATAGTGCTCTAAATTGGACACATGGAACTCATCACACATCACATTATCCTGAGGGGTAAGGTTAAACATAGCCATCTCCACCAATCCATCCCATGTATTGGGGATTCAACTTTCTCAGCTATAGCTCAGAGGGGTCGGATTTTGATATCACATATTCTCCCATAGTGAACTGCATGCCAGTCTGTTTTACATCAGCTCACAACTCATGTCGCTCATGGGCTCTCTTTTATCCATTGCACGATCAAAGCGACTTCATCTGCACACACTGTGGTCCTTTTCTAACCTTCGTGAGGTCCCTTCACCAACATCATCTTAATGAAGCGGTGACTAACACAACCTCCCTTACATAGCTTCTTATATCCCCATACTGGCTATGGTGACTATCATCACAACTCTCATAGGACAAGAATTGTCCCCATATATCACCCTGAACGAGCGCACACACTCTCATCAGACCCTCTAGTCTAGATCATGCTAACCATCAGTTAGGGGTGATAAGCTGTACCAACATCGAGTTCTTCTTATACCTTCTTCCACCACATGGAAGCGAACCTTTAGATCACACTCAAGGACACTTTGAACTTGCATTATGGTGTAGTTGAACCATCTCTCTCTCTCTCTTACATTTAGGTCACTCAAATCTATCCCTTGACAGTACTCCCTCTTTCTCTTAGACTATGTCATTTAGGTAAGGCGATCCACTATAACCCATATTGCATCTTGACCTTCCTTGGTCCATGGGAGACTTACCATAACATCCATAGTGATGAACTCCCATTCCATCTCGGGAAATCTTTATCCTCTATATCAACTCACTGGGTTACTAGTGTTTGTCCTTCACATCTTGGCATGCATGGCGACAAGCCACATGCAACTTCATCTTAGATATCCACAGTACTACTACCACTTACTATTTTAGTAGTACCACAGTGTATGATGAACTCAAAATCATGATCTCTTGTATGTCATGATTCCTTAAGGTTGATTCCTCAGAAACCCTAAAACACTCTAGTCAGGGTTTCATCACCTTCTTTCCCATAGAAGTGCATCTGAGGTTCTACAACCATCCTTTCATCATGACAAGCCCTAGGCTGGATAACTAAGCAACCACTAACTCGATCAACAGATCTCATTATATCTGAGTGTTATCCAAACATATATCACAAACTTAGGGTTCACCTAGCCACCTCTTCCAGCCTTTCCACTAGCTAAACTAGGCAGTTACGTCTCCATACAAGCATCCATTACCACCTTTCATCCTTATGTGCTAGGTAACACAGAAGACATAGACCTCCATATATTCCACTTATCATCTCATCTCAGACTTTAGGTCTATCTTCATAAGGAAAACTCAGAGCTCATCCTCTTGGTTATCAAACTCAAACGTATTTAACTCATAAATTCCATGCAACTCATGATAAGAACATTCTTATAAGATTTCTACCTCAGTCCTCTTGGTGTTTGCAAAACATCCACACATCGTACACTCCACAAGGGTACTCTATTATCTCTATTCCCATACATCGTAGCAATGTTTCATCTCACATCATCATTATCCTTAGTGTATGGCATGCATACTACCCTATCTCTCACCCTCATAACGAGAGGAAATAAGCATTTGGCTGCAGTCCAAATACAAAGTTCTTCCCATTCCAAGAGTAGAGATGGTGCATCCCACATCACCAGTACACCCACAAATCTAAACTGAAATGTGCATCACATGCCTTTACATCATGAACATCTCACTATCTAGGTTACTTCCATGAAAACTGGTCTCGAACCCACTTGATTCATCATACAATCCTTGGTCATCTCCTCTAGGTATGTAGGGTGCCGACACTTTTGGGGTCATCCCTCTTCCCTTATGCATCCAGAGAGTGCCCTCCTCATCTGCCCTTTGGGTCCCATGAGTTCATGAAGGTGATCAATCTCCTAACCCATGGCCCTTAGACAATGATAGTTGTTACCTCCCAACCCTATGGTCATGTGTAGCTAGGGAATTAGGCAACTCCTACTTCCATTGGTCTTATCCCTACCTGACCCTAGGATAGACTTAGGATTCTAACATAGTACATGTCCAACTTAGAACCTTACCTAAGTCTCCATCATCTCTCTCTGCATTCCGAGTCTGACTTACATCCTTTCATAGGGGTCATGGTGACCTACCTACCTTGGTCAGGCCATATACCGGTTACCTCCATGGTAACACATCCAAATGCACTTAGAGATGATTATCTATGGGTCCACAGGTTCATTCTCATACTATGTACTATCCAATTAGCTTCTCAAGACTCTACAAGACCTCTTATGGTTTCCTTAAACCCAAAAAAAGCTGATTGATACCCTACAAAAGGGTCCTCTCCCAAGATGGGAGGAAACTACATCTTGATAACAAAGGCCACAAAATCCTTATGTCCAGGGTTTGCCTTCACATGAGCATGCATAGCCTTAGAAAACTACTAAGGCACATAGCTAACAAATAGACCACCTTCTAAACCATGCTAGGTCTCCATGGTAGGTCCCACTTGTTCTCATTCCTTGACATTGGACCATCATTATACATACATGTCTATGTCCCAATCTATATGTAGGGGTTCATCAAACATATACCTTAATCCAAGGGGTTTCTCATTCCTCTAAACATGAGGAGTTCCATGCTCGAATCTATAGAAACTCAAATCTCGTCATGAGCACTAGGTACTACTACTTCCCCTCTTAGGTCTAGGAACCCTAGGTTCACTTTTCTGATGTCTAACTGCATGTTCAACCTTTTAACCACGAACCAAGCATGTACAAGGTATGGCATGCACTTCCGATTATCCTTGTACTCAAGCAACACCTCAGAGTTGAGTCCTCCTCAAGGACAACCAACTAGGTATAAGGCCTCACAACTTTTAATAAACCTCCTCAGGATTTAAGGAACTCTTCTTCCTATCCCTAGAAGGTAAGCACCTATATCGTCTGCACATAGGTACCAGCAGCCTCATCCTTCTTCTAGGGTTTAGTTCCTCTAAAGGAAACCAAGAACCACAAGGACCATGCACGAGGCAACCACAACCATCCAATTAGGTCGTAACATACACAACTTCTCAGGGTTCCTCATATCCCGGAGTCTAAGCTTCCATCCTTCTTTCTAGGGTTTTTCTCTCCTTCTCTAGAGCTAACCCTACATACAACCTTACCACAAGAGGTTCTCTCTCTAAGAAGGTAGATCAAGCTCTTATACAAACACCTACATGGGTGAAACCCATGATCGATCAAACCTATGTTTGCTCAAGATTATCCATAGCTCCTTATGCTTATCTCATAAGCTATCCAACATGCCTTTCTGGCCAGGGTTTTAACCTACTACCAACACAACTAACGTACTCAAGGTGCATACTATGCCCTGCTCATATCAGCCCATAGGGTTTCTATATGGTCATCACTAACCTCATCAATGAAGGAGTTATCCTTCACCTTAACATGCACGACCCCTTCCCAGGTTGGGTTGTCCAAATGACACTAAGCCAACCAACCTCACATAGCTCAAACTATCATAGGGATTCAAAACTTCCATCTCATCATGCCATCTCTCCCTCTAACCACTACTTAGGGTTTGGGTTAGCATCATCCCCATAAGATGTGCCAGGTCTCTACCTATAATGGAGGTCTCTACCTCCAAGACTAACTCTCTCTACTCATCCTCCTGACAAGAAGGTCTAGCCTCAAGTCTCTCCTGAGGGCATGACAACACATGTCATATGACCTTAGCATGCAACTAATCTTTAGTTTACGCTTAAACTATTAAGCTTATGTCTATGACATTTATTTACATGCTTTTAATTTATTTGGTGGAGGATTCCTTAACCTTATTATACATACCCTGACCTCAAGAGGGTGTGGAAGAGAGAGAAAAACCCTAAACCTTAGAATCTTAATCGAATTAGGGTTGAGAAGGGATGAAAATAGATGAGAGAGTCTTAAAGGTATCTTATTTCGAGTCAGATCCTAAAACATTGGCCAGACAGTCACACATATCTAGGAGTTCGCGTATTCTGACTAGCGGTGCAGAGGAAAATATTGCCAGCCCCCAGACGTGATCTTTTTCTAGACACCTCTATCTTTTAGAAAATCCTCTAATAACTCCCTCGGTTCTACGGAATTTGTAAAATTTAATAATTACTAAGGATTAAATGAGGAACTAATGCTCTGATACCAAATGTAATGACCCCACCTCCCGGTAACCCCCAATTAAGGGAGACCAAGAGGTCAGCGTCGTTATCCCAATTTCCCAGATCATAGGTTTGACAAATAATCAGTATTAATTATTAAATTCTACCATGACTATACTGAAAGCTGTAATAAAATAAAACTTTGCATACCTTTTTCAAAAACATGGATATCTAACTTCTATCCACATCTGTACTCTATTCTAACTAATCCTCCTTGCACTTTATTTCTTAATTTCACAATATGCCACTTTACTATTTGTCCTTTTCAATTTGTACCTAAAATGCCGATAGAAAAAACATCGGTCAGCTTAAATGAATATGCTGGTATGCGGGGGAAACAATAATCGTGCAATTAACTGTAACAACATATTGCAACCAATTAGGATTAAGAAACAACTTTACGTTTTAAGCATAACTGCTAAATCCATACATACCCTAGCCTCTGCGCTGTCCCTACAGTGGACCTGGATGCTACCTTCCTTATGGTAGATCCCCATTAAACCCCTCATGATCCTACCTAACATGTGAATCAATTTCTAGGGTTGATTCGCATGGCACTACCCATAGGTAGCCCACTCCTTAACTCATGGTGTGCTAAAGAGTCACATGGCACTTCACGTGGGTAGCCCAATTCCTAACTCATGATAACCTGATGTCCCACTTAACAAGTAGGCCCTATACTAGGTTACCCTTTTCATCATTAGCAAAGCCATAGAGGAGGACTAGGATCTGAGCCAATCATGTATATATATTTTTATAGTGATAATCATAGTAACTTTATAGTTGCATGAAATAAAAGTCATCCAAGCAATTATTTTCAGGCAACCGATAAAACATCTGGGAATCGCCGTGAAACTAAAGAGATTAACCATAAGCATAACCACATACTTGATCCAGAGTAACTTGATGTCCAAGCAATAATATTCAAGAACAATCAAACAAGCAATCATCAATATCATAAAATCAATGCATAACATCGAAGTGTCATTGTTTTATCCAAAACATTCTCAAGATAGGCTTGGATGCCATCCTAGGATATCTAGGCCAACTTTAGGGTTTCATTAGGGTTTTAGCCTCCATATTTATTTTATCACTTTTAATGCTCTTTTAGTTCATAAACCCTAATTTCAACATCATAAGCCCAATTAAAGTCTATTATTCATCTTTTACACTAAAACTACCATCTTTATCCTTTTAAGTCATGACACGATCATTAAGGCCAATTATCATCTTTGGTTTCTTTTGGATTAACTCATAATTCATTATGATCTAATTCACATATGAACTCTATTCATCGCTAATTAATCCATTAGAAAACACTAATTACCAAATTAAGGGTACTTATCCACAATTAGGATCTTTTATACTCAAAATAGCTTAGAACCATCATATCTCAGCTTTATACATGAATTTTACCAATTAAAGCCATTAAGAATCATAATCACTAACATTAGGGTTTCAAGGCCCATTAAAGCTCATTTATGTACATGGAACCCCAAATCAATCAAATTACACATAAAGTTCATCCTTTTAGATCTAATGCATCTTTTTACAATAAACATGTTAATATCAACTTTAATCATCCATATAACCCTTCTCGATACATTAATAATCTTAAATTATGGTTTCTTAATCATTAATGCACTAAAGTTGATAACTTGCACTACTTTTCAAATTGCAAGAGGAGTTAGTTTATAAATCTATTTTTAATGGATTCCTCGCATTTTTATGAGTAAAATTGATATATTACTTGCTACTATCAGAGTTACAAATAATTAACTATGAATTTTGTAAATTATCTACCTCTTGGCCAATGACAGAGCGCCATGGGTCCTTTGTATTATTTTTTTCGAACAAATCCCTTCACAAGCCTCAGGGGCAAGGATGTCTTTTCCTCCTATGTCATCCCCTTCCTCGCTCAAGAGATCCTACGCCCAACTTGTGTTGCCTGGCGGTCAACCACAGGGTTGCCTTCGCCCCTCCGTTGGTCCAATGCTCCTCGCAAAAGCTCTACGCCTCCGTCTGCCATCCTTGGACTGGACACAGACACTCCCACCTTCGCTGATGGTTAAGGTTGGCCATCCTGCTAACCTGTCCTTGCACCGGAACAGGGCATCTCGCCCACGGCCTGGTCAGGGTACCTGACAAGGCTCTACTCGCAGTTGCTTGCACGAACCAGGGTTGTTCCTTATCACGAACTCAAGGACAGATTTAGAGTTGATGCATGCAGCTCGTGGTCCCTCCCACATATATAGGGTCATCAACCTGTGCTTTCCCACAAATTAGGGGAAACCTACACAGTTTGGGAAAGGTCTGCAATCCCAGGTCCGTTTGATGTGAAAATTACTCCCGAAGCCAATGGAATTGTTTCCTTCGTTGCACATTGTCTCTACTTTCAGCAAATCTAAAAGGAAGGTCACACTTCCTGGTCATCTACTTGCCAGAGTTATGTTAGAATTGGGATTGGGTTTGGGTCGTTGAATCTCCTATCAACGGTCCTCGTATAATCCAAATATCCAGATATACGATTCAAAGATTATTTATTTGTTCACTTTATAAATCTTCTAAAAATTGTAAATCAATATTCCTTTATCCTTTTTCAACCAAATTTTAAGGGAAACTTCCTCTTGGCTTTATCTACTCTCATACCAAATTTTAGTCCCAAAAACTAAAGGAAAAGGGTATTATCTTCATGTGCAAGTTATCCTTTAATAAATCTTATTTTAAACATATTTTCTCTCTCTTAATCTTTTGTTTTCTTTACTGAGATTCCTTTTACCATTAGAATCCATGTGGAGTCGAAATCTCATTTATAATGATTCCATTATCCACATATTTCTTATATTTTTAACATTATCTCAACTTTCCTTCTTAATAACACTTTATTTGATTTTATCTCTTTATTCCCCTATTATCTTTGCAACTTGGATTCTTTGGAACCAAGAAATCCCAAAGGTATGAAATCCACCATTGGAGGATAATTCTTAGCCTTCTATAGGATTCTACATCTTTCTTTTCTCATTATCTTACTTATTTCTTTATTATAAGATTTCTTTTTAAGGATTTCTCTTTCTCTTTCATTTCCTTTTCCTCTTTTCCTATTTCTTTCATTAGAAATCTCATGTAAACAAAATTTACTCAATTGTGGCCATTAATGCCACTTTCTAGAGATTTCTATGTATTTTTTCATAAATACTTTTCTTAATATCCATTATCTTGTATCTTTTCCTTTTATTTGGACTTTTCTTCTTTTCTTTTCTTTTATATCCATTATTAGATTAACATAATAAATAAGAATCACAAAATTCCTATCCAAAGGGATATTTGCAAAGAAATCCATTTTTTGAATCAAATCATAAAACCTTTTCAATTAAGTCCATATTCAAAAAATCTTTACAATTCAATTATGAAAACATATGAAAAAATTGAGGTTGTAACACATTCGTACTCATTGCCACCTCCATTTCACTCCATTTCTTCATTTCCACCGTAAAACCCTTTGTTTACAAGGTTCCTATCCACTTCCCATCATCATTCCACATCATTCCACCATGGACGAAGAAGGAGAACGACCTTGCAGAAGCTAGAGAGGAGGGCTTCTTCTTTTCACCGAGATCTATGGCTTCTTCTACTTCTTTCTCCTCTATTTTTGTATTTATATGTTCCATGAGTAGCTAGGCCCCTTAGGTGGGTTGTTTGGGGCCAAAAATGTTACTTTGATACCGTGTTGGGGGAAAATGATATGTAAAATTGTAATTTCATTTTCTAATGATTAAGTTCTATTTCTATCTCACTCTTCATGAATTTCATTGTGGTTTGTGCTTGAAATCACCTAGGAACTTAGGGAAATTGATTATGTGTGAATTTTAGAATTTACTCCTAGGTCCAATTCATGGATCCTATCTAGCTACACATCTTCTTACATTCCAATCAATTCTCCTAACCCTAGGTGAGAGATCTAAGTAGCTATTTTAGATGAATTTAGTATGATTAGCTTGGAGCGTTCTCAAGGCTATAATGTCTGTGATGTGAGGCCTAAAACCTCACCTCCACTCCCATTACTACCCTCAGCCCCTAATCACTCTAAGATCATATAACCTAGAAATATAGACTTGATTAGATCTTGATTGAATTACATCTAAACCCTAATCCAAGTGAGGCTTGTAAGGGTGGGTAGGAGGTGTTAGGGACTAGTTCCCCTATTCACATTTACCCTATCCATAGCCAATTAACAATTTAGTGTAATTTGTTAGCATCTAACTTGTTGTTTGTTTTGGTAATCTAAATTAAATAATAATGTTTACACGTTATCACCCCCAAGATAATTGATAAGTGCATCCCCCAACAACCCACACTTCTCATATTTGAATTAGAACCCTAATTGCCTTTATGCTTAGCTAGTATTAGTTTAGCTAGCTATTTACTTGCTTAGTTAGCTTCTTGCCTTGCTTTTGCCTTGTTCTTGCTAGTTTAGTTCTTCAATTGCTATTGTGCTTAGCTTGCTAGTCTAGTCTTAGTGTAGATATATTCTTGCTTGACTTAGCATAGATTATTCCTTTCTTGCTTGCCTTGTCTTTTCTTGCTCATTTGAACTAATGGTATAGGGTTAACTTAGGCTTTAAGCTTGTTTGTTCCATTTTAATTTCTTGTTAATCATTAGCGTAATAAACAAACCAACCTTCAAACCCTTCTACCCTAGTGTGTTAGTCTAGGTCCTCATAAATTTTAAAAGACCCCTAGTGTGTTCCAAGTCCCGTGGAGTGCATCTAATCAAATCTAATTGGTTAGTGTGTGCACCTCTGGCTGAAATGAACCAAGTAGTCCTTCGGGTTTCTTCCTCTCTATCTAAGAGATATATGACAAACAACTTGTCTCACAAGCTATCTTAAAAGATGTGTCAAACCCTTTTGGTCTTCCCCCCTTCATATTGGAGAGTCATGAGCTTGGAAAAATATAATTCCAAGCCCTTTTCTATCTGTGATCTTAAAAAGAGCCTAATGCTAAAAAAAACTCAGATTATAATTCCAATCACTCGATAGGGTTACTTGATTGAAAGGTCAAGTTCCTACTGGGACTCAAAAGGCACTCTGATCATCCGATCAGCTGAGTTCAAACCCAAATCTAAATTTTTGCTCAATTTCAGACCATCCTTGTTGGATTTTGCCGGCCGGCCTAATATCCCATTCGATTGGTTGGGCCAGTCTAGTATACTGTTTAGTTACTAATTGAAAATCCATTGATCTATTAAACCAACCAATATGGTCTGCTGACCAGGCATTCCTATCACCAAATCTAATAGAAAATCAACATGTTTATGATTTAGAACTATTATAATTGTAATGAGTGGGACTTTAGAAGGGATACACTATTCACTAAATAGAGAAATAAAACCAACCTATTCCAAATATGGTGATAAGGAGGAATTTCATAGATTTTTCAAATGGTATACATAAAACATAGCAAGATAGTTAATAATCAGTGGAAAAATAACTAATATAAAGTTACATTGCGTTTTATCCTATAATTGTTTTCTCACTATAATAGGTGGTATATCAAAGTTAAAAGGTATACATCAAATAAATCTAATAATATGCAAGACTAGTTGCAAAGGGAAACCCATTCATTACAACCTACTAATATACCTACACCTTGATGGAAGGAGAACATCACCCAGTAATGAGAAGAAAAAGCATGTATCAATAAACACTGAGTATGTGCATATAAACAACAATGAGGAATTATATTGGGTTACAATTATATAAGAAAGATGTTCCCATGAAAAAAGGGTCACATAAAAGTAGGTAAATGCAACAAGAGTCAAATCAAGAGATTGAGACATATTTAGGGAGATCAATATTTGAGATAAAAAAGCATCTTACAATAATAAAAATTGAAAATTTTAAATATATAATATATTTTCATGTATAAACAATGAAGACTGAATATATATCAAACAAGGCCATTAGACCTTAAGATCATGGCCTAAAACATAAGGGCAAAATGCAAACCATGGGATCAGTATGCTCAACCTATATATGTATGATTGTAAATAAGTACCACTATTCTAGACATTCTAGTCAAATATTTAGAATGCACAAATATAGTGGCAAGACTTGAATTCCACTCATCATCCACATAAATTATTAAAAGCATAAGAAGATGGATCACATGACTCATTTAAACTGAAATAATTCAATATCAACAGGACTTCAAAAGTAAATATGGATCCTCAAGTTTCAATTTCCAAAAAGGGATAGTAATAAAGTAAATGCCTCAGTATAGGAATTTAGAACATAATTATGATAATGCAAAAAGTAAGATAAAGATTGCACATACTTGATCTTCTCAACCAACCATTAACTCTATTGATATACTTTGATCCTCAATATCACAATATTATCCTAGAAATGCATTAGGTATGTCTGTTAAATCAAAGAGGACATATTTATTAATATAAATACTTAAATGTATATTATCCTAGTTATAATTATCTAATTCTGTATAAGAATTTATGTATTTGGATACTTAAGGATATGATAGGAATGATTGTTATTGATACCATAGTGATACTGGATCCAAAATACCCTTTGTCTAGTAATAGAATCTAGGGTTTAATATATCATGCGAATTAGATTTCTTACAGATCTTCTTACTAATAATTCACAAATTTGATAAATCACCTATCCACAACTTGTTAACACTCAATTATATAGATATTAGAACAAATATGACAAATACTAACATAAAAATTATATGATACCAATATAGTCTCATCATCCTTTAGTTCATTGTTCATAAATTAGAATACATAGTGTAAAAGTTTGATTATCACATTCCTCACTAACCAATAGGATTAATAATGTCTTATCTATTATCTCACATAGCTCTCTAATCCTCCACATTGTTACATATGTGATAACCACATCTCCATTAATGTAATAACTTTGTAGGTGAATGTTTAGTAGTAATATGGATACAATAGGAAATATACTTAGGAAAATATTACTTAGTATTTATTACTATTAATAATATTTGTATATGTAGCAAGAAGGGTGATTATCTTAATCACAATTTTGTATATTTTCTAGACCTATAACCTATAGTAGATCTATTGTTTTTATAGATACTATTGTTACCCTTATATGCATATATGCATAACATAAAAGGTTGAATCAGGTTACTAGGAATGTCTACAACTTTTGTGTGTTGCCAGCATACACATAGAATAATTAATTGATGATCTCAAAGTTCATAAAATGTAAAGATTGTTTGACTTATAGTAAATAGGAATTCCAATGATCTTTATAATGATATCCATGCCAATGCTCAAAGTACTCCCCACTCCATCAATTGTTTGAGCTGAGTAAAGATAACCTTGTTGGTTAGAGGTTTGAGGGAGATAGCAAGGTCTGACTCTATTGCTAAAGAATCACCCCAATAAGAGAGGGGAACATATCTTCTGAGAAGATTATGTAGAAGTGCTAGCTAGGGACATGAAAGAAAGGAGGAGTCTTCAACAATGAGATTCCCCCGACAACTACCGAAGGCACAAAAACTATCCTTGTATCCACGACTACAAGGTGAAGCTGAGAGGAGGAATGGACACCAAGGTCATAGAAAAATAGTAGGTGGCATCGACAACACTTGGAAACCTTGTGGGAGTTCCTACTTAAGGTAGTAGAACTAGTGCATATTTCACAGGAGGATAAAGAAGAGGCTACAAAGGGTATGATGGCTGGAACAACTCTTAGTGGTACCAATGGAGTTGTTAAAGAAAGAAGATTTTGTCACCGTCTAGGCACTAGTAGAACCTTTGTCGATCACTGTAGATGGATAAAAGAATCCCCTTGCTGCCATGGCCGCTACACACAATGCAAGGGGAACAATGGTTGCCTGGTGGCTAGCAGAGTCATTAAATTCATAAAAATTGATGGTGAAATTATGATTCATAGCTATTGTCATCGGCCTGATTCCTGGAATAGTTGTAGTAGATGTACGGTGGGAGAAGATGGAGGGTTTCTAGGGTTAAAAGAAGAAGAAGAAGAGAAGGAGAAGAGAGGAGGAATGACAAGATTCAAGAGAACAATGGGCAGAAAGGTGGAAGGAAGGGGAGAACTAGGGAGTTGGTAAGGGGTCAAGAAAAATTGGTCACAAGATTATTAGTCTTGACCAGTAGTGGAGTCATCACGACATCGAAGGTCCAAATATCTATCCACTACAAATGTTGCAGTCTAGTTTCAAGTATTTGGTGCAAGGAAGGAGAGTTCAACTGTGGCTACGTTTTAGGTCTACGAAAGATGTGATGTGGAAGAGAGGAATTGGAGAAGGTTGGCATGTAGGTCTTTGTTAAGTGCCCAACTGTAGGGTCAAGAGAAGAAAACAAAGGTGATGGTTCAAGTATTAGAGAGAGAGAGAATGATGAATAAGAAGAAGAGGAGACGTAGGCAGAGGATACATGGAAGTTGAACAAGTGCAGATTGCCATAAATAACTGGTCATCCACAACTTAGGATCATGAGGAGCATGGTTCTGGGAGTTAGAAGGTGGGGTGGCCTTCAAACTGGGACAATATAGGATAAATGGAGTACTTAGGAATTTATGGTGTCATCAAGCATTAAAATAAATGTAGCCTTGTCACACTATATTAAACTCATTCTTAATCACTTTAAGCGGCATATATAATGTTCAATTAACCTCAAAATTATCGATAGTCTAAGTTGACTATAAGGAATTCGAATTTCACATTAGTTTTTCATTTTGAAATCTTTTGTATCACATTCATTTACATGTTTATTAATTACTCAAGTAGGGTATTCACTCACATTTAATTATCCAATTAAGATGTAGTCTTTCATACCCTATCAATGTTTCTACACTTTATATTACTAGAGATATTTTAGATTGTTAAATCAAAGGGGATGTCATTGTATTTGCTCATTAGATATTGTTTAATCGATTTTGATTATTTTTACTTAGACATCACATAATGTTGATATTTTTTAAACAATGGTATCATTTTACTTCAACAAATACTAAGACAACTAAATTCAGGTGAAAAGGAGACTTGGTGTTATCATGATAAAAAATTCCATAGAAAAAGGGTGCGTTAATCTATGAACCTAGATTTGGGTATGTTGCAACGCTTCACCCCTTATAGAGGATTTCATACCCAAAATCCACCAAATTAAATCTAGCCCACTATTGTGCCTCACAAGTACCAGATTACACTTTTTCTTTGCTCGTTCTAAAAAATAATCACTTGCCTACCCATGTTCACCATGAAGATAAGTCTCAACACTGATTTCAATTATTCAAGTAAATTTTTTTGTTTTATATTTCGAAAGTCTTAGTCATTAAACTTGGTTAGATGGTACTACATTCGTTTGAAACTATAATTAGAAATTTCTTATACATTAATTATTTCCACCGTTATGAATTTCTAATATATGTAAAGTTAAGTTAAATTCCTAATGAATAAATCATATGCAACTTTGTCCCTTAATATAATGAATATATAACTTAGCTAATCATCTTAAGTGGAAACAAGGGTCAATATAGGTCTTATATAAATTCAAATCTCTTATTTGTAATCACTACATCATAGTAAGGCCTAGGATCTCATGGTTGATTGTGCCAAGTCGAGGGGTTGTTTACTAAAGGATTTCTCAAATCTCAAACTCCCTTGTGTTGGTGACTTGGTTACTATAACCATCGATAAGATGTTAGATCTTGCTATTTGTACATTTAAATTAATAATGAAAACAAGTTTAGCAATAAAAGATTTGCGGTTGAAATACAAAATTGGTGCCAAACTCAATCCAAGAACCATGTCATCCACTTCCCTTCAATTATACATATACTATTATTTTATCATCATGTCATACCATTGGTAGAGTCTAATTATTTAACCACTAGAAAGAACATACCTAAAGCATCCCTATATTCTTGATTGGAGAGGGGAATGCTTCTTGCAACACACATTCACCGACTATCATAATATAAGGACATCCACCGTTCAACACCTCTCTCTAAATTTGGGTTACACTACATTATATCAAGACATAGGGAAGCCATATGATCATCTAACCAATATAGGAAGGATTTAAGGTTCCTTCTTCAATTTATGGTTTACAACCATAGTGTCATCACAACATAAGATGAACTATATAGTAAGATTGCTCATCATCTCATTCACCTAACTACTTAATTTAAAAAAGAAATTAAGATAACTTGAAATAGTAAGTTACTGCCTGCTTAGGCTTTGATACCATTTTGTGAAGAGTGGGACCTGAGTAGCGATTCACTCTTCACTAAATAGAGAAACAAAACCATTCAATTTAGGATATGGAGGAAAGGAGGAATTTCATATATTTCCCAAATGGTACATATAACCAAAAGCATGCTAGTTAATAAGAAGTGTAAAATTAACTATTATAAAGCTACATTGAGTTTCATCTATATTTGTTCATCACCAAAATAGGTGGTAAATCAAAGTAAAAATGTATACATCAAATAAATCTAATAACATGCAAGATCTGTTGTAGAGGCAAACCCGACTATTATAAGCTATCCTTAAGTTTAAATTCTTGAATATTGTCTTCTCGAGTTCTTATCCACTAATGTACCTACACTTGGGTGGAAGGGGAAGATCATCCAAAAAATAGGAAACAAAGTCATGTACAAATAAACGCTGAGTATGTGCATATAAACAACAATTGGGCATTATATTGGATTACAAGTATAAAAGATAGATGTTCCCATGAAAAATGGGTCACATAAAAGTATGCAAGTTTAAAAGGAGTCAAATAAAGAAATTGATCCATACTATTTATAGAAGAATTTGAGATAAAAGAAACATCTTGCAATAACAAACATAAAATGTTTAAATAAGCAATTTTTTCATGTGTAAATGATGAAGACTAAAATATAAAATAGGGCCATAACACCACCCCGCGTGGAGTACTCATGCCTTGCATATGTATTAATGGACATAAGTACCACTATTATCGATATTTTAGTAAAATATTTATCATGCACAAATAGAGTGGCCAAACTAGTAATCCAATCATAATTCACATCAAGTATTAAAAGCATATCAATAGTGGTCAAAGGACCCATATAAAAGAATAATTCAATGTCAACTAGATTTCATAAGACATCAAATTAGCAAATATGGATGTTAAACTTTGGATTTGCATAAAGGGATAGTAATCAAGTGATTCCCTAATATAGGAATTTAGATAAAAGTTATGATAATCCCAAAAATAAAATAAAGATTGCACATACTTGATTTTCTCGACGAACAATTTATGTTGTTGATATATTTTGATCCTCGATATCATGATAGTATCCTAGAAATGCATTATGTTTGTTAGTTAAATCAAAGAGAAAATTTGTATTCCTTCCCAATATACCTACTTATGTGGTTGTTATCCTAGTTATAATCATGTAATTACATTCTAGGGTTTATGTATTTTGATACTTAAGGATATGATATGAATAATTATTATTGGTAGTATAATGATTTGGGATCCAAAATACCCTTTGGTTGGTAATAGAATCTATGGTTTACTATATCACGAGAATATATTTCTTATTCGATTTTTGTACTAATAATTAGTGAATTTGATAAATCACCTATCCCGTACTTCTTAACACTCAATTATATAGATTTTAGTACAAAAATGTCAAATAATAACATAATAAATCATATAATACCAATATAGTCTTGTCATCATTTAATTGGTTGTTCAGTATAGACTTGAGTAAGTAGTGTAAGCCTACATCAACATTAGGTCTTGTATCTTTAATAGTATATATACTTATCCATTTACATATATATATACATATACATTAAACCAGAAGTTTGATGGTCAAATTCCTTACTAACTACTAAGATTAGTAATCTCTTACCTATTATATTGTTACATATGTACTAACTAAGTCTCCATAAAGGTACTAACTTTGTAGGTGAATGTATAGTAGTAATATGGATATGGTGGGAAATATATTCAAGCCAAAATTAGTTAATATTGATCATTGTTAATAATATTTATGTATGTATTAGGAAGGGTGATTATCTAAATCATAATTTTACATATTTACTAGACCGATAACCTATATTAGATTAGTTTCTATTATAGATATTCTATCCTTATATGAATATATGCATAACTTGAAAGGTTGAATCTAGTTACTAATACCATTTGCAGCTTATGTGCATTACAAACATACACATAGATCAACTATTTGATGATGTCAAACTTCATAAACTATAAAGATTGTTTGACTTACAAGTATTAGGAATTCTGATGATCTACATAATGATATCCATGGCAAATCTCAGAGTACCCCCACTCCATCGCTTGCTCGAGTTGAGTGAACATAACCTTGTTGGTTCAGTGGCTTGAGGGAGGCAACAAGGTCTGAATCCATTGCTAAAGTATCATCCCAATCATGGAGAGTACTAGATCTATCTAGAAGATTCTATAGAAGTACTAGCTAGGAATAGGTAAGAAAGGCATAGTCTTTTGCAATGAGATTCCCCTAACCACTATCGATGGTGCGTCAACTTTCACTGCATCCATGACTACAAGGTGTAGGATAGAGGAGTGGTCACTGAGGTTAGGGGAACACAGTAAGCGACATCGATGGCACTTGGAAACCTTGTGATAGTGACTACACAAGGTATTAGAGGTGGTGCAAGTTTGACTAGAAGAAGAAGAGGCTACAAAAGGTATGGTGGCTAGATCAGGTCTAAGTGGTGGCAATGGAGTTGTTCTAAAAAGAAGATTTTGTCCTTGTCTAGGAACCGTAGGTCCTTTGCACATCACTATAGATGGAGGAGATAGTTCCCTTGCTACCATGGATGCTCGGGGAAGGGAGAGGGAAAGAATGTTACTTGGTGGTTGTCTAACTCATTGAAAGCCATGAAAATTGGTGGTGTGGTCTGTTTGGTAGCTATTGTCACCATCCTAGTTTCATGCATAGTGACAATAGATTTATGGTGGGAGAAATTGGAGGGTATCTAGGGGTGAAGGAAGAATAGGAAGAGAAGAAGTATAGAGGAGGTAGGGACAAGATTCAAGGGAACAATGGGTGGCAAGGTGGTAGGGGGTGGGAACTAGGGAGTTGGGAAGGGGTTTATCTAAACTAGTGGCAGGGTTATTAGTGTAAGCTTGTAGTGGAGTCTTCACATCATAGCTGGGTCCAAATTCCTATCCTCTACATGTGTGTTATGTATAGTTTTAGGTATTTGGTGTAAGGAAGGAGAGAGAAGTAGTGGATAGTTTTAAGTTATATGGGAAGATGTGAGGAGGAAGAGAGCTAGTGGAGCAAGATGGCATCTAGGTCTTCCTCAGGTGTCCATCAGTAGGGATAAGAAAAGAAGACAAAGGCGATGGTTCTAGGGTTATAGAGAGAGATTAAGAGAGATAGGTAGAAAGAGAGAGAATGAATAATAGGAGAAGAAGGAAGAGGAGAAGGGGAGATTGAGAAAGTGTAGATTGCCAATGAGAATTGGTCATCTATGTATTAGGATAGTAAGGCACACCGTGTGAAAAGGAAGTAGGTGGGGCGGCCTTCAAAATGGGTCTATATAGATAGGCAGAGCATTTAGGAAAATTAAGATGTGAAGATGCATTAAAATAAATGTATCCATGCCATACTATATTAAAACCCTTCTTAATTACTTTAAGCATTGTATTTGATGTTCAGTTGACCTCAAAATTACTAGGATGCATTTTGAAATCTTTTATATCACATTTATTTACACATGTATTAAATACTCGACTAGGATATTCACTTAAGATTAATTATCCAAATAAGTTGTAGTTTTTATACTCTCTCAATTTTCCCCACTCTATATTACTAGGGATATTCTAGACTATTAAACCTAAGTGAACCTCATTATATTCTCTCAACAATTACTATTGTTTATTTATTTTTTAAATTATTTTCCGCCAGACTTCACATATAGTTGATATATATGAATCAGTGGTATTATTTTACTTCAATAAATGCTAATACAATCAAATTTAGGTGAAAAGGAGACTTGTTATCACCATCATAAATGACTTAGAAAAAGAGAGGGTGAACCTTTGAACCTAAATATGGGTATGTTACAATAATCATGTTTGATTGTGAACTTCAATTACCTTATGCGCCCTTATGTGTGTGACCTGGTAGGTTCTTAATTACGTTGGTAGTGATGTCTAAAACCTCACAAGCAAAAATTGGTTTCTAGGCACAAATCATTTCCATGCAAGTAATAGGAATGAGTTGGTGGACAAAAAAAACATGTAGTGTGACCAAACTTACCATGACCTTATAATCCATTTGTCATAGATATCCAAAAAATTATACCAAGGCATGGAATGACATCCTCTTAACATTAGTTCTATATTCCTTGAAATAAAGCAAACAATTTGAAATATTATGAGTTCAATAGCATATATTGACTCATATGTGCATGGCAATGCATTTCATAGTCTTTCTTATCAAGTGACTGAGAAATCATTCCAAAGGAGGGAAAAATTACATCTACATAAATCACAATCATTCTCATGAATCACACTGTACCCAATCACTACCTTTATGTCAACTCTTAAGAGCAAATTGGGGGTACTAGTCAAAGTACAAAAACAACATGTGATTATTGTAGTGACTTTAGGTCTAAGTATCACAGTCATTATTGTCAAATTGAGATATGACTCTAACATGTAACTAAATGACTTCCATGTGTCAATCTCAAGGTGAGTCTGTCCATTACAACTTGTTCTCTAACAAGTACCCATGTATCTGAGTTGATATTCAATATCACAACTAAAGAGACATAGCCATCACTCACTATGCATGGTAGTCATGTTCATTACTTTTTTCCCATATTATCTACAATAATAACAATATGGGACATAAGAAGAATGAATACTCTTATTATACATATGATCTCATTTTTGGGCCCTTAACCCAAACCATATGTCATGGTGTTAAAAAATTCTTTGGAAATTGTTAGGTTTGTTAAAAAGTTCTTTTGGAAATTGTTAGGTTTATTCATTATCTCAATTTGAAACAAACATAATAAGTGAAATTGACTTTTATTTATAATACAGTCAGATACAAAATATCCCTTTTACAATTAACAAATTATGTCTCTCAAGGCATATAACCAATATGGAGGTTGACCTATCTAGTTAGTGGAGCTATGAGCTTGAGAGCCAAAACCACTTTGAATTGCTTGTCTTTATCTTGTGTATTATTCATTTTCTCTGCCTTGATTTTAGTATTTTATTTACTTCCTATTGATTTAATTTTAAGGTCTAAAAAATTGTTTGAAAGTTCTACTAGCTTAGTTTGCCCCCATCTTGATCGAATGGATTCTACAATTGGTATTAGAGTAAGGTATTCTCTAAGAAACTACTTCCATGAGTAAGAGAATATGGATGGAACTTTTCTTGGGTCACTAAGCCTTGAGAAAGGATTTTCTTACTCGTACTATAATCTTCTAACAAATCCAAACATCAATATTAAAGTAGGCGAATTCAATTCTACATCCAAGCTTGAGTTATGAGATGTGGAAGATTGTGGCTCTTCCCTACATTGTGCTGGTGAAAGAGATGACCACATGGAATGAAAACCATGAAGAATACACAACTCAAATTTTAAATATAGTAGAATCATATTCTCCATCCTTGTTTTGATACAACATACGATATATGTAGGAAACTTTCTCTCACTCAAAAAAGTACTAATCAAGTGAAATATTCAATGATCAACAAGGTCACTTACCAACTCGAGCTCTTCTTGTGAGAAGGAATGAGTCCATAGTTAAAATTTACTCAATTCTCTCCAATCTCAGCAATGGTCTTGTGGCTCTTGGCACAATAATTGATTGTAGTGATCAATGTGCCAACATCCTCCACTCTCTCCCTATGCATTGGGAAAAGAAGGTGACCACCAAAGAGGATCCACAAACCTATCAAATGTTGTTGAGAAAGACCCCAGAGGCAAACTTCAAACCTATGAGATGAGACTAAAATAAATTAATGAATACAATCATAAGGAGTCTTCCAAAAACAACAATGATGTTTCATTAAGGCACATGAGTCTTCCTAAAGAGCATATTACTCACCAAGTGAGGATGAAGCTACACACACTAATGGCAAGCCTAACTCTCCCTCTTATAGGTGATATAAGTGTGTACAAAAGGGACACATCAAGAATTAATTCTAAAAGTTGTAGAAGAACCATCACCAACATAAAGCTCAAAATGAAAGAAGATAGGTACAAGAAAGAGTATAAACATAATTGAATAGAAAAGAATTTCAACTAGGTTGCCCTCTATCCTTCTTGAGATTCCTCTTCTCAATAACTAAGTGGTTCAATATCAAGTGAGCAAGATGAATGCAATGCTTATCTCATGGCATGCAAAAGTGAGAAGGAAAGTGACGGAAACCTCAATAAACTTTATCAAGAACAGTTAATTGACATTATTCATACTACTGATGCCTTTCTTGATACATGAAAGAATGAGAAGAAAAACATTCTAAAATTGTTGATGTTTTGAATGAGAACATATATGATCTTGTACATGGTGAGGTTTGTTTTCTAGAAACTATATATGAGATTAAAAAACTCAACCTTTACTTATGTAATAGGTATAACAATGTTTAGATAGAGATACACATTTGTCTTTTTAAAATTAATGCCCTTATAACAAAATATACTAAATTTCTTTCCAGGATTATTGATTTATAGTATCAACCTATATTTCATAGTTGAGAAAATGAAAATGATTATCTTATGCTTGAAAAAGAATATTATTTTACTTAAGATTTAGGTCGTGTATATGATATTTTGCCTCTCATTATTACATTACTAGGATTTTATCTACTATTTGATCTCTTACACAAGACAATGAATTGTATAAATGTTCTTCGCAAAAGTTCCTCACAGTAGAAAGAACCTTCATGAAATTCTCCATCATGTTACCAAACTAATTGGTAGGCACAATATGAGATAAATAGATAGTCATGGGAATAACAAGAAAGGTAAAGGACCTCCTACTTTTCATGGGTAATATTCAAGTTCTAAAGACTAAGATTTCATGTGTATCAAATTTGATCATTAATCTACTATATTTCTAATCCAGAAAAAATGAACCAATACAACTTCATGCACAAACATTTAAATAAGAAACTGACCTTTATCCTTTTTATTGAAAAAGAGGAACGAAATGTATACAATGGCTACTCACTTGATATGATGAGACCACTTCAACTCACTAACATAGATGAAACTTCTTTTGGTTACATTTAGGAAAAGAAATAAAGGTAAGGTGGTAAGTGAGGGTGATGATAATGATTCACATTGTATCAACAATGTACTTCTTATAGATGGCCTAGGTCAAAATATTATTATTGATATACACATTTGTGATAATGGTTATCTTGGTTTATTTACAACTCTTGAATGTCTAATTTTGTATTCTCTCAGATATATAAGTGAACTAGAAATACAAATGTATGTAAATCTTTTATTATCTGTCTTAATTCTATTCATAATAAATGTTTCATATCTGATAAGAATGACACATACACACATATATATATAACAATACACACACACACAAAACACACACACACACACACAGATATATATATATATATATATATATATATATATATATACACACACACACATACACACACACATAAGATCACCATTTAAATCAGTTCTCAGCCTCCAATTTTCCTATGTTAAAAAGCAAGGACTATACTTGTCCAAATGTTGTCAATGCTTTTGGTGTGTCTATTTCATATATAGATCAACGCTAAGAATTCTCATTTCTCATTATATATGTATTGTGCTAATTATAGGCATAAAAAAATCAATTCTACTCAAAATACACTCTATTATAGTTTTATTCTTTCTCTCTATATACATACATATATATACATATACATATACATACACACACAGATATATATATATATATATATATATATATATATATATATATATATATATATATATATATATATATATATATATATATATATATATATATACATACATACACACACACACACACACACACACACACACACACACACACACATATATATATATATATATATATGTCTTGAATGACTAAATCATGTAAATATGTATCAAATGAAAAAGTTGAGGAACACTAGCTTAGTCAAAGAACTCCCAAAATTGGACTATGAAAACTATGAAGAATGTTAACAATGCACACAATGAAAGAAAACTGGATCTTCCAATAAATACAAGAGAGTTCTTAGTATTAATATGGCTCTTACACTTCTTTACACTGATGTATTATAACCAATGTGCACACATTCACTTGACAAAGTATATATTGTGTTATACTTTTTGATGGTTTTCCAGATCTAGTTATACTTTCTTTATTTTTCCAAGAGTGACACTCTTTGATATTCATATATTTTCTCAAACAAGCTGAAAATTAATCTCATTGCTACATCATTTCCATATATAATGACCATGGGGGAGAGTTTGAAAATGATTTGCTTGAATCTTTTTGTGATGATTTATGTTATGTGAATAAATGTTCTTCTTTTCAAACACATAAACAAAGTGGGGGTTTCATAATGGAAGAATAAATATTTGAAAGAGACAACAATAGCCATGATTTTTGAGTTTCCATACAAAACTTATTTTGATTTGAATCCATAAACATTACAACTTTTCTGCAAAACTACATTTTCATGCATCCAATTTTTAGTAAACCCCTACAAGTGATGAAACGGTAGAATCCCCTAAATTGACCTCTTTCATGTATTTTGATGCCCTTGTTTTATGCTTGATACAAAAGATATCCTTCATAAATTCTATGCTAAATATTATAGATCTATTTCTCTTGGTTATAGCGTCTCTAGTAGACCTTTCTATGTCTTTAACAAAGAGCATGCTAGAATTTAAGAATAAATACATGTGAGATTTATTGACACTAACCATCATAATTTCCAATAATATTTCTTTTGATGATGTACCAGGTTAGGTGGTTCCCAAATTGGAAAACTTGACATCACATCAATGAATAAAAAAGAAGTTTGACCAAGAAGCATAAGAAGGTTGTCAAGATGAAATGAGAATGACTCATTCCACTCTTTGCAAAGAATCATCCATAAGAGTTCCAAATTGGTGACCCCTTTTAGAATTCAAAGAGAAGGTCTACTTAAAGGACTAAGCTAATAGTGCATTCACTTCACATCTTGAGATCAAGTCTGAAAAAGCAGCCCTTGGTATGATGATTGAATCCTAGCTATACCAGAGCTAAAACATATGAAATGAGAAAAATGTGGATACATGTGACAAGAGTGAAAGATAAGAAGATTCTTGGCACCAAGTGGGTCTATCGCAAGACACTTTATGAAAAAGGAAAGTTAGTGAGAAACAAGGAGCAGTTAGTGGCACAAGGTTACATTTGAGAAGAAGGTGTTGATTTTGAAGAATCTTATGCACCTCTAGCTAGATTTCAATCTATTTTCATGTTTCTTGCCTTTTCTAGTAATTAGAATTTTATTTATTATCAAATTGATGTAAACTGCATTTTGAAGTGGAGAAATAGAGGAGGAAGTCTTTGTGACACTATAGATATCAAAAAAGTGCCTCTATCTTGGTATTAGAAAATTAAGACATTTTTCCTAGATAATAGATATGTCATGGGAACTATTGATTCTACTATATTTGACAACATACATCTAGTTACTTTACTGTCATTTATATATATATATATATATTGATGATATCAATTTTGGTGCTACTAATAGTTATCTTTTCCAAGAGTTTAGTTCTCTCATGTAGAATGAATTTGAAAAGAGCATGATGGGAGAACTCACCTTCGTCATAGACCCCAAATAAACATACATGAGATGGTAACTTCATCAACCAAAGAAAGTGCATACATGAACTCAACAAGAATTTTGGAATGAAGTTTCTTATGAAAAATAGATACTCAAATGTCAATAAGGAAGAGGCATGCTAATATGTAGATGAGAAAATATATGGAAGTCTAATTGAAAGTTTATTATATTCTATTATCTTCAGATTGAATTTAATGTTTAGTATTGGATTATGAGCTTGGTTTGAATATTTTCCTAGAAAGTAACATCTTATGATGGTAAAAAGAATTCTTGATACCAAACCAAGGCTTCAAATTTTAGTCTATTGCATTAACTGATTTGGGTTATGTTGGGTTTTTGATTGATATGAAGTGCACAAGTGGTACTTTCTTCCTCCTTGGACCATGCCTAGTGTTATGGTTCTCTAAGAAGCAAAGAGAAATAACATTATATATAGATTGAGGTTGAATAGATAACCTCTAGTTATTTTCTTTCCAAAGTCCTATGGATGGATAGAATGCTCATTGCTTATGATATATACTTTGATTCTCCTCCTATCTATTGTAACAATGCTAGTTCTATTATTTTGTCTTATGATTATATTTTGTACTATATATATAACCAAAGAGAGGTCTACTATCATTTCCTTTGGGATAAAATTTCCAAGAAGGATATTTATATAACACATGCATATACTAAAATTCAAGTTTTGGACATTTTGAGAGGCCTTGAGTTATGAAAACATATATTATAGTGAAGTAAATTAATCAATTGTTACAACCTTATTTTTGCTGGTGTGGTTGTTAATGCAAAATATTATATAAGATGCACATTTATGAAAATTTGTATGATTTATGTGAATGAATGGGTTTCTTTTGCAATATTTCCTTTAAATGAGTAATTTCGTGGGTCCTAATAAGTTAGTGAGTCCAATGTGATAAAAGGAAAGAAAAGATGAAAGAAATCAAATAAAGCATAAAAAGGAAAAGAAATTAAGATAATAATGAGAATTATGTGGAATTCCCTAAAAAGTTGTATGATTGATCATCATGGTTTAGATTTTGAAACCACATGGTTTCTAATGGTAAAAGGAATCCAAATAAAGGAAACAAAAGAAAATAGAGAGAAAAAATGAATAAATTATGCCTTATTAAGTGATAACTTGCATATGAAGAAAAGTCTCTCATACTTTCAAAATTGAGACCCAAACTTGGTTAAGTATTTTAAGTCATAATGGACTTCTCTTTGAAATTTGGGATCAAATGGATAGGTGGTTAGAGGTATATGGATTTTTCTAGAAATCCTAAAGTGACTCGATTATCTTAAATGTAACAATTTAATATCAGATTAGAAAATCAAGTTCGGCCCCTTTGATATGTCACTTCTTCTTTGGGCCATTGGATTAGGGATCATATGACTCATTGCTCCTCTCCTATCCCAGACCAAATAGGAAACCAAGAACAATAGGTTCCTACCTATTTTAGGGTTTTCGGGTGTCTCGTAACTGTACTGGTTGTCAACCGTCAAGTGGTCTCCCGTCATCAGAGTTTTGCCTGCACAAGGAAAGGACACTAGGTATAAGCAACCTAAGATAAGGGTAAACATCCAAAGGGAGACGAGTTTGAAATAGTTAGATAACCGACTACTAGTGGCTCTGATACCATGTTGTAAAGAAGTGAGATCCTAGAGGGGAACCACTCCCTACTAGAAATAAAAAGGCAACATCCCTTGAACCAAACACCACATAATTTGTTTTGCCAAAGGGATGGAGACCAATTCATCCAGCATGTACGCATCATTACACAATGAGCAATAGCGGAAAAGATCATTATCTAACAATTTACAAAGCTTGATAACATAATACATCATTTCACCACACATGGGTTTCCAAAAGGAAAACTAAACATATAAGCCAAAGATCAAGCCAAGGGTCATCTAATCACCTCTTCAAGTCTCCTAAAACCTCAACTACAAGGTTGATGTCGAAGTTCACCTCTCCTTGGTTTTACCTGGGGTTGGAAGCATACCCCACAAAAGAGAAGAAGAAAAGAAAACATAAGAAAAAAAGCGGGTATGTGCATACTAAGGAAAACTTTGGGCAATTTAAGTAATAAGGGAATCAAATATACAAGCTTCCCATGCAAGAGGTAAGGACTACCCACAAGGGCATAAAAGAATAAGAATCATCTTCACGTGATAAAAGAATATACTTACCATAAACAAAACAATAAAGATTGTGTAATACCGGCACATAAAGAAAGTAGGGCACACACCCCACAATCATCATCCAAAACCTGCATGCATGTGATATAAGCATAACACTAGAACAATACAAAACACAATTGGTGGCCAAGCATAAACTTGAACCTGATAGAGAAAGGAATACTGCCATCCTCCCAAATATATAAAATTGAGTATGGATTACTGCCACACTCAAGTATAGAGAAGTGGTATATTACCAGCCTCCTTACTAAACAATAAGGGATTACTTCCCCAAAACAAAAGTAATTTATAATACTATAGTGCTACTGAATCACATAGCATGTTTAATGTAGAAGCAAGTCGACTAGTATGGTCAGAATAATACAATCTTGCCATCACACAATGGACAACACAAACATATAAACATCCACTTTAAAGTGGGCACATAACATTATTTAAAACCAACATGCACCAAGGCACAATATAAGATTTCAAGAGAATATCCAAGTCCATAATAAGCAAGATAGCTCACACGAACCATGATATCAAGAGAATAGACATATGTGTAGGCGAAAGTCAAAAGAAAGATAAGATAGGTGAATTGCTCAACATAGAGGAATAGGGGATACAACATACCTCAATATCAGAGTCAAAAGTCCAAAGCACTTCTAGATCCAAGTCTAGGTCACCAAAGAGCCTATTAAACACATATTCAAAATTTATGTCAAAATCATACTCATTATCCAAACCCTAAAACCACCTTTTTATCATTATGTGAATTAGGTTATAAAAATTGTGGCATATTTTAGTTTACATTATTACGAGTCCAAAACATATTTTATTGTATTTTTCTGACTTATAGATAATTGGTTATGATTTTTACAAGTTAATTCATCCTTAATTAGATCCACTGAAAACACCTATTATTAATATTTAGGTTAAATTATCAAAATGTATACCATTAGTTAGATCTTATTTTTTTTATTCCATTGAATTTTTTTCCATATTTTTCTGATCATCCATTATTCAGTTATCAATTTTTAATTATCGACCAATCAGAAAATCTGATAAAGCCACATAGGTGAAGAAAGCTTGCGAGAGAGAGAGTAAAGGGGGACCAAACTGGTGACATGGCCCAATCAGAGAAGGGCATGTCGCAAGGTCAGCGGCCAGGTTGGCTCGCCCAAAAGCAAAAAACCCAACGGAAAAAGACGAGTTTGCCCACACACGAAAAACCAAATAAGAAGGCAAGAAGTGGGTAGTTTTGAAAATCAAAAGGGATCATCTCCCTTGTTCGCTCACGATGCCATAGTAGCAAAAACACCTTGGCCGATTTGGGTGAATCCTCATATCAACATGAAACTCCAAGGTGAAGGAATTGAAAGATAGCAAGGACCAAACTGGACTTATCTGTACCTTCAATTTGGATGAAGATGACAAGTAGAGAGAGAGCAACGTATGCCGTAAGGACAGACCAAAGAATCGATCTTTGGCAAGCAAACACGTGAGATTTAGAGAAATTGACCAGTGGAGAACGTCGCACGGATGCTAAGATGCCCCAACGTACCCGTATTTATAGTGGAGGGTGAGGGAAAGTCCAAGATGGATTGGAACCAACCTTGCTTGCGGCGTAAGGTTTGGGGTTTCATGATCCAAGAGGAAAAAGGTAGGTAAAGTAGGGTTCAAAAGATGTGGGATCAAATGAGGAATCCAAAGGCGAAGAAATCTCGAAGAAAGTCCAACTGTAGAGAGAGAAATCATCGAACGAATATATGAGAGTTGGTGGGTTACTGTAGCAATCCGACTCGGCGTTGAAGACAAGCTGTGAGCCGTTCAATCAGAGAATCAACAGTCCAGATCAACGCATGAAGATAAATATGTGTGACAAATTAAATTTGATATTAAAACTTATTTGACTAAAGTGTGATGATATTATTTCCTTGTTTTCTCTCACCTCCAAAAAGGGTGCAAACAAACTCCAAATTAGGTAAACTTTTGCATAGAGGATAACTAAAGCATGTACATTCTGAATATAAAATTAGATTTTCCTTTTGAGAACTTTTAATGTGTTAAATAAATTAAATCTCATTTTCTCTTTCCTCCTTCATTAATGGCATTAGGATTATCCAAATTTGATGAAACTTCACCCACATGTTATATTTAATGGGCTGGATACGAATTTGCAATCAATTTTACATATTGGATTTATTTGCAAATTTATTTAATATTTTCAATGTTCTACACACTTTCTCTCTCTTGATTTCACCTTTTAAGCAAACTTTCTCTAAATTGGATGAAAATTCACCCAAAGGCTATATTTATTATGTAAATTATAAATCTAATAATATTTTCCTATTTTGGAGTCATTTACTATTTTATTTGATATTTTTGGGAAAACACACATCTTCTTTTCTAATTTGAGTTAAATGAATTATTATCATGTGAATTATGTGAAACTTGACTCCCAAGGTAATTTGGACCCAAGGAATATGAATTAAACTTAGTTTTTTATTTTTGTAACTTCTTTTTATGAGCTATGTCATATGGCCCGTTAGTTCATTATTTATCCAATTAAGTTATTTAGTTTCTTATCATCACCCAAATGAGTCATTATTAAGCACAAAGTATTATGTATTCTCTTATATACTTGAGGTGTCATATTTTATGTTCCATTATTGTCTTAATTACATGTATTAGCTTATCCTTGTTTGGCTAAGTCAAAAGGGTAAAACTACTAGGGTAGGTATCTAGTTCTGGTATGTTACACACTTAGACTATACCATGTGAGTGTAAGTCTCTTAGATAACACATGGACTCGTCATAAAAGTCGTTATATTGAATTTGGGATCCTCAAATCTAATAGGAAAGCTCGTCGGTTGGCAAAAAGGCCTCTCTATTAGGTTATGGTGTATCATCATGTAGAGAAAAACTTTTTGCACCATATTCCCATGACCATGGGCCTATATAGACAAAGACATCTGTAAGAACCAAGTGACAATATATGGATAGTAGTTATGACTTAGTGTGCTTTTTTTGTCACACAACATGACACATTTTGATAATGTCAATCTCATAAATTTCAGAATTGGTACAAGGTGTTGCAATAGCAGCATCAAGCTCATAGTTGCAACAAGAACAACCACACCTTATTTGTTGGTCAAAGATAATCCTCTATCCTTTATGCAATTGCAAGAAGCTTCTTTGTCATATATGTGCATAAAGGGAACCCTTAGGACACCTCTAGGGCATCCACATATGAGCATGTTGGGGATGTTGATGTGATAGCCTCATATACATGTATTTTTGTCTGTCGTATAGTGTTCTATGAAGTGCTTCTTTATCTCAGTCATAAATCTTGTTTATTAAGCCTTATAGGGAACTCTCTCATATAGGAGGCATGAGCAAGGGACTCACCAAACCATATGCCCATTTCATATTTGGAATCCCAATTTTTTCATGACTCAGACTATAACGTACTGAAATCTAGGCTCTTATCCTATTCCATTATTAGGAGGTTAGTATGATTAGTACCTTATATTTGATCAAACAAGGACAAAGTTATGTCTTAATGTATATTTTTATAGAAAAAACATCAATAACACATTGGTAACCCATTACATATATAGACCTAAAAATAAAAATAACATATTTAGTGGCCTATTAACATAATAGCATGTATATTTTCTAACATGGGAGTATGTTCATGAAATATATCACATATTCTTCCTTTTCTAACTAATATTCACATAGCAGATAAGATATGTTTAATACAACGAATATTGTGCTTAACACATGAATAGGAATAACAATGTAAATCTTCATGTCCACAAATAAGAATGATGGTCCATTATCTAATCAATACTGAATTAATAAACTTAAATATATTAAATTAGGAAAATTCAAAATTTCATGCATAATAATATCATATAACTCTTTTGGAAATAGCATGAAGACAATAGGACTATAAACAATAAATAATGATAGCAAAGATGTAATGATATAATAATAGTGGTGTAGAGCCTAAAACCATTATTATATCAGAAATCATAAAAGGAAATCTCAAAAGTGGAGTACAATGGAAAAATCATTATGTTTGGGTCCCAGTTAGCTTGGGTGCCAAGTTTCATATTATTTGAATAGTAATAACTATCCTAATTTCATTAAGAAAGGAAAAAAATGAAATAAAGCCAAAAATATTAAGTTAACTATTAAACATCTTAAAAAGTGATAATCCATAAAAAAATTAGATTATACATTTTAAAATTAGTCTATGCCTAAATTTTGACATTAGTTGAACAATCCTAACAAACCTATTTTTTGGAAAGAAATATAACTTAAAAATCAAAATATTAAATAAAATAGTAAACTATCACAAAAGGGAAAGTTGTCTACAAAATATGAATGCTCATGTCCCAATTAGTCTAGTTGCAAAATTTTGCATTAATTAAACAATGTTTGAGTGCTTAAACCAATAAGGAAAGAAAATAGGTTCTAAATTTTCAATGTATATAATAGTTTCTAAAGTTCCTTGGTTTTATTGATGTCATTCTAGTTTTCATTGTTCTTTCCAAAACTGTGACTATCCAGGTCCATTGGATCTTATCAGGATGTAGTTTTCCTTTCTCCTACCTTCCATGTTTTCTTCTCCCATAATCCTCACAACTCAAGAAACTGGTTCCTTCCCCCAAATATGTTTCTTATATTTATCCCTTGTCTCTTAGTATTTTCTCCTAATACATTTGCACTCATCTTCATTATCTCTTCTTAGATTTGTTGACTATATAAACCATAGGGTTCTGGGAACTCCTCACATAGACCATACTAGCCTCCTTTCTCCTCTACTGATCCAATGTCCTCTCTCACCTTTTCCTTCTCCTCGCCTCCCAGGCCTTTGGACCCCCATATAGATATTAGGAAACCTCTGATGGATTCTTGTGAACCTTTCTCAAGGTCTAGTGGCATTTTATCCTCCTCCGTATGCATCATGCCGATCTCCCTCAATTGCCATTTTCTCTTGGAGTATGGAATAGATGTCCTGGATGTTAGGAGGCCTAATTTTGAGTCAAGAGGGTCCCTCGTTTCCTCGTGGAACTCCTTATGGCCATTGATTACAACTATTTCACGTAATGGGATCTTTCCCCTTTTTGCTTCTTTCTTGTTTGTTTAACTATCTCAAAAGCAATTGGGAGATTTGAAGGGTGTCTCCATCTATTTTTTATGTCTTTGACTTCGTTACATAAATTTGGAACAACATTATTCTATTTGGTTGTACTATGAGCTTTCTATCTTTTGTGTTGCTCCACCTCCTTCTCTAAGGGAGGCAAGCCTTATGGGGTCTCCTGTCAATTCTAGACCCTGATTCTGGGCTTGTTGACTCCATGTGGATCTTCCAAGTCCTTTTTTGATTTTACCTAGAGTTGAAAGAGCTCTTGTCATGAGAGTCAATCTCGTATTGGATCCCTTTGACATTTTACTTCATGCTAACAAAGAGGGAAGATGACCCCTCTTAGATTCTTGGTTTTTCCCATCACATGGTTTCTTCTGGCCTCATCCTCAAGGGTTTTTTTGTACCTTTATTAGGTTCATAGCCACATTTTCTTTTGTGATGACTCAGGCCGCATGGCAAAGCTCTGTTGGCCATCACATCCAGATTCATTAAAAAAAGGATAATTCTATTTATATGGATTTTTTGAATTTTCTAATTGGTCCTTATTTTAAAATTAATAGTGAATTATATAGAGCTCAAAAAATTAAGAAACATATTTTAAAGTCACTATTGTATTGTCTATCCAATGGTATTGGTTTTATCACCTAAATTGAATGCAATACATATATGATTTTTTCCTAGTTGGTAAGATTTTATAAAATTCATAACTCATAACATTTAAGTCTTCAAAATAAAATAAACATCTTATGAACTAAAACAAAATATAATCTATAAAAGTACATGGTTATGATGGCCTAAATCAGTAATGCTAAGAAGAATTTTTTTAGGATATATATAATTAATCTAAACCTAAACCTAGTTCTACATATATGTTTAATTGGTATTTGAAGACCCTAGATTAGACCTACGGTTAGATTCAGACTCATGTAGATTTGATTTGAGGTATGTTTCATTCCTTGTTATCCACATTGAGCAATTAAACTTATTTTAGTCTCTCTTGATGTATGTTGTATCCCTATTCATCATATTGAGCAATCACCTATATTCCGTCTCACTCTTGGTCCTATAGAAAAATTAGCCTACACAATTTATCTCTCTTCTGAGAATTTATTTCATGTAAAAGATTATATGTTGATTCTGATTTTATGATCATCTTACCTTATTGGATATTCCTTTTTACTCTAAATTGTACTTTTCTTCATGATGAAACCATAATTGTGAATATGAACTATTTTGTCTACTTATGTGGTGTATGTCTCATACTGTCCATTTATGTGATGGAAACCTCATTAATTCTATTTATATGATTAAAATTTCAATTGCCTCTACATTTTGCATGCTTTGTGATTCATTAGGCCTAAAATTGTGTATATAACTTGGTTTTTATGGGTTATGTTCCCTATTATTTTTGGGATGGAGGTTATGTTCCCCATACCCCAGTTTTCTGCCCACTCGGTATTTGTTTGGGAGTTTAGTTGTGTGCCTTACTATATCTAGTTTTGAGTTTATGACCCTTAGCCTCAATTGTTATTTGTATTTCACTAGTGCTTTGCCTATCTCAGATGCATGATGGTTGATATTATTGTGATGGTTTTTGTGTCCTAAATTCCTTATATGTGTTTTTGTGGCACTATAGTTATATTTTACTAATGGCAGGTGTTTTCTTGATTATCATCTTGTTGCAATTCATATTCTCTTGATATCCACTTGGATAGTTCTTTCCTATTCTATGGGAAGCCTTGTTATATTTGATTTCAATTTTCTGATTGTTGCTCAAATACCCAATTATTACGCTCATACCCGCTTGTGTTATGAAATTTTCCATTTTTCCTTCTCTTCTGGGGTATTCTTCCAAACCTAGGTCTAGGACATCGAGGACATGACATGCAGACGTGGAACTAGCTTATAAAGATGACTATTAATGGGGGATATAATTCACATAGCTAGATATCCCTCTACTTAATCCTGATAATGTTTTACTTTCATGTAAACCCCTTAGTGGGAGACTATTATGTAGTCTTTTGAATTGAATATAGTCATTTTATTTCACTACTATGCCTTTGCTATTTTTTATATCATTATCTGAGAAATGAAAAACATTTACACCTATTCGAACATAACTTTATAAGTGTGTCTATAATATATGCATTTACTCCTCAAATTAAGTAGGGAGTGGATCCCCTCTCGATCCCACTCTTTACAAGATGGTATCAGAGCCATGGTAGTCAAATTTTGGCTATTTCAATTTTGTCTCCCTAAGTAGAACCCATGTGTTACATAGTCACCCTCTAAGTGAGATGTTTACCCTATAATTGACCTATATTATTCACAAGATTTTGAAAGCTAAATTTAAGATCACATGAGCTACACATGTGAATCATTATGAGTAAACCCTACTGGTGAGGAGACCCTTAAGATCATATGTGGGTTTGTTGTAATACATCTCTTTGGATGTTTTGCGTTTTAACTTTAGAATGGATTTAGTAATGAGATGTAAAGTAGTAAGATAAGGATATGAACAAATAAAAACCTTGTGACTTGGTTCTTGTAATTGATTTTGGATCCATATTTTGTTTTCCATTGAATAGATATCATCACACAAAAAATTATTTTCTCATATATTATTATATGTACAAGAGAAAATTTTATGGATTTACCAATGTTACCTCAAATGGAGTCACACAGAAGAGAGGTATGAAGTTTGATATAGATACCCTAGATTTAGTTGGAATGGAAATAAAAAATCTTATATTTGAATGGAAGTGGTGACTAGGGATATGTGGTTTGCATAAATGTTAAGTGGACCTACCCTTTTGACACCATTAGATTGCAGAGTTTTTTACCTAGTGCCTTATTGGGTACTCATGTGAACCTTAGGGTTGTAAGGTTAAGCAATACAAGGACCTAAACCTCAATCCTAGGTGGGCATGACCTATAACTACATGCATGATCTATAAATGACATAAACACCTCAAATATTCACAAAGAAATGATCCATAAGTAACTCTCATACCTTGATGTTGTTTAGTTTGGCTTATTAGGTTAAACCTTGTAATGGGTGTACAATATTGGTGAATGAGATATCAATGACGTGATTTTAAGGATGAAATACTTTTAAGGGGTTGAGTTTTGTAATGTGCCAAAATCTAGGATCTTATCCTACTCCATGATATGAATGTCAATATGCTTGATTCCTTAGATTTGACCAAACATAGATAAAGTTATGCCATAATGTATATTGTTAAACAACATAACAAAATAACTCAATGTTAACTCATAACATATATAGGCCTAAAAATAAATATAACATATTTCGCTGTATATTAACATAATAGCATGTATATGTGTTAACATGTGAGTAAGTTCATGAGATATATCACATATGCTTCCTTTGCTAACTAATATTCACATAATGGCTAAGATACATTTAACAAGAGGAATAATATGATTAATATGTGAACATGAATAACAATGTGAATTTGCATCTCCATAAATATGAATAATGTTTTGTTATCTAGATAAATATTGAATTAATTGACTTGATAGATTAAATGAGTAAACTACAAAATTCCATGCATAATAATATAAGATCACTATTTGGGCAACAATGTGAAGATAATTGGACTCTAAATAATATGTAATGATCACACTTAAATAAAGTTATAACAATATTGTGGCATTGAGACTAAAACCAAAATTGAATTATAACTCATAAATAACTATCCTAATTTCATTAAGGAAGAAAAATATTAGATAACGCCAAAAATATTAAGGTAATAAAAAAATGTCTTCAAAAGTGGAAATAGATCCAAAAATTGGGATTATACATACCAAAATTAGTCTGTGTGTGAATTTTCACATTAATTGAACAATCCTAACCAACCTAATTTTATTTAGGAAAGAAAATATAATTTAAAGTTCAAAATATTAAATAAAATAGTAAACTATATCAAAAGGGAAATTGTTTGCAAAATCATAATCCACATCTCCTTTAGTCTAGTTGTAAAATTTTGCATTAACAGTGTCTGAGTACTTACACAAATAAGGAAAGAAACATTCTAAATATTCAATGTATTAAACGATTTCTAGAGTTCCTTGGTTTTATTCGTGTCACGCTAGTTTTATTTTTTCTTGCCAAAGTTGGGACCCATTCATGGCCATTGGGTCTAATTGACAAGTAATTGTTCTTTCTCCTACCATCCCTCTTTTCTTCTCTCGCGATCCTCATGACTCAAGAAATTGGTTCCTTCCCTTGCATTTGTTTCTCATATTTCTCTCTTGTCTCTTAGTATTTTCCCCTAATTCATTCACCATAGTCTTCATTATCTCATCCCTAATATGATGATTATAAAAACCCCAGGGTTCTTGACACTCCTTGCACAAATTGCACTCACCTCCTTTCTCCTCTAGTCTTTGCATGTCCTCTCTTACCTTTTCATTCTCTTCACTCCCAGGACTTCAGACCCCATATAGATATCAAGAAACCCCTAGTGGATTCTTATGAACCTTTTTCAAGCTCTAGTGGCATTTTCTCCTCCTCCGTATGCATCTTGTCGATCTCCCTCCACTACAATTTGCTCCTTGAGTTCAAGATGGGTGTTATAGCCGTCAGGAGGCCTGATTTTGAGTAAGGAGAATCTCTGGTGCCTCATGGAACTCCTCATGGACATTGTTTGCATCTCTTTGATGTAATGGGATGTTTCCCCCTTTTGCTTCTTTCTAGTTTGTTTAACCAACTCAATGGTGATTGGGGGCTTTAAAAGGTTTTTTCATCTATTTGTTCTATATTTGACTTTGACACATGAATTCAGACCATCCAACATTGTTTGCATCAGTTATAGTCTAAGATTTTTGGTATTCTACATTTCTCCACCTCCTACTCTAATGGCGCAAGCCTTATAGGGTCTCTAGTCAATGATTGACCCTGAGTCTGGGCTTGTTGACTTTGTGGGAATCTTCTGAGTCTATTTTTAAGTTCCCTAGAGGTGAAGGAGCTCCGGTCATGAGATTCAATACCAAATTGGATCCCTTTGAGACTATACTTAGCATAGACAAAGAGGGAAGATGACCCCTCATCGATTATCAAATCTTTCCATCTTTTGGGTTTCTTCTTGCCTCTCCCTAAAGAGGTATTCGGTCGACAAAATTGTCGATCGAGGGGTACACTGAAATGTTTATTCAATCTTTAGGGTCGGTTATTCCAAAAAAACTGACCCTGTAAACTCTCTCGGTCGAGAAAATTGTCGATCGAAAATATTTTGGTCGAAAATATTGTCGACCGAGGGGTACACTGAAATGTTTATTCTATCTTTAAAGGACCTTTAGGGTCATTTTTTTTAAAAAACCGACGCTAGAAGTTATATTTTGGTCAAAAATTTTCTCGACCGAGGAATGTACACTGAAGGGGTTATTCAATCTTTAGGGTCGGTTATTTAAAAAATCGATGCTAGAAGTTACGATTTTTTTTTAAATTTCTGCAGAAACTGAAATAGAACAGAAGAACAAGAAGATTCATATATTCTGGGAGAGGGGAGCATTGATGCTCAACCGTCACCATTCAAAACCACACTGACAAAATGATTCATAATTTACAAAATGATAGATTGTAAGTCTGAGATGATATTAATCAGATACAAAAGTAAATATGAAAGAATACTCAAACCACATACATAAATGGAGTTGACATATTTAATCCAATGCTATATTGACTTCATTTAGAAAAGAATCTGACCACTCTTCTCAGAATTGATTCAAGTCCACAACTGTGTAAGACTGAGTTGTAAAGATCTGTAATAGAAAATGCACATGCTAATATTTTATAAAATGACTACAATCACTTGTAAATTTATGATGTTATTCTTTATTACCTGACTTATAGTCTGAATGTCATGTGATGCTTGTTTGATAATAGCTTGCATATATTTCATTACATAGTAGCCACAAGCCCAGTCATTATTTTGCATAGGACACTACAAATAACAAATTATACTTCATGTTAGTAAACTACTATAAACAACAGTTGAGATAAGACTATAAGAGTTGACATATTAGAGTTGAAAATTAATACATATAAGACTAAGCAGTTGTCAAAGTAGCTACCTTGACATTTTTCAAAGTCAATGTCTTTAATTTTGTGGGTATTTGTCCTCCAGCATCACGAAAAGCCTTTATGCCCCTATCAATTAAATGATAGTTGGTAAAATAGAAATTCTAAAAAAAAATATCATGTTGAAGCATTGACTAAATTTATGCTTACTCCATAGCTGACAATTTCAGTTTGTGACTCCTTGTTGTTTTACCCATTGGGTCAAGATAATAAATAGTCATCAATTTTGGGGCAATCACCACTAATTCCCAATGTCTAGCTCTGAATAAGAATAAAACAAACATTAAAATAAATAATTTTATTCATTATTAAAATTATATTGAATAATAATACTTATTGGACGTTAAAAGGAATTAGGATAATTTCCTTCCCCTCACTAACAAAATATTTGAATGCAGTAGAGAAGTACTCATTCACATCCTCAAAATTTGTCTCCACTTGACTAGTGATTGAAGGAACTAAGAATCCAACATTTCTTATATCAAGGTTTGTGATCTCAGTATATAAATGGCTGTAAAACATTTGTAATTATTTCCATATATAGAACGAAGCTAAAAAAATTGTATTGGAATTATATATATATATATATATATATATATATATATATATATATATATATATATATATATATATATATTGATAGATCCTTACCTTATACATACTTCTATTATCGAAGTATTCAAACAATCATACTGGAACAACTCTATAATATCATCAAGAAAAATAAAATTCTCAAAGTCCCTCCCAGCTGCATCTTCTGTTAAATTAACCAACTTATGTGATCCCGAGCTTTGGTTGGCTAAGTATCGACACAAACATTTACATTTCCTTCCCAATTCGTCGAATGTAGCTTTAGGAATGAAAGATGGCTTGGGCATAGGAGGACGACTAGTAGAATTTTTACTTTTTGGTTTACAAACTTGTTAATTAAATTACATACTTATATTACATGAGTTCATATATGCAGTCAAATATGAAAAATATGGTAGAAATAAGGTATACCTTGTCATTGATAACCAAGTGTCTAGGCCAACCCACCATAGCACCCTCAACTTCTTCAACTGTACTATATTCAGAATTAGGTATGGGTAGTGGTTTGTCCCCCATTCCGTCATACACAAGATGGATGGACACACGACAAATGTCATCAATAATGTGTTGGCAATGCAATGTACCACCAAGGTTGTACACCTTCCTGCTGCCACAACATTATATTCTGGAACCTCCACTGCAAGTTTACAGTTCATACCAACCTAGATTGAAATAATATAAGTTATATAAGAAGCAGTAGAACAGATACATGTTACAACTATATATATTATCATATATATATCATACTAATAACACAACCTATAGAACAAAAACTTACTACATATTGTTGTGGTGGGTCATTGGGAGTGCTCTCATGACCTTCTACAACTGGAGCATGGGCTTGTACCTCATCACTTGAGAGACGCACATTATGAATCAGCTGAGAAGGTTGAGTAGGCTGAAATGAAGACATTATTTCTTTTACTTTCTGCACTACTAATGCTTCAACCTCCTCTTGTGTAAGACCTCCTACACGACCTCTTTTAGATTGCGAAGGGAAAAAATTAGACATGAATCCTATGCCAGCTCCTAATCCCCTAACACGGCCAGGATGATCCTTTGTACCAATAGCAACTAATAGTTCATCCATGTGGTTAGTTGGGATGAACTTTCCTTCCTTCCTTTTCTCGTGGAGATCAATCTATTCATAGTTAATAAAAATATTAAATCACAATATCAATTAGATATAAATAAATCTAAGTTTGTGGGAGTTACTCTTTACTTAGTTGGGATAAACCTACCATCTTTTGTGCCACCTCCTTAGTTGCAGGGTTGACAATTTCACCTGCTCGATTCTTTCTAGCATCAATCCATGTCAAGTGTCGGGGTGGACGCTCAACTTGAGTTGTACTACATTCTTCTCCAGAAGAGGATTGCTTCTCTTGTAGTTGGCGGCGAAAGGCATAACCACCAGGCCCCAAGCGATGGTCATGCACATTTTTAGCTCGTCTTTCCTTTTGAGCCTGGTGAATAGCCTGATGATTTAAAATGAGGTATTGCAATTTAGACTTGGCAAACACGTATAAAAAGATTCACCTCCTTAATTGTATAAAATTAAAGATTCATACAATACATCACAATCTTTATTACCTGAAACTCTTCCGATCTCCTAGCTACAACAAATCTTTCCCACACCTTAGGATCTATAAAAATATATACATATGTTGCTTTCTTCTTTTGTTTAGGATTATTTATAAATTCCCTTGAGAGATATGTCTTAAAACCCCTCCATCGTACACCACAACGTTGTATCACTCTTTTCTTGTGATCTTTTTCATTTAGATGAAAAACACCCTATACATACAAAAGAAGTAATTAATAATGTTGTTTTGAAAAGGAATTAATTCCAAGAAAACTAAATTAGAATAAATAGATAAAAAACATATTAAAATAATATCACTTCCACTCACACATATATCTTTCCATACGAGGTCTTTTTGGGCATTAGGAACATCATGTCAATTTTCTATATCTATTGGCACCTTACTGCATGCCTTCGCCCCTACGTAATGCTTGAAAGCCCTAGCATGTTCCCCCACAGGTGCTCCTGTGATATCAAACTGGACTGGAAATTTGTCCCCTTTAGCCCTGAGCTCCTACAGCCTACGCATCAGTGTGGGACCTCTACTTTTCTTAGCATCACCACTACCATCCTCATGGTGCTCATGCTCATGCTCAGAATGTTCATCTTCACTCGCCATTTTAGAACCTACAAGTATACATGATAAAAAAAGTGATAATAAAATCACAAGTGATAAGGTATACATGATATATGATGTATATTTAAAAGATTACTTGCTTGAATGATAATAAAAAAAATAATTCAAAGAATACATGCCTTTAGTATTGGTTGAGTTGTTAGTCAAGTAAAATTCCTTCAACATGGTCATGACATTTATAATATTCATCATTGTTATCTTCAACATTTACACTTGGCAAACCAATTGAGAATGGACTGGAATCATCATACTTTTCGTAGTATTCTTCTTCATTTATAGGATCTACAGTAAACTGTCTTTTTCCATGAAGAACGACAGACCAATTTTTATTTGCAGGGTCATCAATATAGAATACTTGTTTTGCTTGGTCTTCCATGATGAATGGCTCATCTTTCTCACCAATTTTTTCAAAATTCACCAATTTGAAACCCAACTCATCCACTGAAACTCCTTTGTTGTTGTCAACCCAATTACACCTAAAGATAGGAACTCTGAAATTTGTATAGTCCAATTCCCATATGTCCTCAATGATGCCATAATATGACATCTCAGCTGCACGTGGTCTTTTATCTTTGGCACTAGCAAAATACAACGAACAAGCTTGAACAGTGACCCCACTATTTTGGACCACACTACTTTCATCTTGATGCTTTGTGTAGTATGAAAATCCATTTATGTCATAACCTTCATATGACATGACATCCATTTTTGGCTTAAAGGAGACCCATTTTATGTTCTCAGCAACATTATTCAGTGATTCAGATAGTTGATTAAATACTTTCTCTTCAAACCACCTAATAAATGTTCGATTATGCTCTCTTGCAAGCCACATTGAACTGGATCGCAGATGATTTCTCTTGATAAGATCATTGTGTTCTGTGATGTAGCTAGTAACTTCATCGATGTTGTGTAAAACATACAAATGCACTTGTTCCCACAACTCACGACTGATTCCTTTCACTCGTCCTCCCAGAGTTCCTTTGCCACAATAAGATCCAGTGTGATGGGAATTTTTTAGATTGCTATAAGTTTCATTGCAATTCAAAAAATCATTACAAAAGTCCATCACCTCCCTACCCACGTAACCCTCAACAATACTCCCTTCAGGACGATAACGATTCCGAACATCACCTTTAAAAACACTCATGTAGCGTTCAAATGGATACATCCAATGTAAGAAAATTGGACCCAACATTTTCACCTCCCTTGTAATATGTACTACAAGATGAACCATGATATAAAAAAATGAAGGAGGAAAGTACATTTCAAGCTGAGACATGGTAACAATTACATCTTTCTGTAATTTATCGAGAGTATCAGGATGTATCACTTTGTTGCATATTTCATTGAAGAAGAAACAAAGTCTTGTGATTGCAAACCTTACATGCTTCGGCAATATAGATCGAATAGCCACATGTAAATTTGTTGAATTAAGGTGTGACAATCGTGAGATTTGAGACCTATCAACTTCAGATCCTTCATTGATACCAATCTATGAATATTAGAAGAGTATCTTTGTGGAACCTTAATATTATACAAGCACTCATAGAAAGTCTTTTTCTCCTTATTTCACAAAGTGTAACAAGCTGGTGGTAAATATGTGCGGCGAACCCTGATCTCCACTGATAATTCTGTTCTTATACCCATTAATTGTAAATCTTTTCTAGATTTGATGCCATCTTTAGTCTTTCCTGGTATGTTCAATAGCGTACCAATGATGCTATCACAAATATTTTTTTCAACATGCATGACGTCAATGCAATGTCTAATTGTCAAAGATCTCCAATAAGGAAAATCCCAGAATATTGACCTCTTCTTATATAGAGATTTGTCACATGCGAGTGGACGACTACTTGAACTCTTTCCAAATTCATTAACAATATGTTTCACCCTATCATATACAACATTTCCTGGTATAGGTTTTGGAGCACATCGTTCCTTAGTTGACCCATTAAAGGTTTTGTGTTGCCTTCGATAAGGATGCACTGGTGGGAGAAATCTCTGATGACCAAGATATACGATTTTACCCCCATGTTTGACTCTGATTGAATCAATATTTTCCTCACAAACAGGACATGCTTTGTATCCTTTTATGCTATATCCAGACAAATTTCCATAAGCTGGAAAGTCATTAATCGTGCAAAATAACATAGCACGCAAATTGAAGATCTCTTTACGTGAAGCATCATATGTCATAATACCTTCTTCCCATAGTTTCATTAGGTCATCAATTAGAGGTTGAAGGTAAACATCAATATCATTTCTAGGTTGCTTGGGCCCTGATATCAATATTGACAACATCACATACTTATTTTTCATACACAACCAAGGAGGAAGATTGTATATAACAATCATAACAGGCCACGTGCTATGTTGGCTGCTTAATGTACCCTAGGGGTTCATTCTATCTGTACAGAGTCCAAGTCTTAAGTTTCTTGTTTCTTTACCAAATTGAGGGTATAATAAATCAATTTTCTTCCATTTTGGTGAATAAGATGCATGTCGTAGGATGCCATCATCATTGGCCTTTAACTCACCATGCCAAGAAAAATTTTGCGCATCTTCTGTATTAGAAAATAAGCATTGAAATCATGGTATTATTGGTAGATACCACATCACCTTGGCAGGAGAGCCATTTTTAGCCTTAGCTGAATTTGTGGTCTTATACCTTGACGCACCACATTTTGGACAATTTATCAAATTACTATAGTCCTTCTGAAATAACACACAATCATTTGGACATGCATGAATCTTCTTAGCCTCCATTCCCATTGGGCACATTATTTTCTTTGCTTGATATGTTGAAACTGGAAGCTCATTGCCTTCCGGAAGAATTTCCTTTAACAAAGACAACAGTGAAGTGAAATTCTTATCGCTCCACTGGTTTTGATCTTTAAGAGTATATAATCACATCACAACACTCAACCTCGTGAACTTAGTACAACCCTTATATAATGGTTTTTCAGCATCATGGACAATGTTTGCAAATAAAGAAGGTGGATCAATGACATTGTCCCGACAACTACGTAGCATCTCATCAACCATATCATCCTGAATCTGGTCATCTTGAATCGGTTCATCATTAACATTATCATCATTATCTATATCTTCTATGCCACAACTATTAGTATCAACATTTTCTAATCCATAATTAAATTTCTCTCCATGCCAATACCATTATCATCATTATCTATATCTTCTATGCTAAAACTATTAGTATCGACATTTTTTGACCCATAATTAAATTTCTCTCCATGCCAATACCATTCATTATAACCTTGTATGATCCCATTGCATATGACATGATTCTTAATTTCCTCACCAGTATCAACTTTCAAATTGTTACAACAATTTCTACATGGACAATATAGCCTATTTGTAGGTAGTTTCCTATGTTCCTAAGCAAATCTGATAAATTCATCAAGACCTTTGGCAAACTCTGGACTGCAACGGTTCTTGATAGACATCCAACTTCAATCCATTTTCTACATCACATTAAAATTAATTATAAAACTAACCATTTAAGATTGATACTATAATCTATAAGTTTTTATTGATAGGAAGTTAATTACTTATATACTAAAGTGTACCACCTATCCCATTTTTGAATATTTAATCTCACTAGTAACTGTATAATGTATGTTTAGTTTTGAAGAAAATTTCAGCATCATTTCACCTAAGTTCTCCAAGTACACCGATGTAAATGGAAAATAACCACTCACATATGTACCCAGAGAACAAATGAGGAAATCCTACTAAAATTTTCTACAAAACTAAACATACATTATACAGTTACATCCTAAGTGAGATTAAATATCCAAAAATAGTCCCAAACCAGGGACTATCCAAAATTTACTCCTAATGAGTAAATTTTGAACGAGTTTCTAAGTTAACATATAAATGCATTATTTTCATATTTATATATTACGTTAAACATCATGCATCAACCCTAAAGTGTCAATCTAGGAGTACACATGTCTAATCTCATATTAATTTATAGAATTTATATAATGATTACATATGAAAAAATAAATGTTTTTATTATTGGTTGGGTTATCAAATCATATAAAATGGAAAAGCAATATAACTGTGTAGTTAACGGAGCGCAGGTCCACTCTCGATCGATAATTAGTCGACTGATAGCCCACCTACGCGCGGTGTCCAGGTCCACTCTTGGTCGATGAATTCTCGACTGAGAGTGGACCTGGACGCTTTGCGTAGGTGGACTCTCGGTCGACAATATGGTCGACCAAGAGTGGACCTATACGCTACCATGGCTGCGGGAACGAACTCGGGAACGAGAGAAGCGACGACCTTACTTAGAAATGGTGGCGATCTTCGTGGAGGATGAGATGACCTTTACGATGAGGCGGCGACCTTCGTGGAAGTGTGGAGAGGCGGCGACGATGAACTCTCTTCGCAGAGAGGAGGCAAGGGCTTTGGAGGTGCAGAGAGGTGGCAAGGGCTTCACGGACACCATGATCCTCTTCGAACACGACGACGAGCTTCTTGGCAAAGACTTTGGCGGCGCGACAACAATGAAAAGTGATGACGTGGGAGAGAAGGAAGAGAAGGTATCGGCGGCGGAATGACACAAGGATATAAAGAAGAAAAGGTATCGGCACCACGGGAGAGAAAAAGAGAATGAAATTTTTGTTTCACGGGAGAGAAAGACTAGGTTTTGGCCATTTCACAGATAGACACGACTTGTAGCATCGGTTAAAACAAACAAACCAACGCTAGAGATAAGCGGTGCCCGTGTCGGGTTATTTAAAAATACTCAAACTTTTTTCGGTCGACGAATTTGTCAACCGAGAGGTTATCGGTCGACAAATTCGTCGACCAAGGGGAGTTCTAGGGTAGGTTAGAAGTAAAAAAAATAACGCTAGAGGTGCTTATACATGCGTTAACTAAACTAGATCCAAAATTCATCTCGTTCGACAATATTGTCGACCGAAGAGCCCTCTAGGGTCAGTTATAAGGAAAAACCCGACCCTAGAGGTGCTTATACACGCATGAAATAAATCTGGATCTCGATCTCGGTCGACGAATTTCTCGACCGAGAGGTTATTGGTCGACAAATTCATTGACCGAGGGGAGCTCTAAGGTCGGTTAAAAGTAAAAAAAACCGACGCTAGAGGTGTTTATACATGCGTGAACTAAACTTGATCCAAAATTCATCTCGGTCGACAATATTGTCGATCGAAGAGCCCTCTAGGATCAGTTATAAGAAAAAAACCGACCATAGAGGTGCTTAAATATGTGAACTAAACTCCTTCTCGGTCGATGAATTTGTCGATCGAGGAGCCCTTAGGGTCGGTTATAAGGAAAAAACCGACCCTAGAGGTGCTTATACACGCGTGAAATAAACTCCTTGTCGGTCGACGAATTTGTCGACCGAGAGATTATCGGTCGACAAATTCATCGACCGAGGGGAGCTCTAGGGTTGGTTAAAAGTAAAAAAACCGACGCTAGTGGTGCTTATACATGCGTGAACTAAACTGGATCCAAAATTGATCTCGGTCGACAATATTGTCGACCGAAGAGCCCTCTAGGGTCAGTTATAAGGAAAAACCCGACCCTAGAGGTGCTTATACACACACGAAATAAATCTGGCTCTCCTTCTCGGTTGACGAATTTGTCGACCGAGAGGTTATTGGTCGACAAATTCGTCGACCGAGGGGAGCTCTAGGGTCGGTTAAAAGTAAAAAAAATGACGCTAGAGGTGCTTATACATGTGTGAACTAAACTGGATCCAAAATTCATCTCGGTCAACAATATTGTCGACCGAAGAGCCCTCTAGGGTCAGTTATAAGGAAAAAACCGACCATATAGGTGCTTAAATGTGTGAACTAAACTCCTTCTCGGTCGACGAATTTGTCGACCGAAGAGCCCTTAGGGTCGATTATAAGGAAAAACCGACCCTAGAGGTGCTTATACATGCGTGAAATAAACTCCTTCTCGGTCGACGAATTTGTCGACCGAGAGATTATCGGTCAACAAATTCGTCGACTGAGGGGGGCTCTAGGGTCGGTTAAAAGTACAAAAACCGTTGCTAGTGGTGCTTATACATGCGTGAACTAAGCTAGATCCAAAATTCATCTCGGTTGACAATATTGTCGACCGAAGAGCCCTCTAGGGTCGGTTATAAGGAAAAAACTAACCCTAGAGGTGCTTATACACGCACGAAAGAAATCTGGCTCTCCTTCTTGGTCGACAAATTTGTCTATCGAGAGGTTATCGGACGACAAATTCATCGACCGAGGGGAGCTTTAGGGTCGGTTAAAAGTAAAAAAACCGACGCTAGAGGTGCTTATACATGAGTGAACTAAACTGGATCCAAAATTCATCTCGGTCAACAATATTGTCAACCGAAGAGCCCTCTAGGGTCAGTTATAAGGAAAAAACCGACCCTAGAGGTGCTTATACATGCGTGAAGGCAAGCTGGATTCCCACATTTTTTGTAGACATATAAGGTTGGTTGTTTGGAAAAACCGACCCTATAGATCGAGGTGTGAAGCCAAAATCGAGCAATTTTTTGCCGCAGGAAACTGTAATTGGCTTTCTAATCCAATTGTCTATAAGGTCGCTTATTTTATGAAAATCGACCCTGTAGAGATACACTACAAGGTCAGTTATTTTAAGAAAAGTGACCCAAGTGGTCTTAAGTGGTGTCTGCATTTTTTATAGACATATAAAGTTGGTTATTTGGAAAACCAACCCTATAGAGTTACACTACAAGGTCAGTTTTTTTAAGAAAACCAACCCAAGAGGTCTTAAGTGGTGCCCACATTTGTTTAGACATATAAGGTCGTGTTTTTGGGAAAACTGACCCTATATGTAGTGACGTTATAACCCATTTCTGTACTAGTGTATAGAAATTAATCATTAAAACTTACTCTAGATAAAACCAAATGATTCATAACCATTCCATTAATTTTCTAACATTTTTCTCCTTTTACCTGAGCATTCTTTGTGAGTGACCCAATATGATCCACAAGACATTGGTTTTAAGGAGTGAGAACTAAGAGGCTATACAATCCTTACTCAATTGAGTAATAGGAATAGTCCCCAAATATAAACAATAATAATAAATTTATGCAAGGGGATATGATCCAATAAATTCAATTAGTACATTCAAAAAATTATAGTGGAAGATAATATATTTTCACTATTACAATTTTACATGGTAACATGACCGAACACTATTGTGGATGAATACATGACATAAGATGAATCACACACATGGATGTAGAGGGTAATATGGACACTCCAACTCTATCTCCCAAGGAACATCAGCTACACACATATATATCGTAGTCATCTTGGTCATCCTTACCGTATAATCTTTACCTAAGGGGTTGGAAGAAAACCCCACAATAAGAAGAACAGTGAAAGTACATGTGCATAAAGTACATAATTGGGAAATCATTAAGGAAAAAATATATTTATCAAGGCCCAAATCAAATATACATTAACCTCCAAATGGATTTCAAAAAGAATATCACAAGAAAGTGAGGAATCAAAATATGATCCATGATTAAGAGTTACTAATGAAAATTTCCAACTACTTCTATAAAAAAATGAGAAAATATCCATGTGTTTTACATGTGACAATAATAGAAAAACACAAACATGTTAGTAGGATATAGGAAATTAAACATAAATATGGTGGGAGCAAGAAAATATACACATGTGCTCTAGAATCTGGTGTGAGAAGGAACAGATACACATTTGCTCTAAGAAAACATGATACACATATTCACTAAGATATTCATTTGTAGGAATGATTACGTATTCACAACTATAAGTTGTGGGTGTTTACACACCCACAAAAATTATCACATATCGTGTTATGCTAGCAAGTTACCACGTGTTGCATAAGAGGACAAGAAAGTCCAATTTGAGAAGTGAGGGATGAAAATGTCCATAAAATATCAAGTGGGGTCTGAGGACCTATAAATGATATTAAACAATCTCACTACTCCAACATTTATGAAATTACCAAATAAAGGTTTTTGATAACAAAATCAAAAGAGATACATGTAGGAATGCAATTAGGCTTTTACGCTATCAAGTAGGTCAAGAGATAGAAATATAGGTAATTTCCCAATTATGTTTTATGCCACATACTCAATAATAAACCTTAAATAGTATTTCTATTCAAACCCGAGTCTACAACATCGTCTTTGTTCACATATTAAATAATTATATAGATTTAGGTTTATTCTCATTGAACACATAAACCCTAAAAATCATCTTTCTATGTTTATTAAATTATGTTTCCAAAAACTTTTATATTAAGTAGATATATTTTGTAATTCTGAAACATTGCTTTTGTAATTTTTTATCTAAGATCTAATTGTAGTGAGTTTTTAAGGTTCCTATAAGATTAATTTTTTTTTAAAGTCAAGTAAACATATAGAAAAAAATAGATATCATTTTTTCAATCTTGAACGTATTTTATTTTATTTTTCTTACATATAGATTAGTTTCCATGGATTTTTGAAATCCATGCAAAAATACAATACAAAAGGTAGAATGATGAACAGATAGAATACTCAATATGAGTCAAACCAATCCCATGAAAAGATTTGTCAGAGTAAAGGGAAATGTTACAGATTTCCTCCTCTTTCCATGAGGCTAGCAACACCACGTCAACCCAGGCTAGGAGCATAACACAAATTAAGTAGGGTAAAGTGGTTTGGGATGAATAGAGGAAAAATGATGATTCCTACTAGCTTTTAAAAGTATCACAAATGTCTTGGATTCTATTCATATATGTTTGAGTTTCTTGGATAGCAAGGAGATGAGTTAGGAAGAGAACTAGGGAAAGAAATCAAGGTCATACTCATTTAGGATATGGAGTGGATTAAATTTAAGAAAATTTGGGGTCATTAGGTATGAGAAGATACTAGGAACGTGATGAAAAAGTAATATTTGTGTAGAGAGGGAAGGAGAGAAGAGATATCAAGAAATCTGGAAAGGTCAGTCAGTTTATTATAGGCGAAATATGGAAAGGTCAGTCAGTTTATTATAGGCGAGGGAAATAAAAGGTTCATAGGTAGGAGACAAACTCCTTGTCCTCTAATATAGACCTAACAACCAAAGAAGTTCAT